>JANRMT010062814.1:1891366-1958126 GCA_026402145.1 Polypterus bichir lapradei
AGGTGCCTAATAATAATACATTTTATTTATATAGCGCCTTTCCTATGGTCCAGGTGCCTAATAATAATTCAGTTTTATATAGCGCCTTTCCCAGGCCTATGATAAGAATTCTTTGCATTTATATAGCGCTTTTCTCAATACTCAAAGCGCTCAGCAATTGCAAGTTAAGGGACTTGTCAAGCAGTTTATTTATATAGCGCCTTTCCTATGGTCCAGGTGCCTAATAATAAAGCAGTTTATTTATATAGTGCCTTTTCCAGGCTCAAGGTGCCTAATAATAATGCAGTTTATTTATATAGCGCCTTTCCTATGGTCCAGGTGTCTTAATAATAATGCAGTTTATTAATATAGCGCCTTTCCCAGGCTCAATGCGTAAATAATAGTGCAGTTTATTTATATAGCGCCTTTTCTAGGCTCAAGGTGCCTAATAATAATGCAGTTTATATAGCGCCTTTCCCATGCTCAAACAGTTTAAAGTCTAAATGGGGGTACTCGACTGCCATCCTGGGGGTCCACGGTGGCTACAGCGTTTCATCTTCCCCTTGCTACTAGAGCAGTCCGTTTTATTTGGTCTTCATTTTGGTGGGCGGATGCGCTTGTTCCGAAGCTCCTAACGGCCTGCTTTAGTTTCATGAGGTACATTTGGGTTTTCATTGTCGCCAGCCATCAGTTAACAATGAGCTGCGAATGACAAAGGAGCCTGCAGCCCTCCAGCTAAGGGCCTTCCATTTAAATGTGCCTGTGCATCATGAAATCGTTTGAAATAAATGAGAGAGAAGGGAAGGACCACCAAACAAGTGGATCAAGTGCTCAGAAAATAAAAAGCCTTCAACGTGACAAAGGCACCAGCAGGCCCTGCCGCACGATTGAAGACCGAGCTTCATTACCTGCCAGGCCTGACTGGAATCAAAACCTGCAGCCCTCCACCCTCTTAGAGTTGAAGGTGCCAGGGTGGTCCTTCAGAGTGATGACCGCAGGGGATCCATTTTTGGTTCCTAAAAGGCCCATCTGCAGGAAGGTTCTAGAAAGAACTTTAATTTCAATCTGTCAAAGGTTCCACCAGCCCAAGGAGATGGTGACCGATGTGTGACACTGCAATGGCTCATCGTGTTAGAAGAACTCACAATGCAGGCCAAGCCCAGGTGGTCTTAGTCTGTTCTGTCCTGCTAGGTCGTCTACCAACCATGAGCCATTTGAGCTTTTTCTACATATTAGGAGATTTTCAAAGTGAAACACAACCCAGTAAGCAACTGTGACGGTCCCACTAGAGAAGCAGCATTTTTAAGAGCTGAGCAGCCCTGCTCTAAATATACGGTAATGAAAATCTGTCCTTCCTCTCCCCCTGATGGAGGGCCATACAGGGCTAGTAAAGGGTTAAAAGTCCAAATAACCTCCGACTCTCAATCAGTGACTTGAAGCCGTCTGAAATGACAACCCACACGCCAAGGTTTCAAATTTGTCATTTTGAACCTTCTAGTGGAGGGTTTTAGAGGGCTTGGACCACCAGTGAAAGAGTGAACCATCACAAATACCACCATACTGGTGACCAGCAGAAAACGACACTCTGCATGTGTGTACATGACCAGTCCCCATCTATTCAAAGTTCTGAGACCCCCTTGTATGTCATTAGGGGGCAAACCCCTGGGGTCAGCGAACGTGGCCTGCGTAACTTCTGATCATTTCCGCTGTGGACACTCGCTGGTTTACTCTTCATCACGAGGGTGTCAATTTCTGCACAACGTATGGTCTGAAAATGGGCTAAGATGGGGGGGGGGGGGTCTTTAAGGTCTGGAGGGCCAGAAATGGAAGGGAGGGGGCCAAAAAAAACTCAGCGTGTCTCATAACTGGACAACGGGACGAGTGCGATGTTATAACACGTGGGGGCTTCTGTCGCACCGGTGCCGTGATTTCAAAGTATTATTTTTATTATTCTTAACCTATTAGTAGTAATGTTATATTAGTATTATTATCCTATTATAATAATAACAATAGTTTACATCTTACAAACGCACACCATGAAAAGGTAATCAGCGCCGCCCCGTTCCGCCGTGTCTCTCGATGAGGCGCCCGCCTTACTGGACGGACGGAGGTCTCCAAGTTAAACGCCATTTTATCTTTGGATTAACACAGAAAGTGAAATCTCAGCCCACCGAATAAAGGTAGGTGTGAAATAAAAAGAAGACATTGGGTTGGGGGGCTCAGGACCCACCTGACCAGCCTTGTCCTGAGCCCCCCCAAAAGGACCGCGGACCCGCTTTTTGCTCTGCCTCATCTGTGTAAGGCGCTATAAACGGCGTTTGAACGAGCATCAAGAGAAGCCACCAGTCCACGGCGGTCCGCTCGGCTCCTTTCTCACGTTTTCCATTCCCAGATGCCTGGGATGCCATCCTGAGACGGGCAATTAAGTTGAAAAATAAGTTAAAACTTTATTTTCACTACTTTTTTTCATTGGGTGGGCAGTCAACCCTTTTTGGTGAACACCAGTAAGTTCTCCTACACCGACGTAAGAAGACGCTCCCCTCGAATCGTCCCTTCCTCCTACGAGTCAAAAACGTTTCTGCCATCCATTGGGGAGACCCCCCCCCGGGTCGCTCTGAAGTTTCGATTTTATTCTTCTTAATGCTGCAGAACAAAGCAAAAGGCAAGTCGGCGCGCCTCGCGGGTTCACGCGCAGCGGGGTGAGCGCGCGCGTCGCCGCGTTGGATTCTGACTGGCACTGCTGTACGCTGATGCATTGGCGCCACCGTCTGGGCAAAAATGGAATTTCAGTTGAGCGGCATTGATCCCGTGGCATCAGGTCTGATCTTCTCGCCCTCGGAGCTCCGGGCACGTCACGTGGTTTGATGGCACACACAACGCCACAGTCCACCCAAAACTCGTAACTCGGACTTCCAAATGACACGACTGTCGCGATGACACAGTCCCCAACATGGCAAGTGGAGGTTTGGGACTCTGGACAGGTGCTCTTTATCTTCTTGTTCTGCTCATATTGGGGGCCTCCTGTGCCAAACGGTGGTTCTTCTTCTGTTCTCGTGGGTCAAACGTCGCACTTTTCGGACGTTCAGAAGGCTTTGTCCCCCACTTTGGATCTCCCCACAGCCATGTTGTAGATTTGTTTTTCTTGCTGAGATGTCACTGATGTCCTCTGCCCCCAATTGCAAAATGCTGCGGCGTGTCACCCAGGAGCGTCTTTCAAACACGCGTGACATCCCTGTGACTGGAAGTCGCTATAAGCCGCGGCCAGTGGGCCAGCACGAAGGACCCCCGTCCTGATGGAGACGTTTGAATGGACGGCCGGCGCTGCACAGCGGCTTACGTCACACAAACCAGGCTGCCGATGCTCAGCTGTGATTGGTCCGTCAAGACGTGGACGTGTTTTCTGGATTTTCATGCGCGCGGCCTCGTGGGTGCTGGTGTGTGAGTGTGTGTGTGTGTGTGTGTGTGTGTGTGTGTGTGTGTGAGAGAGGACACCGGGGACCCGAAGGACTGGACATCTAGAAGGCTGCGGCAAAGTGAAGTCGGGATTGGCATGTCGGGTGGTCCACCAACAGGACATCGGGCTGCGCCTGGCTATGGCCACAAGTCTGCTCCATATTTCACCTGGAAGGACTCTGTGCCCTCTACCCTCCTCTGCCTCGCCCTCCTCCATGAACAGGCTGCTGCCAGAACTGAAGTGTTTGCCCTCCATCTTCAGTGCCACTCTAATTCCATACGTCACACTTCATGAAGCCCACCCGTCAGCTGACCTGGCAGCCCAGTGTCATAAGATGCGACAAGAGAGCCTTCTGCTCTGCTCTGGGTGGGTCCTGGACTGCTGTCGGGGGGCAGCCAGTGGGTCATGCTGGGTTATCCACCCTCACCCCACCCCCAAGCTAGCCAAGTTCTAACAATCACTTTCGATTACCCCACTTGGTGGGACGTGGGGAAAAAGTGGGTCACGGCACCATAAAGGTTGAGGGACGTTACGAAGACTTCATGCCACTTTATGGGATGACAGTTTTGTTCATGAGGTGAGTGACATGAAGAGATCATCCAGACACCACCTGAAGCGGAAAACCACTCAGTGGAGAACCAAAGTCCCCTGCGTTAATGACAACCACAAACACAAGTGATCATCGGTCACCGGCGACTTGTCACTTCTCCATAACTGCTAAAGCAACTGAAATCTGGACCTGTAGTGGTCGGGAGTCCGAAAGCACATCCAAAAGTGCCCACTAGGGGGCGATATACCGCCAAAGCTTGTGGATAAACCGGCAAAAGCAGCAACTTTACAAAAAGGTTTAATTTCCACAGAAATAACATTGAGAGTCTCCAAGGAGCACAATGGCAAGATGGAGTCGCCAAAAACAGAAAGCAATCCAAACAAACGACAAATGCAGAGAGTGGTCTGAGCGAAACACAAGAAACCCACCACAAACCAAACTCCCAACCGCCAGGTACCGCGGGGGACTCTCTGGATTCGTTCCTGGAGGTGATTGGCAGGTGGCCCCGCCCACAAAACACATCGCACGTCACCAAGGCACAGCCCACAGCAGCACACTTATTACATGACAGTAACCTTAATATAAAACAATGACCCCAAAATGCACACGGACGGACCCCCGAGCTGAAATATGAGGGGTGACCATCACAAGGAAGAGGAGAACTGCAGGCCAGCTGGATGAACGACTCACTTAGCATCCCAGACTGATCCACTAGGGGGCGTCAGGCTTCATCGGCAGCCATTTTATACAGTATAGCGCCTTCTCAAGTGAGGGACATTGAGTTACATTTGTTTCTATATGTCTGCATCAGAGCAACTGAACACACACACTCGGACGATAAGGGATCATTTTATATAGCGCCTTTCTAGGGTGAGTGCCAACCCGGGACACTTCACAGCCACAGTTCAATTGTTTTTCAAATTCCACACCTGAAGCCCTCATAACTAAACAGAGCCAGTAGGAGGCACTGAATGGGTGACCTCTGTGATTTATATAGCGCCTTGCCATCACGAGCATCATCCATTTACAAGGAGCATACAATGACTTTCACTTTCCTGCATCAGGAGTCTGAGCAGCTGTAATTTATACACTCAGGGTCACACAGGGATAGTGGGTCGTGTTATATAGTGCCTTTCTAAAGTGAACGCCATCCCAAGACACTTACCAGGCACAATAAAAAAAAACTTTTTCAAATCCTAACCCTTTAAGCACTCGACTAGCACCTCAGATGGTGACCGAACGGGTAGCCTCGTCATGTTATATAGCGCCTGCTCAAGTAAGTGCCACCCATTTCCAGATTTCTATATCCAGAGCCCTGGCACTCGGGGTCACACAGGGAGTATTAAGGCCTCCTTGTCCTGTTATGTAGCACCTTTCTGCAGGGAGCACAAGTAGCATGCAGTTGTCTGGTGGGGGCACAACGGGAGTCAGGGTGGGCTCTGAGCTGGTGAGCTTGTCGTGTTGTATAGCGCCTTTCAATTGCAGACACTATGCATTGGCATTTTGCCAGCACAGCACTATTGCCTTCACATTGGTTAAGGTGGCACACTTACTTGGGGTCATGCCAGCGTTGAGATTGCCCACTAGGGGTCGCTACACTGCCTGTTGGACTTGTCCCACTGGATGTTTGGAGGGCTGAGCTAGTGGACAGTCATGGTGGGTCAATGGGAACCCCACAGACACTGCTGGACTGGCACCCTGGCCATTGTTGGCTCCTGCTGACAACTCGGCATTCAGAGGAGAAAGTCAGGGTGAGGGATGGATAGAAGAAGGGCGGCGTGGCTTCATGTGACACTGACATAATGAGCTGCGGTCATCTTCACCTGGAATGCGCAGGAGCACAGAGGAGTGCAGGGCCTCCGTCAATAGGGGGCGCTGTGTTAGCAGGGAGTTCAGAAGTGCTGATGCTGCTGCTCTTCCATGTCTGGCGAAGATTGACGAGCACCTCCACCTCCACTGGGCAACCCCTGGTGACATTCAGGAGGGTGTCCAGGGATGGAAAGAGACTCCACTCTAAGTTGGCACTCTTTGTGCTGTGAAAGGCGCTATATCATGCAAAGAATAAGTGATCGGGCATGGCCATGATATAGCGCCTTTCACAGTACAAAGTGACTCTGGTGGTGTTAACAACGCATTTTCTGAGGGCACTTTGCCCTGGTGCTTAAGATGATGGACTGCAAAGCACAAGGCTGCCAGTTCAGTGCCCACCCTGAGCGAATCACTTCACCTGCCTGAGTATAAAATGTAAGAAAAGTCCTGGGACAGGCGCTATATAAGATTATAGTCATGTGCTGTATGTCTCCATTTGGGACACTGATGACCCCTGATGGACTGGCTAGTGCAGCCCCCCAAACCCCCAGTGATGTGTGGGACCAATGAAATGCCACCATCTAGAGGCCGTTGAGCTTTTTGCATTTTCCTCTTAAGTGGCCCAAGAGCTGTGTAAGCTGGCACTCCAGTAGGCTCAGTGTGCCCTCTGCGGGATGGTCCTACAGATGAGACCACACTAGGGTCCACATTAGGGGGCAGCGTGGTGCAGGTGAGAGGTGAACTCCAAGCATGTCTGCGTCCTCTTACCACTAGGAGAACAGTGGTGGACACGTCTTCCGGATGTGTTTCAGAGTCACCACATGTCCCCTGTCCTTGTCACCACATCTCGTCACTAAATGAAAGCACATGGAAACCAGCAGGGCACCTCCATTCTATGTTGGGTTTTTGTGGAAAAATGGGCTCAGCACTTGGATGGATGGATGGATGGATAGATGATTGTGTTCATCTATGACTTATTCTTTGTATGATATAGTGCCTTTCACAGTATAAAGTGGCTCAGGTGGTGTAATGTGTTAACAGCATGTTTTTTTTTTTTGAGTGGCCTGCTGGGTAAGCTGATGGGCTGCCATTTCAATGCCCACCTCCACTCCCTGTGTGTCCCTGAGTTCATCGCTTCAAGTGTAATAAAAGTCTTGGGGAAGGCGCTATATGAGGTTACAGTCAGGTATTGCAGGTTCCTGTCTGGGATGTTTTTGAGTGTTAGGACACTGATGACCCCTGACTGGACCTTTAACAGCCCATGGCTAGTTAGTGCAGCCCCCCCAATAACATCTGTTTGGCATGCTGCCATCTAGTGGCCGCCAAGCCTTCTGCAGTCGCCTTATAGTTAAGCGTCAAACACTCAAGTGGCCCCACAGCGCCCTCTGCTGGACCACTTCTACTAACTGAGACTGCACTTGAGCATTAGGGGGCAGCGTGGAGCAGACGAGAGCTGGACTTCAAACGTGACCACTAGGAGGCGGTCTAGCAGCGCAGAGGTGGACACGTCCCTCCAAATGCATTCTAAAGTCCCCGCCTGTCCCACTTGTAGGCCACGCTGCCCCCAGCCAGGCCATGACGTCATGTGACTAATCAGAGGAATGCTGGCTAATGAGCTCGCCGCCCAGTGGCCCCCAATGATGCCCCCGAGGCAGGGCTGGTTTGGGAGGCTGAAATCTGAGCCTCTCCGCAGGACAGGAGGCGTCGTTTTGTTTTTTGGGCTCTGTTGTTCTTGGAGCAGCCGGCTTCATTTCCTTTTGGCTGCCACGGCAACCAGAAAACATTCTTTCGGCACAATAGAGTCCGGCCATTTGCTTCAGCACTGCTGCAAGGACACGGGCACCGAGTGTAGAGAAGCGTCTGGGCAGCGGCTACTGAAGAAGGTGTGGACGGCAGGGGGTAAGACAGTCACGGGGTGGTGAGGGACACCGGGGGTCCTCGGTGCCACCACTTGCACCGGCCAATTCTCTTAAATGGTCTGTAGAGTGGCGGACCATCTGGACTGACTGAGAGGCGGCCAGGCTGGCAGCACAACTTATGATCGCCTCACTTGTACCCGGCCCCTCAAACACTGAATGACTGAGACTGGGGAGCCTGGATTGGCAGGCCAGGCAACTGACAGCCCTTCTCATTGTTTTGTTTCAGAGAGACTTGGAGGCCCGGGGATGCCCACCGATGCCCGCTGCTGACATGTGGGTGAGGGAGTGTCACCGGCACAATGAAAGAGTTGAACTTGTCACTTCTCAGTCGCGGATGTGGACAGGAGATAAAGGAGAAGGTGACCGACGTCCACGGGAGGATCGAGGTCTACTACGAGCCAGAGGTGAGAGCCGGCCATGGGCAGCGCCAGCGTCTGGATGGGCACCAAGGCAGACCCACATGTCCTAGTGTCACCTCCCCTTCACAGATGCCCCCAAGTCACCTCGTTGTTCAGAGTCACCACTTGTCCCATTTCAGTATGGCCACATGTTGTCTCCCACTTCATCCATTGGTTCCTGATGGCATTTACAGCATCTTGTCCCAGTCCAGATGGTCACCACCAATGCGCTGCTCCCATTTGGGCCACCAACTGCCAGCATGCCCAGTTCAGATGGCGACCACAAGTTCAGGTAGCAGCTCTGTCTCTTATCCCTGGTGTGACTCTGAGTCACTACTTGTCCCAGTATGGCCACAAGTCGTCTCCCACTTCAGCCATTGGTTCCTTTTGGCCCCCAGTTCGTGCCACCTCAGTCCCATGTCCCCCCACATCCCAGTCAGACCAGTTCTATCAGCAGGCCCTGATGGTCCCCTTCCCAGACGCAGACTGCTCTGCTCTTCTCTTTCAGGATTACTTCAACTGGGTGTCACAGCGGCACTTTTTCCGCCTGCGTAAGATAGAGAACGAGCGAGGGCCGCTGAGGCCCCCCGTGTACATGGCAGAGCCGGTGCCCCCCAGGACCTTCAGTACACGAAAGGGGCCGCTCATCCTGTACTCCGAGGAGCTGGCACTGTCCGCATGGACGCTGGCAAATGCTGACAGGAGGGGCCGAGTGCCACAGGCGATGGGGGACAAGGACAAGCAGGAGCTTAACACGCTGAGGGACCTGACTGGTGCCATCCTGGCATACGGCAACAAGCAGGTGGGTCATCGGGGGCACCAGATGAGCAGGCTGAGCACAGAGGATACACAGAGCGGGACTCGGCAGCTCCCACCTAAACCTTGGTGACATGCAAGATGGATGCCAGTACTTGGCCACCAGGTCATTGTAAAAGAGTGCAAGGCGCTATATGAGTGGGCGACTGGTGCTGAGAGTCTACATGTAGAGAACAAGTCCGTGTGTGTGTGTGTGTGTGTGTGTGTGTGTGTGTGTCCGGTGGTCTTCATGGCACTCATAAGAGCCTCTCGGAGGTGAGTGGGTCCCTCACACCCGGTCTTTCATTTCTTTTAGGCTGGGCACAGAGATATCCGCTCATTTTTCCAGTTTCTCAGCCCACCAGAGGAGAATGCAGACCGCCAGGTGCGCCCGGGCTACTCGGCTAAGCGGTACCTGGCCTGCCTGTCTCAAACGTGGGATCCCACCAATGTCCAGAAGATCAGAGCAGGTAAGATGCCCCCCGATTGGCACCATGGCGAGGAGGACGCCTGCACAACTCGTCCAGTCCACTCAGAGATTGGCTCGCATTTTTGAGTGTTCTGGAAGCTGTGAGGGGCTTCAAGATGCCATGGGAGGCCACCCTGATTCACTTGTTGTGCCACCCAGTGGAGGAATTACTCTCATACTGCCATCATTTGAACTCACCCCCCCACCTGCACCTGCACCCACTGCCTCATTACTCATTAACCCATCTTGCCCGTCTGCTTAACCTACTGTGCCCCCCAAGGCCTCACGCCTGCCTCTTCTTAGCCATACACTGCCATAACCTTCCTCTAGCCCACCTTACTTCCCACCTGTCAGGTGCCAATGTGGCCCAGCAGTTTGTGTTGGCACCAAGTACCAGCTGCATACCTAGGTTCAATTCATGCCTCAGATGCCCTTCACGTGTGGCACTTGTGCCCTCCTTGTGTTTGCCTCTCCCATCCTCCTTAATGGACACCTCTGTGTCTCACAGGTGCTTTAGGGGATGTCCCACCAATGCCAGAAGGTGCCCCAAGCACGCTGCCACACTACAGAGGGCAGCACGACCTCTCGTCAGCCCCCCGGCCGTACAAAGTGCTGCCCAGCATTCCGACCGCACTGGAGGCGCTTCCCGAGGGCCACCCTATCTGGGACTCAACTTCAACCCCAGGTACCGTAATCATATCCCGCAATGTCTGCCATGCTGTGTGCCCAACATCAGTGACGGCTACTCCACCCTCTCCTCCTGTCACAGAGACACATGATGACCCCAAGGGCAGGAATGAAATGCCAACAGAAAGAACGAAAAAAAACGTTGAGTACCAGATCCTGATCCCGGTGCCCTGCAGCGAACTGAGCCCCATCCCTGAGGCCCGGCCGGGCACGGAGGCTGAGAACAGGGACCCTGAGGTAAGTGGGCACACCCTCCTGACTGATTGGCTCACTCCATCTCACCACCTCATGCCACCTTCATCAATTTTAGAATGTCATCATCCGCCTGTCACCAGTCAAGTCTATCAAGGAGGAGGAGGAGGAAGAGACCCCCGCTCAAGCCCTCCGGGCGGCCATGGCCTGCATCAGCATCGACGCCTCCTGGCTCCAGAGTGAGGCGCACTCCACCAGTGAGGAGGGCACACCCCAGAAAGCACCCGTCCGTAAGTAAAGCCACAACAAAAGTGCCTTTGGCCTCAGGAGTGACCCCTGGTGGGACTTTATTACGCCAGGAGTGACAAGGAGAGAGACGGGGTGACATTCCTGAACCAGTAAGACCCCATCACTCCAAAAGTGACACCCAGGATTATTGGTCCTATTTCTGTGGCACCACTTCACCCTAGGAGTGGAGCCCCCCGGGCTCAGTAGGGCCTTGTTGCTTCAGGATTGACACAGTGGGCTCCTCAGATGTCCACCAACAAGTGACCTTGTGTTTTTGACAGCCCTGCTTCAGTAGGATTCTAGGAGCCTGTCACTCTGGGTCACCCTGAGTGTGACAGCCATAGGTCAGTAGGGCCTTCATACTGCAGAAGTGACCCCCAGTTAAGTCAGTGGCATCTCATCACCCCTGGACTGGCAAACTGAGACAGTGGGACCTGAAGACACTAGAAGTGACACCTGGGGCTGCTAAGATGTCACCTCAGGACTTTATGACTCCAAGATTGATATTTTCATGACAGGAGCAGCTTGATGTGACACATGTGGTCAGTAGGGTCTTCTAACATCACTGTGGCCCTGACACCCCAGTGGCACCTCAGAGTGTGCCCCTCTTGGGTCAGCAGGGCTCTGGTACTCTCCAAGTGACTTAGTCTGTCCTGGAGATGCTCACGTCACAAGTTACTCTCATCCTTCCTATTGACAGCACCGCCAGTGCCACCTGAGCAGAGGGCAGATGCCCAGGATCAGTTTCTCCCATCAATCTTCCCCACCTTTCTATTGGACGTCAGCCCACCCAGGATGCCTGAGAGGAAGGTAAGCAGAGAAGGGGTGCCAGCTTGGGGGCTGTTAGTGGGAAGAGCAGAGTCACACTGGAACTCATGCCCGCTCACTGTGCCATTCAGCCTCTAAGACTGCCACGCCTGGCCGAGCCATCAGGAACAAAGAGGAGGTGTGAGGAAGTGGAGCTCCCCAAAGAGCTGCTTATCCTCCCACTGCTGCAGCTGAAGGGCATCGGGCCGGACGGGGGTCTGGGTCTGGCAGGTATGTGGTAAGGGATGGGCATCCCCTGCCCGGTCACTGGGGCACTTCCCTTCAGGCTGGTGACAGCTGTTTGAGTTTTCTGATCCACAGACTTGTTAGACAATGAGATTAAGAATGAAGTGGAAACTGGAGAGCCACCAAACAGGAAAGAGCAGAGTGAGGAAAGACTCCCAGGACCCCCGGCTGAGGACAAGACACAGAAGAAGCTCCTCGGGTCTCTTCAGAAGTTTGGGCTTCCAACAAGTGGACAAGACAGCGAGGCTTGTGAGGGCCAAGGTAAGATCTGAAATAGCGAAGGACACGTCAGTGGCGACTAAATGTGCGGAGATCACAGAATAGCAACGCAGGGGAGGATGAGAGATCAGGGTGGTCTTGAAAAAGGGGAAGAGCATCAGCAGGGATGGACTGTCTATGAGAAGAAGGACTAGGACAGGTCAGAGGGGGGCAGAAGAGAGGACATCTGGAGATGGGATTAGCAGAGACAAAGTCAACCAGAGCAACAGGAGGGACAGATCAGTGGAGGGGAGATGGTGTGGGTGGTGGGATCAGTGGAGACAAAGACACAAAAATAGGATACAGCAGTGAGGTGGAGTCCTGGAGACGATGTGAGATCAACGGAGACAAAGGGCAGCACATAAATAGGAGACAGCATGGCACATGGGTCAATGGGATGGGGATAAGGAGGTGGTCTGGGCAATGGGGTCAGAGGAGGCCAAATCACCAGACAGAAAAAAAATACGAGATGAATCTGTGCAGGACAAGTCTGGAGATGGTGTAGGTGGTGGGATAAATGGAAGTAGGGTCACCAAATAAATATATATATATATATATATGGAAGAAAGATCAGTGAGGGTGAGCATGATGGGGTCAGTGAAGACAAAAATGGAACAGGTCAGTGGAGGGAGAGATCTGGAGATGGTGTAGGCAGTGGGATCAGTGGAGACACAGACTCCAGAAAAAAAAAAAGGTAGGGGAGGTGGGTCTGTGAGGTAGGGATATGAAGATGGTGTGAGAAGCAGGATAAATGGGGGCAAAGACAACCACAGCACAAGGGGTAGGACAGGTGAGTGGAGGGGAGATCTGGAGATGGTGTAGGCGGTGGGATAAATGGAGGCAGGGTCACCGGAGTAGAAATGGCAGTTTGGGTAGGACAGGGGTAAGGGGTGTGAATCTGGAGATGGCATGGACAGGAAGAACAGTAGAAGCCAAAGGAGATGTGGAGATGGTGTGAGCAATGAGGTTAATGGTGAACAAGGACACCAGGCACACAATAAGAGACAAATCAGTGTAGGACAAGTCTGGAGATGGTGTAGGCGGTGAGATAAATCGATGTGGGTTCACCAAATAAAAAAAAAAAAATGGAGGAAGTCTAGTGAGGGTGTGTGTGATGGGGTCAGTGAAGACAAAGAGGGAACAGGTCAGTGGAGGGAGAGATCTGAAGATGGTGTAGATGGTGGGATCAACAAATGCAAGAACACCACATAAATGATAGCAGTGAGCTTGTTGTAGGACATATGTGAAGAGGGTGTGAGCGGCGAGATCAATCCAGACAGGGTCCCTGGAGCTAATGTGGAGACAGGACAGTCGAGAGGAGCACTGAAGACAGTGAAGGTGGTGGGATCAATGGAGAGAAGAGAACAATGGGAGATGAATCAGTGTAGGGCAGAACCATAGATGGCGTGGGTAGTAAGATCAATGAAGACAAAGCAAACCAGAACATAGAGGTGGGCTAATGGTAGAGGTCACTGCAGGGGAGGTCTGGAGATGTCATGGGCAGGAGAAATCAGTGAGATGATGGTCCACAATAAGGGGAGATTGTTCAGTGAGATGGAGATCTGGAGATTGTATGGGCAGCAGGATCAGTGCAGACAAGGACACCAGACAAAGAAGAGACGAGTCAGTGTGGGACAGAACTGGAGATGGTGTTAGAAGTGGGATGACTGGAGGAAAAGGATATTGGAGATACTGTAGTTCAATGAGGTGAAGATCTGGAGGTGGGGTCGGTGGGGGATCAGTGAAAACTAGATAAACAAAATGGGAGGATAGACGTGAAGATGTAGTGGGACATGGGATCAATTAAGAGAAGGTCACCAGAACAAAAGGAGGGACAGGCTGACGGAGGGGAGGTCTGGAGAGAGTGCAGACAGGACCACCAGGGTAAAAATAGGAAAAGGGTCAGCGCATGGTGGATAGAGAAATCAGTGGAGTCAGTATCGATGAGGCACAATGGAGGGAGATGACTGGAGATTGGGTCCATAGATTAATAAAGTAGAAGGGCAGATCAACAAACCCGTGACCAGAACAACAAGAGGCCAAACAGAAAAGACGGGGTCTTCATGACATACGGCAGGACCGGTCAATGGCTCCGCGTCCTCTCGGTCACACTAGGGCAGATCACAAAGACAAGATGGCAGACAGAGTAGAGGACTGGTGTTTGAGCACAGCACATCAAGATCAGGGCACGTGAGATTATAAGTGACCAATGACAAAACGGCCACAAACATGACCAAGTGACTGGCACTCACAATGGGCAACTGTTTCCATTTTACTTCTGAAGAGTCCACGGACCCTCAGCTGCCTCCCAAGTCATTTCTGGAGATTCTGCCTCCAATTGTGAGCAAGAAGGGTCCAAGAAACCAGAGCAGCCTGGCCTTCCTCAAAGCGCGCCTCAAGGAGAACAGGGACATGGAAGATGGCATCATCAGAGGCGTCCTGCCCTTTGAGATCAGAGGTGAGTGGCCTGCCAGTGTCCACTATCATGGTGCCAGCCGCCTCCATTTTCTCATTGGCTGCTTTGTCCTTGCAGAATACTACAAAAGTGGATCAGTGGGCAGCATCATTATGGGGCCTGACGGGCAGATTGTCCACCTGTCCCTCCTCGGGTCACTGACGGACAAGGGTAAGGACCTGAGCGAGGAAAGCCAAGAGCACAATGGAGGTGAGAACACTTTCTCCAGGGAATTACGACTTTTCACTAGCAGCCCACTTGATTCAAGAAGGGGCACGAGGGTCTCAGCTGAGGTCACCCTGGTCAGCTGATAGGCCCCATCATTCATGAGGTTCCACCCTCCTTCTGTTTCAGATGAGCTGCGTGGCATCCCAGGCATCAGCATGGCACCTGGATCGACAGTGTTTCTGCCTCAGGAGAAAGGTCAGCTGATCTCGCCCTCACATACGTGTACCCTATCATAATACATGCCGACTGGCTTTGCCATGCTGATACTGCGGGCACACTGGCAAGCTGATACCCCCATCCGCACTGACCTTAGATTCAGCTATGCAGGATGCCCACATTGGTCTGAGCTCCGCAAGGAAATCAGTGCCAACCTCAAGTCTTCTTCACACCGTGGTGATGCCTACTTCCACCTTGGGCTTGAATCTCAACCAGAATTCATTGGATGAAACAGTGCCAAGCTTTGCCCATCTTCATGCCACACATGTGGGTAACACTTCCTTTTTTTTTTGCCCTTTCTTTTTAGGGTTCCGCTTTGTGGACTACAACCTTGAGCAGCATGAAAGGTCAGCCTTACACCTCTTCGACTCAATGTGCCAGGATCAGAATACCCAGGTGAGCAGCACCAAGGAAACTTTGGAAATGACAGGTCTGGTATGCATCATGAGGCTCAACTGGGGGTAACCCATGCTGGACAACAGAAACTGCCCACAAAGGAAGGGGGCAGACACAGTAAAGCAAGATGGTAAAGCACCAACTAGTGGTCAAGGTAGGCTCTTATGCCAGCCACGACCTCTGGCTTTGAAAGCCACCACATGTAACTGGAGACCTGCTTGATGGGCACATTAAAGGCTGGGTGTTAAATGTGAAATTGGCACACCTCAATGGGGTCCTGCCAGCTGCTCCATTTAAAGGTGCATGCAGCTGCAGGACAGTAACTGGTCTTTCTGTCTCCAGGTTCGTGATGAAGGTGGACAGACACTAACCACAAGTCACAAGGGCTCCGGACTGCCGGTAGTGGACACGTGGCAGGTGAGCGAAAGTGGACCAGCCACTGTGGTGGCACAGAGGGTGTATGGTGGGGGGGCACCACAGCTTATTCTGTCTCTCTCCCTGTCTCTCTCAGGACTCTGCATTTGTACAGAAAGGCCAGCGGGGGGCAGACAAGAGCAACAACACAGGTGAGCCGCCCTAAGTGCCCCGGCCACTGTGGTCCATTCACACTGCAGGGCTCTGCCAATGCACATCAGGGCACTACTGGACAGGCCCACCAGTAAATGAGTGCCACTGTTACTGTGTCTTTGCTTCTCAGCCTTACTTGGCGGTCAGAGTGGCAGCGGACCTTCTTCAAACCAGCAAGGTGGTACAACTGCGGCCTTGGCGAGTGGCAGGGATGGCACCTCGCTGCCTCCAGTCCTGAAGGTCAAGCGCAGGATGGGCTTTGACATGCTGAAGCAGCCTGGAGATGCTGAATTTCAGAATATGAGAGACCCGAGACCCCCAGTAGCTGGCGCCTCACCCCTTGAGAGCTGGAAGCACCCAGAGACCTCTGGCGGACCGGAGTCACCTCACTTGGGAAGGTAAGACACACCAAGCACCGGTCACTCCTCAGTACCCGTGCTCTCCTGTCCACCTTGGGCTTTACTTTATGTCACTGCCAAAGCAGCACAGCAGCACGTCATCCTGGGGACCCACAAGCTGGCCACCACAGACTGGGACCCCTGGTGGACACGGCCGGTCAAGCATCTGCTAGCAACAGTATGCTGAGGAACAGCGGGCAGACAATGGGCATCCATCCAGAAGGCACCTTGGTAGGTTTGTGGGAGCCAGCCATGCTGGATTTTCAGATGGCATTGGTGTCATTACCCCTGCTCATTATTTTGTCTCTGAAACAGGATGGTGGCACAGAAGACGGCAGAGCTCAGCATCCACAGGTTGGCTCTGCCAGTCACCAGAGGGCTTTGGGCAAATCCAAGAAGGGATCAGATCTGAAGGGGCGCGCTAGGTTTCTTGTGGGTGAGTAGCTGCCCACCCTGCCTGCTTCCTGTCGTTCCATAGCATGCGTGTCCACTCACTTGTCCCCAAACCACAGGGAAGCCCAAGGAGAAAAGACCTGAAGACAAAAGCCAGGCAGCGGGCACAACAGCAAAGACAGCCAAGCACCAGCGTGGACACAAACGCAGGAGGAAAGTGGGGCCGGCAGAGGATGGGCAGGGACAGGACGAGGAGGTCAGCTCTGCTGGACAAAAAGACCACAGTGGCAAGAAACCCCCCCAAAAAGGAGGACTGGACATAGAAGAAGAGGAGAAGAAGAAGGAGGACGAGGAGGAAAAGGAGAAGGGCAGCACCAAGCAGGCAGCAGGAAGAGGGCAGCAGGGCACCAAGAAAGAATTGGCTGATGAAACTGCCCACATGTCCTTTAGCAGGACATCAGAACAACTCAGGAAGCAGGACAATGACAAGGAAGACGAAGAGGAGGAGGAGGAGGAGGAGGAAGAGGCCGACTTCACCATCTACAAGAGAGAACTGGACAGCAGTGAAAACAAAAACCTCAAGGCGAGACAAGCAAAGGCAGCCCTGGACAGAAACCGCCCTACCAGTCTGGTTACCAATGGTCCACCCAGCCATCTTGGGACTCCCAGAACTCCTGCTGTAAGTATGGATAAGCAGTCACTTCCCAGTGGTGGACATCAGGGCACTCGGTAAAGGTGGTGTCACAGTGAAGGACAGTTCGGTCACATGGTAACAGTGGCATCACACTGAGGTGGACAGCTGGGTCACTCGGAGATGGTGACATCACATGGTGGGGGACTTTGGGGCACTTGGTAACAGTGATGTCACACTGTCCACCACTATGTGATGTCACTGGCCTCATTGGCCAATCCCATGCCATCCATCTTTCACCACGTGATGTCACCAAGTTCAGCACCCCATTCTGAGTGTCCTGCTGCCCGCTCAGTCCTTTACCACTACAGAGTGCCCAGACTGTCCACGAGTCTTAGATGTCACACAGTGGTGGGCAGTAAGGCAGATGGGGCTACAAAGTGGTGGATCAGACCAGTGGGGCACCGGGTACTCTGCCCTGAGCTTGGTGGACAGCTGCTGGTCAATGAGTGGTCGATGGCAGAGAAGAGGCCACCAAGGCTGGTGACATCACTTAACAAAGTATTATGAATGGTGCTATATAAAGCTTTCCTTTTCACGCAGGTGCCCACAGAGCTGTTGGCAGTGCGGGACGCTGAACGGGCAGACAACGCAGAGAAACGACGGCAGGAAGTGGAAAGGAAGCGGCGCGAGCGAGAAGAGCTGAGGAAGAGGATGGAGCAGGAGAAGCAGGAGCAGCATGAGCGGGAGGACAGGATGAAGCAGGAGCTGGAAGAGGATGAGCGACGGAGAGCTGAGGAGATGCAGTACGAGCGGGCACAGCTGGCGAGCGGGTGGGTGGGCTGGATGGTGGGTCCCCAGGCCAATGGACTACTGCATGTCTCTCTCTCACTGCTTTTCCAGGCTGAAGAAGCTGCAGCAGGAGGCCGAGCAGCAGCAGCAGGAAGAGCAGGAGAGGATGAGGCAGAGACTGCAGGCGGCTGCCCAGGAGCGGCAGCGGCGGGCACAGGAGGAGCACCGCAGGAAATTGCTGCTGCTGCAGAAGCTCAGGAGACAGGAGGAGGAGCAGCGGGCAGGTAGGAGGATGGGGGGGGGGGTAGATTGCCAGCGGGCACCATCTTGGGTCTGGGAAGGCTAATGGCACAATGAGGGCACCGTACAGAACATTGGAGGCTGTCACTTGTTCTTCAACAGCTGAAGCTGCTCACAGGCAGGCCGAAGAGGAGGCCAGGAGGGCAGAGGAGGCACGGAGGATGCAGGAGATGAGCGATCTCGAGCGGCTCGAGTACCAGCGGTGGAAGAGGGAGGAGGAAGAGCGCCGGCGGCGAGAAGAGGAAGAGCGGCAGAGGGTGGCAGCCGAGCGAATGCAGCGAGTCCTGGAGGAGGCCAAGTGGCAGGCCTTACTGCTGGCCAGGTGAGTCTCATGGAGTTCTCGCCATGGCGTTGGTACTGGTGGTGGGCACAGCACGTTTACAGGTCATGTCCCCCCCCCCAACAGACAGAGGGCCGTGCTGGAGCAGCAGCTCATCTTTCAGAGGGACCTGCTGGTGGAGGCCGACGGGATGGAGCGGGCACAGGAGATTTCTCGGCCCTGGGTCTACTCCTACTTTGAGTTGCTGGAGATGCTTGGACTGCCGCTGCCCGCCGAGGGGGTACAGAAGGAGGCCTGAGGGTGATCGACAGCCTGCTCTCGGCGCCACCATCTGCGGGATCAGAGCCACTACATGCTGGAGTTGTGGACTCGGCCGGCTGAAACTTTCTTTTATAAATAAAGTTTACATGAAGTAGCAGGAGGAGAGGGGCCACTGTGTTTTATTGAAAAAGAAAAAGTAAAAGGGTCTGGTGGTCCGGGAGGTCGCTGTGCTCTCCTCTTCTCATTCTGGGGGTGCTGCGGGACACCTTGGGAATGAGCTGTACTGTTGCTGCTATCTGGAAAGTTGGGTGGCACATTGACAGAACTGCCCGCTCATGCCAGGCTGCCCATCACCTCTCACTGCTAGAGGTTTACCAGTACCAGAAAAGTACCCAAAAATGGGGCAGCACCAGCTTTTCTGTACTGAAATAAATGTCAGCTTCCCTCTCAGTCCCCCCACCTCCAGCCCCCCTTTCCTCGACACTCGCTACTGCAGGGGTGTGAAATCATCTGTTTCATTGTCTTCACAAAACTAAAGTACATGATGTGGCACGATCTGAATTTTAGGCTTTATTTCTTGGACACAAATGAGACTTCATGGGACCCCCAGAGACCCCCCCAAAAAAAAAAAAAAAAAAAAAAAACACAATCATTGGGGACTTCACAGCTTCAGGATGGTGCGGCTGGAATAAGTCAGGTACGTTTTGGAGTTACCTGTCATTTGCTTGGTAGTGGCACTGAGGTCCAGAAGCTGCCATCGTCACCAAAGTCAACACTTCAGCGCTGACCTAGCACTGCTGGGCCTTGTGCCATTCAACTCCTCCTTTACTTAAAGAGGGGCACCACGTCACCTCCTCACACACTTGGACGGGACCTGGCCTGTCACTCGCCATCCTGCACTCCTCTATGGAAGCCTGCCTGTCAAAGGCTCTACACTGAAGTGTGCAAAAGTCTTTGCCCCCTAGATCTGTATACAGCCTTTGTCTGTGCTGTTTGCTCTCCTGCATGAGCATCGATTCCCAAAAGATCCGATGTTAGAGAAATCCATGCATTCCCTTTAAAAAAGTAATCCGTGAAGTAAAAGCCCGTTTACATTTGACGCATCCTGGTCGACACAAGGGTCCACATGACACAAACTTTGTCATTAGTGACCCTCGGTGTTGGCGAGCGCATACAGTACCTCCAGAATTATGTAACCGCGCAGCCCCATGTGTGCCAACTGCTCATAATAATAAGAATTCTTTGCATTTCTATAGCGCTTTTCTCACTATTCAAAGCGCTCAGCAATTGCAGGCTAAGGGCCCAACACAGCAGAGTCCCTACTGGCATTTACGGGATTCGAACCGACGACCTTCCGATTGCCAGTGCAGATCCCTAGCCTCAGAGCCACCACTCCGCTTTGCCACTACCCACACCATCCACCATTTAAAAGCACACAGTGATAGCCCACCTGTCCACAGATTCATAGCAAGAAATCTCGCAGACCCTGGGCACAGATGGCAGATTGCACAAGCAGAAGAGGGATTACCCGTGAGATGGATATATAAAGGCAAAGAAAAAACGTCAGGTTAAGATGGGAGATTCTGTAACCTCACAGCGTCATGCGGAGCCGCACACCAAAGACTTGAACTTCAGACAGATGAGGGTCCGCCGTCCACCCCGTACCAACACATCTGCTGCGGCAAGCATTAATGGGCCTTAATGGAGCCATTTCAGATCAAAATGTGCCCACTTTGTAGGTGCCAGTGCAGATTTAACAGAGGTGCCCCAATCAATGGCAGAACAGGCTGATCGAGTGGGAGCACAGCAAGGCGGGGGTAGTAAGGGAGAAAGAAACTGGGAGTACTGGGACATGCAAAGGAAAAGGGTACAGGGTGGACGGGACAGCTGGACCTTCAAGTCATCAAGGCAAGAGCGAGCACAGCAACAGGACACAGGGTGGGCAACCCGCATCAGCGAGGGCGATCCCGGCAAACAGGGGTTTCAAGAAGGGATTTGGGAAAGACCAGAAATGCAGGGGTCGGACATGGAGATGGAGTGAAGCAGATGAGAGGAACCCCAAAGCAACATTAAACCTATTCACAGGAAGCACCGGAACCCAAGTACATCCAGTATCGGCAGAGGTGGTCTTCATGGAAGTGCTGCTGCCAAAAAGTCCAAGGACTTCACTACATAGATGACAAAATAAATAAGAAAAAGCACAGAAGGACTGGAGTGCTGGACTGACGTGTCCACCTCTGAAAGGCACTTCATGGAGAACTGGACAAGGAGCAGTGGAGCCCCCTTCAGGACACGAGCTCACAAAAGCAGTCCAAGTAGCCAAAGGCCAGCATGGAAGTAGAGGGGAGGCCGATGACAGCAGCTTAGCAAGTCACACAAACACTGGCTGGGCCTACAGCCGCTCATGGAGCTCCTCTACTCTCTCACTGGGCGCTTTCAATGCCCGCTTCAGTCGCCATAACAGGCAGCCCACCATTCAGTAGGCTGCAGCACCACATGACTCGTCTTTCTTTGTTCCTTACCCAACAAGTTCAAATCCATAAAGTACCAGGATTGGACTGAAGGGCAAGGCGCGTTTTAACAACCAGCAGCAGACTTGAGTGGCAGATGGCTGGGTGGGGTTAGATGCATGGGCGGGGCCAGAGAGGTTGAGAGGACCCTCCCATTTTCAAAGTCCACTGAAATTCTCCTGATCAACATGAAACATGTCACCACTCTCCTGCACCATGCTGAGCGAGCAGAGCGACCAGACGAGGACCTTGGAACTTCCGAGATGTTTCAGGTCAGGCGTTTTTCAGGTTGTGTGCTAACCCTAACCTCCATCCATCCATCCATCCATCTTCCAACCCGCTATATCCTAACTTACAGGGTCACGGGGGTCTGCCGGAGCCAATCCCAGCCAACACAGGATGCTAGACAGGAAACAACCCCTGGGCAGGGTGCCAGCCCACCGCAGTAACCCTAACCTAACATTCACAAAAGAACAGGACTGGCATAATCACATCCATCCATTTTCCTAACCTGCAGGGCCGCGGTGCAGCCGGAGAGCATCAGAACAAGCCTCGGGCGGAAGGCAGGAACAAACCCCTAGGCCGGGTGCCACTCCACTGCAGGGTGAAGGGGTCAAATTTAGCTGCTCAAATCCACCTAAGCTGCATGGCAGATATGGGGGCAGGCAACACGATTAACAAACAGGAGACGCCTTCAGTCAGAGCGAAGGGTACCTTGCCAGGCTTCACCAGCGGAGGAACTCCAGCTATGGATCACCATGTCCTCCCTGTAATCTCCACGTTTCAGCACCTCATCCTCTAATTAGGGGGAGCTCACATGCCACTGGTCTATTAATCCCTGCCAGACATTTGTGCCACTGCTGCGGGTTTATTTCAAGCACAAAACTGGATGTCTGCTGTCACATAAAAAAAAAACCAAAACGATTTCATAAGACAAAATCATTACCAAGTATGAACTGACGAAAAACAGAGCATCCTTTGATTTAGCCGAGGTAACCTGCAGTGCCCATCTGTTTTAAAATGACAACAATTACCCGAGTGCCAAAGAAAACTCCAAGTGCATGACCACAGACTGGTGGCACTCACTGCAAACGTAATAAAGCACCGGCACACATTAAAACGGATCATTCCAGATCGTCCCACTGTCCAGTCCAGCTCACATGTCATCCCAACCAGTCCAGAGAGTTTGCTTCTCCTGTCTGGATAATAAGATCTGCCCGGTTTATATAATCTGTGCTGGTTAAGGCTTTGGACTTCAAAGATTGTGGGTTCAAATCCCACTACTGACACCACTGTGGGACCCTGAGCAAGTCACTTTGAGATGCAACAGTTGACATACAGTTGATTACAAGTCACCCTGGCTAAAGGAACAAAGTAACAAGTAACAAATAATAAAATAACAACAGACTGCAGCTCAGCAGTGACCACCGCCACACCCAACTCCATTGAGGACTCTGCACCACTGCTTGTTTCGCGAGGCTCGTCCCCTTCAGTTTATGAAAGGACTGATCAAGTCCAGTGTGGCCCCAGCAGTGCGTTTGGCTCGTTTTCTTGTTGCAGGACGAAACGGCGCCGTCCAGTGAGGCTGGAAGCACCGACTGCAACTTGGGCAGATCAGATGTTTCTCTACACCTCACAATTCCACTGTGCCTCTGCCATCACCAGTCCCATCATCAATGAAGACAAGTGTGCCAGGACCCATGGCATCATCATACACACAAACTGAGCACCCAAAGGTTTGGAATCACCCAGAAACTCTGATGCTATGGCTAGAATCGATACGTCGATAATAAAAGTGCCATTAAAGGAATTGAACTACACCCAAGGCATTGCTAAAGTTACAAATGGCTATTACTGCTTGCAGGGACAGATTTTTTAAATTTATTATTCACCTCTGACCACAAAGCCCCATTTGCAGCAGCCATGCCAGTGTCCTAATGGTAAACTCTCCTAGCTCATCAATTCATCAATCCGATTTACAGTCATATGAAAAAGTTTTGGAACCCCTCTCAGCCTGCATAATAACGGGCTCTCCATTCAACAAAAAAAGATAACAGTGGCATGTGTTTCATTTAATAGGAACATCGGAGTACTGCGGTGTTTTCTGAACAAAGATTTTTAGTGACACAGTATTTAGTTGTATTAAATTAAATCAAATGTGAAAAACTGGCTGTGCACAAATGTGGGTCCCCTTGTCATTGTGCTGATTTGAATGCCTGTCACTGCTCAATGCTGATTACTTGGTTGGATGAGCTCGTTAAGCCTTGAACTTCATAGACCGGAGTGTCCAATCATGAGTGCTAAAAGGTATTTAAGGTGGTCAATCACAAGTTGTGCTTCTTCCCTTTGACTCTCCTCTGAAGAGTGACAGACAGCATGGGATCCTCAAAGCAACTCTCAAAAGATCTGAAAATAAAGATTGTTCAGTCTCCTGGTTTAGGGGAAGGCTACAAAAAGCCATCTCAGAAGTTTCAACTGTCAGCTTCAACTGTAAGGAATGGAATCAGGAAATGGAAGGCCACAGGCACAGTTGATGTTAAACCAACCCAGCAGGTCTGGCAGGCCAAGAAAAACACAGGAGCGGCATATGCAGAGGCAGGATTGTGAGAATGCTGACAGACAACCCACAGATCACCTCCAAAGACCTGCAAGAACATCTCGCTGCAGATGATGTATCTGGACATCGTTCTACAATTCAGCACAATTTGCACAAAGAACATCTCTATGGCAGGGTGATGAGAAAGAAGCCCTTTCTGCACTCACGCCACAAACAGAGTCACTTGTTGTATCAAATGCTCATTTAGACAAGCCAGATTCATTTTGGAATTAAGTGCTTTGGACTGATGAGACACAAATCGAGTTATTTGGTCAGAACAAAAAGCACTTTGCATGGCGGAAGAAGAACACCGCATTCCAAGAAAAACACCTGCTACCTCCTGTCAAATTTGGTGGAGGTTCCATCATGCTGTGGGGTGGGCTGTGTGGCTAGTTCAGGGACTGGGGCCCTTTTTAAAGTCACGGGTCGGATAAATTCAACCCAATATCAACAAATTCTTCAGGATAATGTTCAAGCATCAGTCACAAAGTTGACGTTACGCAGGGGTTGGATATTCCAACAAGACAATGAGCCAAAACACAGTTGGAAATCTACAAAGGCATTCATGCAGAGGGAGAAGTGCAATGTTCTGGAATGGCCGTCACAGTCCCCTGACTTGAATATCATCGAAAAATCTATGGCAGGGGTCCCCAACTCCAGTCCTGGAGGGCCCCAGTGGCTGCAGGTTTTCATTCCAACCCTTTTTCTTAATTAATGACCTGTTTTTGCTCCTAATTAACTTCTTTTGAATTCATTTTAATCAACTTGCTCTCGAAGAATTAGACCCCTTAATTGTTTCTTTTTCCTTAATTAGTTGCCAAACAATAATGAGATACAAAATGAGCCAAAACATGACCAACAAAGTGTGTCCATCATACAATATCTGAAAATAAAGATAAAGGTCTCGAGGATGTTAATCGGCTCAGGTCCCCAAAACATTTTAACAGTGTTCTTAGAAAAAAGAAAATCAACAATTTCAGAAATGTATGCCTTTGCATAATGAAAGCAGCAACAAGCCATAGAATTAAAGAACGGGTTTAATTAACAACAAGAATCCACACCTAATTAAGCAATCGGTTGGCATGAAATTGGTTGGTGTTTGAGGCCCTGACATAGCTGGCTCACTCACTTCACATTTCATTTCTGTTTAAGGAAAGAAATGAAGCAATTCAGAGGAACAATGAAGAAATTCAGGGGAAAAGATCTTAAAAAAAAAAAAAAAGTCAATTGAAATTGATTTAAAAGAAGTTAATTAGCAGCAAAAACAGTGCACTAATTAAGAAAAGGGTTAGAATGAAAACCTGCAGACACTAGGGCCCTCCAGGACCGGAGTTGCAGACCCCTGATCTATGGGATGATTTGAAACAGGATGTCCATCAAATTGAACTGAACTGGAGAGATTTCTGTATGAAGAATGGTTAGAAATACCTCCATCCAGAATCCAGACACTCATCACAAGCTATAGGAAGACAGCGTCTTGAGGCTCAAAGAAGCAAAAGTAGGCTCAACTAAGTATTGACGTCATATCTCTGTTGGGGTGCCCACATTTATGCACCTGTCTAATTTTGTTATGATGCATATTGCATATTTTCTATTAATCCAATAAACTTAATGTCACTGCTGAAATCCTACTGTGTCCATAAGGCATGTCGTATATTAAAAGGAAGTTCAGCCAATGAGAAACAAAAATCCAAAGAATTAAGAGGGGTTCCCAAACTTTTTCATATGACTGTATATATTAATCGGTTACTAGGGGGGCTTCGCTCACCAACCCTTTTCCCCCATCGCCAGAGCTACGTGCCGTTGTGAAGAGGGGGGCTGAATGCACCCCAAGGAGACGCAGCCTCTCTTCTGAAACCCCCTCTTAAGCAGTGATAAAATGGGAAACAAATACATTTTTGTTTTACCTCCTCTTTGGTCGATCAACTAACTGCTAGCTTGCTGCTGCGCCACGTGATCTGCATTTCTTGCGGCGCTTCAAATGTTTAAAAGCCTGTACAGCAGCTGTCCTTTTCTCTCACTGCTTTGTCTCTTCTCCCCCAGACATCCTCAAACACTAGGAGATCTCTTTTCGCTGTTCCGTTATTTCACCAAGTAATTTCCGTTTGTTTGCGCTAATGCGTTCTGTACTCATTTTTTGAGACTTTCGAATTTTCCTACTTCCATTATCTCTAACCTGCTTTACATGTGTATCACGAGACTTGTGTCTGAAGGTTGTATGACGTGAGACACAAGTAATAGAGAGATTAGATGTGGTGAGAAGTTAAGCAAAATGACCCCTTTAATTGGCTAACCAGAAAGATTACAAAATGCAAGCTTTCAAGGCAACTCAGACGCCTTCTTCAGGCAAGATGGGGCCTAAGCTGCCTCGAAAGCTTGCATACTGTAATCTTCCTAGTTAGCCAATAAAAGAGGCCATTTTGTTTAACTTCTCACCACATCCATAATGGCTAACATGGTACAACACCTTGGTTATTAGAGAAACCTTTGCAGTTGTATGAGCACAGCTGAAGCCTGCCATTTGTCTTTCCTTGGGTTGCAAGGTCCCAGTTTTGCTAAAGTTCAATATGGCAGGGAGGGTGGTGTGGTGTGGTGTTTGAGGCTGAGGACTTTAGAGTTCAAGAGCCTGAGGTGGTGGGTTCAGATCCTGCTACTGACACAGTCTGACCCCGAGCACGTCACTTCAACTGGACAAACAAAAGAAATGGAACCAATTGTTTCTCAAATGTTCTAAAACGCCGTGCATGGAGGCATCAGTCATAAGGAATCATAAATATTCTGGGTTCTAAAATGGCCACTGAAGGTTTCATACAAAGGTAAACACTGAGAGAGCAAACTGGATCTAAGCAACGGACAGCCCAAATGAAGGCCTGCACAAGAGGAGGACGACATGACAGTGTGAAGGTCCAGAGAGGGATGTTTTCTTAGCGACAGCATGAAAGTCACAATTCCTCAGCCAAAAAGTCAAACACCACTAAGCAAACAAAAGGGGGGCAAACATGAACCCTTGAACCCACACTGACATCACATGATGCCACAAACTGAGGGGTAGAAATGGGAACTTGCATCATAGCCAAAGGGTTGCAAGATGGCAGTGCCCAGGATGTTGGGGGGTGGGGGTGGGGGGGTTGGGGAACAACTTAAAATAAAAACAACAAAAATTAGACAGTGGGACCAAATACAGCAGCATTGAAAGTTTTAAGAAAAAAAAAAATCCTATTAATAAAATCATAAGAATGTACACATGGTGATAAACTTGAACTTGGAGCTCGAGCTCTGGTTGGAGGGAATCCTGGGAAGTCTGACTGGTCTCCAGCACAAAGCCAGGAGGAGTGGAGCCCCATTGACCCCCGACGAGACCACCATGCAGGCAGAATCGGATGACCCTGAGACCAAAGCCCACAAGACGACAGCCAAAGGGTGCACAGAGAACCGGGGTACAGGCCACACCAACTACTGAGCGGTACATTTTTCGGATATTTACAAACTTTACATTTCATTTTTTTTTTTTTTTAGCTTTATATGGTTCTTTTTTAAAATGGACCCAAGAGTTCTGCACAGCATTGTGTCAAACAAGTGCAATGGTCAAAGATCCCACTGTCATACAGCACTGAATCTCTTTTTTACCTGTTTTATTTAAAAAAAAAAAGTTTTACAAGCTATCAGAAATTATTTCTCACATGTGAAAATTTAACAAATGTAAAATCAAGAGCCCCAGAAAAACATGGGAAGAAAAAAAAAAAAAAAGAAAAAAAAAAAAACACGAGTGCCTTTTGCTTTGAGACATCCACAATAATGCCACGAGAGCAGGCCCACCCACCCACGGTCAACCACATGCACCACACTGGCGGCCGAGGGGAGAGGCAGCAGAATCAGCAGCACTCCGGGCAGATCCAGGAAGGCACCGGCTGGCACACACTCCGCCTCGGGCACACTACCTAAAGACACTGAGCTCCACACCTTCAATGGGTTTAACTGGGGGGGGGGGGGGCCACAAAAGGAAAAAAAAAAAACCCACAGAGAGGCTCCAAGGCGCTACACCTCAAGGGAGCCCCCAGCCTCGCATTAGCGTCCATGGGAGGTCCGCTGGCAACTTTGGTCCGCCACCATTCCACTGCCTAGTACTTTACGGGTGGGTGTCATGTGGTCTGTTCCCATCAAAGCACAGCAACGGAGCCCTGGTAGAACAGAACCTTTGGTGGCAGCGTCATGCAAGAAATCAGTGAAGTGGCTGGAGATCACAACTATGGGGATGGCATCTCCTCACTGACCATGTGACCTCTCGTCACTATTACCAGTGGCCTGCAGCGAGGGGATAAAGGGAGGAGTAAAAGGACATGCCGATGTATTTTAAACAATTATGGGAAAAAGTGCAGTGTGTCCAGGGCACAGATGCGAGGGAGCACGTGTGTATGTAGGTGTGTGTGCGCATGTATTAGAGGGGCAGGGCTCAATGTCCAAGTCACGTAAAAATAGAAGTGGGCTGATCCATCCATTCCTTTAACACCCCAACTCCCGCCCCCCCAACCCACCATGCCTTGCGCTATTCCCAGTCATCCCCAAAAGTTGGGGAAGGGTTGGGGGGGGTACAGGGAGTCATCTAACTAAAAGGAGCTCCTCTAAACCGGGTGGCTCAGGCTTATTTCTAAGAAAACCGAAAAAAAAAAAAAAAATTAAAAAAATAAAAAAGGCAAGAAAACCAAAAACAATAAAAGTCTAAATGTCCACACAGCCTCCCGTCTGTTCCTGATACACCTCAATGACGTCTTCATCCTCCATCCCCAGCTGAAATGAAAAGAGAGATAGTCCATTAGTTAGTTGACCCTCTGCTACACAGGACCCTTCCCGAGGTGTCCCCCACCCCCAAATGTCCAACACCATCCCAGTCAGGGAGCTCGAAGCCACCTAACTGGAAAAAGCTTTTCTAAACTAATCCCCCAGAGGCCTCCAGTCTAGGAAACTGAAACCTTCAATTGGTCTGCTACTCTACCGTCTTACCTTGGGCTTCTTTATATTCTAAAATGAGATGTGCCCACATGGAGTCCATCATGGGGGTTTGTTAAAAGGAGACACACAAGCCTTTGTGTTATCTGACTGAGAACTGCAACCTGACTCACAGCCCTTTACCTCTGGGAGCCTCCAACCAAAAGGTGTAGATGTGCCAGTGAGGCTCCATAGTGTGTGTGTGTGTGTGTGTGTGTGTGTGTGCGTCACTCAAGGAAGAATATGGAATAAAAAATGGCTTTGTTCACCTCTTTAGGAGTCTGATTGTCAGCGATTCTCTGTCCTTCAAAGAGAAACCTAAGAGAGTTCATGGGCACACCCTGAAAAGAAACAGGTTGACAGGAGTTAAGACACAGAGAGAGAGAGAGCACATTACCCATAAGCCCCTTCCCTCCACAGAGACCTTGTAAGGAAGACCTTCATGAAGGAAATCAAGTTAATCAAGGATGTCTAAGCAAAACACATAGAGCACCTTGGCAAAAGTATACCACTCCACTCTCCGGATTTCAGAAGATATGCACTCCTAATCCTCCAAGATGTATTATCATTAAAGCCAAAATAACTCATTTGTCAAATGTTTATTTCTTAAAACTGGAAAACTGTCTGCATAAATACTACAAGGAGGATTACAATTTGGTTCCTCGGTTTTGTCTTCTTATATTTGTTAATGAACTTTCACTGTTTATTATTAGTTTAGTAAGTGAATAACATACAGGCCTCAACTTAGACTTGACTTTACTGCTTTTTGTGACTATGAAAATGAAAAGGTCTTAGCCCCCATCTTGTGCTCCGAGATTTTTGTGCGTTTGCCATCGTCGGTGTGTTTACATGCACACACATAACACACCAGGTAAGGTGAATAACCCAGTTAAGGGCAAAACATGATTACTTAAAAATCCACATTTACGTCGGCAAGGAATCTTCTTTGGCAAAACGCTCCTCCTCCTCCTCTTCTTTTGGCTGCTCCCGTTAGGCGTTACCACAACGGATCATCCTCTTCCATCTCTTCCTGTCCTCATCATCTTGCTCTGTCACCCCCCATCACCTGAATGTCCTCTCTCACCACATCCATAAACCTTCTCTTAGGCCTTCCTCTTTTCCTCTTGCCTGGCAGCTCTATCCTTAGTACCCATCTCTCATTATACCCAGCATCTCTCCTCTGCAAATGTCCAAACTGACGCAATCTCACCTCTCTGACTTTGTCTCCCAATTGTCCAACTTGAGCTAACCCTCTAATGTCCTCCCATCTAACCCGGCCCATCTTCGTCACACCCAATGCAAATCTTAGCATCTTTAACTCTGCCACCTCCTGCTCCGTCTCCTGTGCCACCGTCTCCTGCCCATATAACATAGCTGGTCTCACTACCGTCCTGTAGACCTTCCCTTTCATTCTTCCTGTCACCAATCACTCCTGACCCTCTTCTCCAACCACTCCACCCTGCCTGCACTCTTTTTCACCTCTCTTCCAAAGTCATTAAACTTCACCAAAAAACTCATCACCAGCCTTTGTGAATCTGAAAATAAGTAGGAGGCCTGTGATAATGTCCTTCTGTTTTACAAATATGTTTGGTCAAACTGACGCTTTATGATGATATTTTTGATTCCGCATAGTTCACACTTTTCTGCTTCGCTGTGCGACTTCAGCCCTAAAAGGATGAGCTTCATGCTGTACGCCCAGCGCTGGTGGTGTTATTCTTATGTATAAGGCTACTCATTACTTTAAAAGGGAATCGGACTACGCACCCCATGTTAGGTTTAACATGTTACCCTACTGCTTTCCAGATTGTGTTGCCAACTTTAGCATTGGATGTTCAGCTCCTCAACCCAAACAAACAATTTCTGAAATAGTGAGAGAGATTACGTCAGCCAGGAGAAGGAATGATGTGATTGCACAGACATTTGCCTCTTGTGGACGCTTCTACCCGTAGTCGCTGAAAATGTGTACCAAGTTAACATGTGCAGACTGACAGTGTGCAGCGGCCACATGCGGGCTACAAAATCCTTAACGGCAACACATTTTTGGGCTCACATGGTCACGTAATCAGGTTATTTCTAGAGAAATCAGGTTACTGACCTTGGAGAGTCCTGGCTAAGCAGAATACGTGGCGTTTTAGAAATTAGGTTTCCGTGAATAACCGGGTTATTGAGGCCCATATGACTGCGCCTAATGAATGGACTCAGATCTTTAGATAAAATGTAAAAATCAGATACGAGGAATCACAGTAAACGCACATCATCATTTCTAAAAAGCTACTTAATAAATGAAGTCATACGGCTAACACACACCTGCACAGCACATGTGAAAAGGTGACGGTCCCCTAAGTTGCTCCCCTCAAACTGCTGAGCACAGCTCAGTGATAATTCAACTCGGCCCACTAAAACACAGCCAGCCCTATTCATCTAAACCTCACTAATTACAAACCATCACCTTTACATGGAAGTCAATGCCACAAGACCACCACTGGGCCTCGAGCAAAGGAAATTCCAAAGAGAAGTGGGGTTATAGGAAGGCTGAAACTTGTAATCAGTTTAGGGTTAACAAAGCCATTTCTAAGGCTCTGGGACTCGTGTACACCAAGTTGAGCTCCTCATCTCAAACAGAGGACATTTGGAACAGGCTGCCCTGCCAAAACGACCCCAAGAACACCATGACAACTCACTCAAAGAGACAGAGGGGTTCATGGGAGAGTAGAGAGGAGGATACCTCGCCTATCCAAGAGGAACCATCAGAGCAAAGAAATTCAATGACCTTCAAGCCTTTTAGAATAATGTGCTACAGCCAAGCAAGACAAACGTCAAAGGCTCTGGACGATACAGAGTCCACTAGGTCTGTCGCTGGACAGCAAGAACATCAGACCTACAATAAAACATGATGGTGCTGGTGTGATGGTGTGGAAAACTTACACAATTTCTGGTTCAATGAAGAATGGCAACACATTAAATGTCCTAAAGGAGAATATCCACTCATCTGTCTATGACCACAAACTAAAGCATAACTGGGTTTATGCAGCAGAACAAGGAGCCAAATCACAAAAGCAAGTCATGGAGCGGCCTAGCGAAAGTTGTATCTTGGACCCCAAAGAGAGGCTGAAACGAGAAGTTGATGCTCACAAACTCACCAGTGTGTCTAAATTTAAGCAAAGAGTGGGTGAAAACTCCCCCAAAGCGATGGGGAAGACTAATATCAAGGTGTTTAGTTGTGATTATTGCTGCTAAAGGTGCTACAATCAAGTATTGACACCGTGATGGCCAGATCTTCCTCACATGGGTGAGAATTATAGGTCTGCTTTAAAAACCACATTGTGTGTTCACTCAGGGTCCCCTTCTCCAATAGTGCATTTGGTCTAAAGGCCCAGGGCCATTCAATATGTAAAATATGCAAAACCAAGGGCTATTAGGAAGGGGCAAATACTTTTAAGAAAGCACACAAGTACCACAGCAGCCGCTCCACTGCAACCGCTGGCCACCAATGGCTTTCTGGTGTGAAAGGTGCCATATAGCCCCTAACAGGGCCGGGAACTTCCATTTTGTAAGAAAGCACCCTGCACTTCCTGAATGCAAGCTTTCATCTGGTTGAGGATGGATCTGAACCACTAAAGGCCTGCCAGCTGGCCGGACCACCCCTTACGGTCACACATACCTGTCTCTGGCAGTAGGACTCTTTGAGCTTCTTTAAATGTGTTGTCATCTTCACTTTGAAATGGATCTCGCTATTGTCCTGAAAGCACATGAAAGATTAGTGCAATTTACACCACATGCAGCAGGCCACACAAAACCCCAAAATGGCCGGCCAGCCTGTTTTCAAACCCAAATACTAAACTCTCTGCCCACAGCAATCTCCCCCCCCCCCCCCCATTTCTATATAGTTCATCTGGTTTTTCTTGTGCCATTACACAGCTCTCTGGTGCCCCCTTCCTTTAAACGGGTCTTCATTTTTTCCCCACTTACTAAGCCAGGGATGACAACGTACATGTAGGAGGAATGAAAAATCGACTACCACAGGCAAACAGACTTCTGTTCTCCTTGTACTTGCTGCCACTCAGCGCTATTTTCCGGAAACACGGTATTTCCTTTCATCTTTATGCAGACGACTGTCAGGTTTATTTCCCTCTGAAGCACCCTGCCCCATGTTCTGTCCAGCCCCTGCTTGATTGCCTCATTGACATAAGGAGTTGGATGGCATTAAAATGTTCTAAATTTTTTATGAGAACAAGACAGAAGTCATGCTATTTAGAACCAATGGCACCAATGGGACCCCCTGCATCAACCTTTCCACTGTAGCTCAATTTGAGAAATCCATGATTACAAATTTAGGTGTGAAAATGGAAGAATCCACTTTAAAACTTGACAACCATGTGAACACAGTGGTAAAGTCTCACCTTTTCCAGTTGAGGTGGCTGTCAAAAAAAATCAAGTCTGCTTTGTCTAAATGCAACCTTGAAAACAGGGAAACCTGCTTTTACAATCTCTCGTCTAAACTACTGCAATGCACTTCTTTTTGGAATGAGCCAGGCCTCCATTGCTCGCCTACAGCTGGTGCAAAATGCCGCTGTTCGATTTTTAACTGGTACAAGCAAGCATGAGTACATTACCCAATTTTGGATTCCCTTCACTGGCTTCCACTTTGTTTTTGAATCCATTTTAAGATCCTTGTATTTTTTTTTAAATCCTTTAATGGCTGTGCCCCCATTTTATTTGTTGGCACTACTGCACCCTTATGTACCGTCATGCTCTCTCAGGTCAGCAGACCAGATGCTTTTACTTGTTCCTAAGACACGATGCAAACGCCGAGGTGATCGGGCTTTTATCAGCTGCAGCTCCAAAACTCGGGAACGATTTGCTGCTGCACGTTAGGCAGGCTCCTTCACTTGCGGTCTTTAAATCGAATTTAAAAACATAGTTTTACGTCTAGGTGTTTAACCCAGTATGATATGTTGACTATCTGTGTAACTTTTTATTGTGAATCTCTTCAGCTCTTATGTGTTTCTGTTTCTTTTACTGTTTGGTTATTTTTTTGTCTGATATGTTGATTTTTTTATTATACAGCACTTTGGTCAGCCTTGATGTTGTTTTTAAAGTGCTTTAAAAATAAATAAATAAATAAAATAAATAGACTTGAGTCAAGCAGGAGATGAGAGGCAATAAGGACGTCAGTGGAGGCAGCCATGATGTTCAAGTAACACACCGTGTGATGTCCTGCTCTGGGTATTCAAGAAGGTGTGCGCTCATGTGACCTGCTTATGAAATATTATTCTGTCATGTGCCATATGGATTTTATTTCTACTTTCCATTATAACAAAACTAGAAACACATTATTATTATTATTTCCATCACCCATGGCCGGCTGTTCCTTTTCTCATGCAATTCCCACGCTTTCTTTTCACTGTTAGGCTTCTCAACTTGTAGAAATATCAAGAAAATCCTTTGTGCCCAGAGGTTTCTAAGAAAAAAAAAGAGTCAGAAATGGACTGGTAGATGGCACCAAAACAATACTGTCTTAAATTGATAAACATGGTGAAGCCCACCCTGGCACTGAGAAGCCAACCATTGCAGATCTCTGGGCACACTGGATCATTTTACTACATGCAGCTTTTTTATGGATTGGAATGTTACGATTTCTTTGGATGTGTTGTGTTAGCGAGTTAATACCAATGTCGGGTCTATAGAGGGATTGGAAATGAGTAACAAGAAAAATGCCGACTTGTTGAATGCTGAATTGCCCACCACGTATAAGACAGGCCTCCATTAGTGGCAGCGGATTCTTATCTTGTCAGCTTTAAATATTGCTGCTGGGGACTGACACAAGCCAAAACAAATTCATCTGCAAAAGTGAATCACAGTGCTGACTGGACACAATGGTTGATGTCATTCAAGGTAACTTAAGAACTCCAAGTGTCTTTTTAAACAAAAAGTCGCTATATAAACAACTAGCCATCCCCCACAGCTTTTCTCGCATATACGTGAAACAGGACAGCGAGGACCCTGCCCAGCTCTGTATTCCTGACGTCACTCTGCTCCTTCCCCTCGGCCCGCAACCTGTGTCTCGGATTAGCGCGAATATATCACTCCTGCAAGTGAACTATGATTCTTAGCGCAATGACAGAAGTCGCAAAATCAACCAGAAAGTATAGAAAAAAAAAAAAAAGATCTAAATCCATGAAGTAGTTCTCTCGTTCGCTAACTAAGCAGAGTTAAGGTTACACTCCGAAGCAGATGCGTGAGTGAGGAGGGCCCTGCCCCGCAGCCCGATGAGTCTCTTTCAGATTTGCGCTAATAAATTGGTACCGCAAGTGAACTAACACATTAAAAATGGCTTGCCTTAATGCTAGAAGTATCAAAAATAAGGTAAGTGAGTCGGAGTTGTAGCAGAGCATAATTATGCTATTCTAGCAATAACGGAAACCTGGCTAAATAACAAAGATGGGGATGAGTGTAACAGAGAGGGATACACATTTTTTTAGGAAGGATAGACAGAACAGAAAAGGAGGTGGGGTTGCTGTTTATGCCAAACAGGGTTTAAATGCAAGTCCTCTTCAGTTGGATGATGAGCCCCATCTTAGTGAGGACATGTGGCTTCACCTGGAAAATATTAGGGAAAGAGGTCTTATTGTAGGAGTGTGTTATAGACCACCAAATGCAGACAGTAATTTCAACACACATCTTTTTAGTAATATCAAAAAGGCAAGTTTACAGGGAGATGATATAGTCATGGAGGACTTTAATTATCCAAATATTAACTGGGACAACCTTGGAGATGGAGGAGCACAAGAGCAGGAGTTTTTAGAAGTAATCAGTGACAGTTTAACACAACATGTTAAGGCACCAACACGGGGTGAAGCCTGTCTGGATTTAGTATTTTGTAATAATCAGGATTGAGGGTGTAGAGGTGATTGGACCACTAGGGTCACGTGATCATAATGTAATAGACTTCTCAGTATTTGGTAAGAGTGCAGATGCAAAGACTAAAATTGTGAAGTTGAACTTTGGTAGGTTTAATTTTGAGCAGATGCGACAAAGTCTAAGTAGGATAGACTGGGATAAGCTTTTAAGTGTGGAGACAGTCGAGGAGCAGTGCAACAGGTACAGATACAGACCTAAATTTGGAATTAATAGGAAACTAAAACAAAACTCCACAGTGGATTAATAAAGATTTAAAAAAGAAGTTGCAAAGGAAAAAACTGATTTATAAGGCATATAAGACTAATAACTGCAAAGTGAATCGTAGGGCGTATGAGAACATGAGGGCAACCATTAAGAAGGATATCAGGGAGGCTAAAAGACAGTTGGAGAGGAACAGCAGATAAGGCGAAAGGCGACCCCAAGAGATTCTTTAGTAGTCAAAGAACAGTCAAGGAGGAGGGTCAAGTGCATCAGAAATAGTAAAGGGGAATTAAAAGATACAGACAGTGAAACAGCAGATGCCCTAAACTTACATTTTTCTGAGGTGTTTACAAGTGAACAAGTAGATAACCTCAGAGCAGTAACGGGGACTACTAAGGAGGTACTGAGGGATTTGGAAAAAAATAGAGTGAGAAGTGCTGCTCAGATTAAATAAGCTGAAATCAAACAAATCACCAGGCCCAGATCATATTTATCCTCGTGTTCTTAAGGAGGCCAGTGAGTTCAGATATAAACCCTTGACACATATTTTTAGGAAGTCACTGCGCACTGGAGAGATTCCGAAGGACTGGAAAATGGCAAATATCATCCTGTTATATAAAAAAGGGTGACAGGGCAGATCCAAGTAACTATAGGCCAGTAAACTTAACATGCATCACAGGAAAATTAATGGAAGTATTTATGAAGGAGAAGATTGAGCAGCACATGACAAGGACATGAGTTATTAGGAACAGTCAGTGTGGTGTCAGAAGAGGAAGGTCGTGTTTTACTAACATGCTGAAATTCTATGAGGAGGCAACAAAAGGATACGATCTAAGTGGAGCAGATGATATTTATCTGGACTTTCAGAAAGCATTTGATAAGGTGCCACATGAGAGGTTGGGCATCCAATTAAAATAAGTGGCAGTTCAGGGTGATGTTTTTAGATGGGTGAAGACACAGGAAGCAGAAGGTGATGGTGTGAGGAACCTCATCAGAACTGGCCGATGTTAAGAGTGGTGACCAGTGGGGGGGGGGCAGGGCTGGGGCTGCTATTTTTAATATTTTATATTAAAATATAAGTAACAAGCTGGTTAAGTTTGCAGATGATACCAAGATAGGTGGATTAGTAGATAATTTGGAATCCGTTATATCATCACAGAAGGACTTGGACAGCAGACAGGCTTGGGCAGATGACACTGAATGTCAGTAAATGTAAAGAATTACACATAAGAAGTACAAATGTTGGGTTTACACAATGGGCGGTCGGAAAATCGAGAATAAACCTTATGAGAAGGATTTAGGAGTCATAGTGGATTCTAAGCTATCGACTTCCTGACAGTGTTCAGAAGCCATTAAAGAAGACTAAGAGAATGTCAGGTTATATAGCGCCTTGATGTGTGGAGTACAAGTCACAGGAGGTTCTGCTCAACCTTTATAACACTGGTGAGTCCTCATCTGGAGTGCTGTGTGCAGTTTGGGCCACCAGGCTACAAAATGAACATAGCAGCACTAGAAAAGGTCCAGAAAAGAGCAACAAGGCTGATTCAGGGGCTACAGGGGATGAGTGATGAGGAAAGATTAAAAGAGCTGAGCCTAAACCGTTTAAGATAAAGAAGATTAAGAGGTGACCTGATTGAAGTGTTTAAAATTATGAAGGGAATTTAGTCCAGTGGATCGAGACTTGTATTTTAAAACGAGTTCATCAAGAACACGGGGACACAGTTGTAAACTTGTGAAGGGTAAATTTCGCACAAACATTAGGAGGTTTTTCTTTACACAAAGAACGATAGACACTTGGAATAAGCGACCAAGTAGTGTTGTAGACAGCAAGACGTTAGGGACTTTCAAAACTCAACTTGATGTTTTTTTGGAAGAAATAAGTGGACAGGACTGGCGAGCTTTGTTGGGCTGATTGGCCTGTTCTCGTCTAGAGTGTTCTAATGATACTTAGCGAGAAAGTCGCAAAATCAACTGAATTTTCGAGCAAATTATAGAAGAAAAAAAACGTTAAATCTGTTAAGTAGTTCTCTCGTGAAAAGCAGACAGACATACAAAACAAGTCTTAAAAAAAAAAAAAACTAAGAAATTTCACGCTTGGACCACAAAATTTTTAAAACCGTTTCTTAGTGAGCACCCATGGGCCAAGTGTAACCTACATTCCAAATTTGAAGTCCCAAGTCTTCATGGTGCGGGAGATTTCATGATGAGCGAGTCAGTGGTATTTGGCACACACACACACATATATATATATATATATACACATATACATATATATATACATATACATATATATATATACACATATATATATATATACACATATATATATATACACACATATATATATATATTTTACACACGCACACACATATATATATTGCGTGTATATATAATATATATAGATAGATATATGTAGAGAGAGAGAGAGATAAATCACATAAGACAGGCTGGTGGCCAAGCCATAGAAGAGCCGAAAAGAACCCTGGGATCTGGACAGAGAGTCGCTGCTCCCGTCCACACGTGTGAGACTGGTAAACAACTGCTGGCAAAGGGGAGTGTGACAAGACCAAAAGCTGGCAATTTCATGACATGAAAGCAGCTGTCTGTACGCCGTCAATGCAGCAAAACTAAACAGAAAAATCATTAAAATGCAACACATACATTAGAACACTGTAGGTGAGAACAGGCCGTTCAGCCAAATGAGGATCACCAGTTCTATCCACTTAATTCTTCCAATGTAGAATGCGTTTCTGGGGTTCTTAGGGTCTGTGCAGTGAAATCCTCACTTGCACTTGCTAATTAACACACAGCCCCTTGCTACTCTAACCACAAACAATAGTAAGCAGAACTACCCGACCTCAAAACTGAAATAACCTTGAAGTGATGGGATCATGCCTGACTACACCGCCCTCTAGTGTCTGAACTCTGTAATACATTTATAGGATCCTCACTAAAAAGAAAAACAACATGCAGCACGTCGCCACTCTCTAGTGACATGATGAGCGTGTAGAACTAGCTGACCTCAAAATTGCTGTCTGCCTCACCTGAAGAATCTCTCAATAGGTTTGCCATAGCAACACTGATTTAGGGTCGACATTTAGACTTCTTCGTGTAAGGCGCAAGAGATGGGATGGGAAACGGGAGGACCAACTAAGTAAATTATTTGCAGGGGTGCATGGATATTTACTGGTCATGAGCAGCCGTCATGACTGAAGAAAACAAGAAAAAGCAGAGTGACTGACGGACAGACTGATGGTGTTCTTTTTTTAAAATCATGGCACTTGATGCATGCTGGTCAGACATGCAAGGAAAAGTCTCATATCACCACTACCAGCATTGTAACCTATTTTCAAGTACAGTCATATGAAAAAGTTTGGGAACCCCTCTCAGTCTGCATAATAATTGACTCTCCTTTCAACAAAAAAAAAGATAAAAGTGGTATGTCTTTCGTTTCCTTGGAACATCTGAGTACTGCGGTGTTTTCCGAAGAAAGATTTTTAGTGAAGGAGTATTTAGTTGTATGAAATTAAATCAAATGTGAAAAACTGGCTGTGCACAAATGTGAGTCCCCTTGTCATTGTGCTGATTTAAATGAATGTCACTGCTCAATGCTGATTACTTGGTTGGATGAACTCATTAACCCTTGAACTTCGTACACAAGGGTGTCCAATCATGAGTGGTAAAAGGTATTTAAGGTGGTCAATTGCAAGTTTTGCTTCCTTCTCTTTGACTCTCCTCTGAAGAGTGACAGACAGCATGGGATCCTCAAAGCAACTCTCAGAAGATCTGAAAACAAAGATTGTCGAGTCTCCTGGTTTAGGGGATAGCTACAAAAAGCCATCTCAGAGGTTTAAACTGTCAGTTTCAACTGCAAGGAATGGAATCAGGAAATGGAAGGCCACAGGCACAGTTGCTATTAAAACAACCCAGCAGGTCTGGCAGGCCAAGAAAAATACAGGAGCGGCATATGAGCAGGATTGTGAGAATGGTGACAGACAACCCACAGATCACCTCCAAAGACCTGCAAGAACATCTCGCTGCAGATGGTGTATCTGTACATCGTTCTACAATTCAGTGCATCTGTATAGCAGGGTGATGAGAAAGAAGCCCTTTCTGCACTCACACCACAAACAGAGTCACTTGTTGTATGCAAATGCTCATTTAGACGAGCCAGATTCATTTTGGAACAAAGTGCTTTGGACTGATGAGACAAAAATTGAATTACTTAGCCATAACAAAAAGCGCTTTGCATGGCGGAAGAACCACCCCGCATTCCAAGAAAAACACCTGCTACCTCCTGTCAAATGTAGTGGAGGTTCCACCATGCTGTGGGGTTGTGTAGCCAGTTCAGGGACTGGGGCCCTTGTTAAAGTCGAGGGTCGGATGAATTCAACCCAATATCAACAAATCCTTCAGGATAATGTTCAAGCATCAGTCACAAAGTTATGCAGAGGGAGAAGTCCAATGTTCTGGAATGGCAGTCACAGTCCCCTGACTTGAATATCATTGAAAATCTATGGGATGATTTGAAGCAGGCTGTCCATGCTCGGCAGCCGTCAAATTTAAATGAACTGGAAAGATTTTGTAAGGAAGAATGGTCAAAAATACCTCCACCCAGAATACAGACACTCAAAGGCTATAGGAGGACAACGTCTAGAGGCTCACAGGAGGCTCAACTAAGTATTGACGTCATATCTCTGTTGGGGTGCCCAAATTTATGCTCCTGTCTAATTTTGTTATGATGCATATTGCATATATTCTGTTAATCCAATAAACTTAATGTTACTGCTGAAATCCGACTGTCTCCATAAGGCATGTCGTATATTAAAAGGAAGTTGCTACTTTGAAAGCTCAGCCAATGAGAAACAAAAATGCAAAGAATTAAGAGGGGTTCCCAAACTTTTTCATATGACTGTATACTAGGAAACACATGGATCTCTGGTCCAGCAGCACTTTTCTGTCTCTGTCATGCCACAGTGTCGATCGTCAGAATTGTTCATCAAGCTGACCTCTTGCTTTGGCATGTGTTGCACTGTACTGTCATTTCATCACTTCTTGTTTGTCATCAATGAAAAGTCTCCTCTATTTGGCTCGATGGTGAGCCGAGGTTGTGGCTCTCATTTTTTTGTGCATGACTGTTTTTAGCGATCGGAGTGTCAGCCTGTGGACGAACTACACGGCCTGTGCAATGTGGTTCTCAGAGTCAGTTTGTGACCGCATGACGTGCCTTTTAAGTACAGAGTTGCTCATCACGTCAGACAGCAGAAGACTCAGTCAAGGCCACATGCCTGCTCTTTTCCTGCCAAGTATGGCTTGGGTCTGAATTGCTCCTGTGCTTTTCCTGTCAATTATGGCGAGTGCCTCCTCTTTTCACTACACGAGCCTGAACACGGGCTTGCAGTCAGAAAAACCAGAGGCTTGACTGCATTGGCGAGGCAGCCAACACTGCCAGCTTTTTGCTACCACAGCGCATGTCACATCATAAGCTCAAGATCAAGGCCCATTTGGTTCATAAGTCTATGTGTTACAGATGGACAACCCATTGCATTTTACCATTAGTCAAACCACAAAACGTGGATTCCCCATCCGTGATATGAAAATAATCAATTAGAAAAAAATAAAAAAAAGAACTATAAAAATAATCACATGCCCACCTGTCAAACTGCACCCAGCATGAATGATCCCATTGCCCACTGTTTGTAACATCACCCGCTGCAGCCACCCAGCCAGCCTTCCTCTCACCGTTAGTTTCACTACAGCATCTGCAGAGTGAAAGCTATGCACACGCGTGGTATCCATTTAAATCATTTTGCTTAATACAGTAAAACTTTGCTATGGATTCACATATCTGCGTCTGCTGAAGTGTAACCCATTTTGTGACACCCGCCATTTATGTGTCCCTATTCATGGCCGTGTATGGTGGGGGTGGAGGGGGAAGTGGTGGGATAAGGGGAAGCAGCAGTAAAAGGATTGTGGTGCCCTTAAAACTCTGGAAGCTGCGTGGACTCCATGGCTCAATGTGGAGAGGTGCAGGTAAACCACTGAACCCCATTCATAACGGGGACGGGGGAATGGAATTGTTCCCCATTAAAGAGGAATTCCCAGTTAAGTGTGGGCTATAAGTTCACACTGATTAAGCCCCAGCTCCTTGTACACACCGCCATTTGCTTCTACCGATTGGATGGTCATGTGAGGTCCTCAGAGCGACACTGTCACGGTCACTCCTGGCCTCTGCCGGAGGGCCTACAAGACGATCAAACTTAAATATAGAGGAAGTATAAGTAAGTAAATCTTCCGTTGGTGAACATGCGGAAGAATCCTTACCAAGAATAGAAGCGTGAAGGCAGAGGGCCGGTATGCCTGCCTAACTCCTGTGTCCCTGCAGAAACCTAACCCTTTTTGCCATAGGATCCACGTTTTTTCCATACCCACATGCAGTTTCAGTATCTAAGGGGTTTCTCAGGAACACGACTCCCTGCAGGTTGACTGTATATATAGGGATCAGCATGCATCAGGGGGTGGAGATACTATATATTGAATTAAACATGCACTTATTTTTAATATAAATATTTAACTGATTTTTGGTTCATTGAGCTCCCCTACGGTGGCACAGTGACACAATGGTAGAACTGCTGCCTCACAGTAAGGAGACTGGGGTTTGCATCCCAGGTGTTCCCTTCATGGAGTTTGAAGGATCTCTGTGTCTGAATGGGCCCCTTGCAGATTCTCCAGTTTCCACCCACAGTCACTGAACGTTGGAAGGTAATCAGACCCATTAAGGTTATCATCAGGTAATAAAAGATTAAATAATCAGAAGATGTGGAAAATCCAAATGAAAACCAGGATCAGGACAGAAATGGTAAAAAATCCAAGTTAATAAATACACACAATATTATTCCCATCTCATACATGAAAAAAACTGGGACGTTAAAATAACAAATGCCCAAACTTAGTTTTGCAATTTGTGCATTGACCCCAAAACAGAAACTGGGAAATAACAGTGGACTCAATGAGGCTAGGAGTCCAAATGAAAAAAGAAAGCAAAATACTGCAGTCACTGGGGGTCCCCAGACCTGAGTTGGAGACCCCTGTGATAGGCCTTACCTGTCCGATGACTTTCAACTTAATGTATTCGCCATCCTTCTTGTCTGCTGAATCGTGACTGGATGGTTTAGTTTCCTGCAAAAGAACAAGAGAAAAGGCGTCTGAGCTATCAAGAATGCATCAACTTCATCCCATGCGAAGCCCACCGCGCTCAGCCCACGTCACGGCAGGCTGGCCAGGGGAGTACAAGAGCAGCTGCTGCTGTGTCACTTCACATTAACGAGACACTGTCTGGGGATCAAACGTGGACTTGCGTAGTGGGCCTGCAGGTCAGAGATAAGGGGCAAACTGAGATGCAACTGGACCAAAACTAAATTCAGACTTTGGTGTAAATGCGAAAAAAAATTAAAGTGAAGTTTAATGTCAAGTCTTAAAATATCAGACTGAATTAGGATAGGAGGCGTGAAAGGTCACACAGCAAGTGTTCCTGATCGCTCATCACCGAATCCAACTGCCGTTCCAAATATGCTTAAGGAGAATCACTTTACTGTAGTAGCGAAAATATTAGCGATGGCAAAGTCTTTCACTAGCAAATTGAATTCGATGAAATTTAATGTCAGTAAATGTAAAGAATTACACATAGGAAGTAAAAATGTTAGGTTTGAATACACGATGGGGGTGGGGGGGTCAGAAAATCGAGAGTCCACCTTATGAGAAGACTTGCCACTATCAATTGTCAGACAGTGTTCAGCAGCCATTAAGAAGGCTAAGAGACTGTCAGGTTATATAGCGCCTTGATGTGTGGAGTACAAGTCACAGGAGGTTCTGCTCAGGCTTTATAACACACTGGTGAGGCCTCATCTGGAGTCCTGTGTGCAGTTTTGGTCTCCATAAAGACAAGAAAAGGTTCAGAGAAGAGCGATGAGGCTGATAACAGGGCTACAGGGGATGAGTTATGAGGAAAGATTAAAAGAGCTGAGCCTTTACAGTTAAAGCAAAAGAAGATTAAGAAGTGACCTGACTGAAGTGTTTAAAACTATGAAGTGGATTAGTCCAGTGGATCGAGACGGCAACTTTAAAATGAGTTCATCAAGAACACGGGGACACCGTTGGAAACGTCACACAAACATTAAGAAGTTTTTCTTTACACAAAGAACAACAGACACTTGGAATAAGCTACCAAGTACTGTGGTGGACAGTAAGACTTCAGGGACCTTCAAAATTCGACTTGATGTTTTCTTGGAAGACTAGGGGGCTCTGTCCCCGGCTCGCTTCACTCGCCAACCCCCGTGCGGGCACTACGCACTCGTCATTTCCCGGATCTGCCACTTCCAATGAATCGTACTGTGCTTTTGGATAAACATGAATATCAACTCTGTCTTTGATATCTCAATCGTTCAAAACTATTATCGCCGACAATTCGTCACATGTTTGTTTATTATATATGTGAGTGTGATCTTTTGGATTCATATAGAAATCCATGAAAACTTCCTTATCCTTGTTTTTTAGATAAATTGTGTGTAAAGTGTGATACTTTTGAACGTATAGATTTTTATCCATTATTGGCTGTAGAATTTGTAACACATCTGATTGTTTAACTCTATTCTTGTTGCATTGCTTCTCCGTGATCATAAATACAAACCTGACCGAATTGTAGTTTCTTTGAAATTAAAATTGTAGTAGCTTTAATTGTTGCAAGACCACAGATTCTCATGGCGTATGGTCCTGAATCGTGTAAATCTCCGTTTTGAGCGCTGAATGATGCAAACAAATTATTGTAGATTTGGATATTTTGCCTGTATTGTTTGTGGATTTCACTTTCACCAAATAACAAATCTTAATTCTCACGGATAGGGCCCTTCATTGGGAAGAAACACGACTTTTCCCTGATGGCAACATGAATTAGATGATCTACAAGTCACTGACTTAAAGTTTAAAGCCAAACAATATCTACATACTTCTGTCATATCACCTATGTCCATATATTTGATCTCTTTTTACTGTTCAGTTATCTCATGGAGTAAAAGTTTCCGTTTGTTAGCGCTAATGCGATCTTTACTATCAGTTTTTTGAGACTTTCAAATTTTAACACTTTCATAATCTCTAACATTCTCCGCATTTGTGTATTGCGCCAACGTTTTTGCACCTCTTTATGACGTTCTACTTTTTCTTCTACTCTTTGTCTTTTATTTCCGCCCCCGCTTAGACCTGTTAGGTTTTCAGTTCCACTTGGTCCGGGCTAAGAACTTTCCTTATTTTCAGAATTTGCACTTAGATTATTGTTGTTCCTTTTTGAAAGATTTTCTCTCCAACACTTTTAGGCCTCTTTTCAACATGCTGCCCTTTCTTCTTCACTTAGTCATTGACGTTTCATTTAGGAAGTAAAATTATTGTACAGAAAAGGACTACATTAAAGGAAACAAATAGATTGTACGTCTTGTATTAAAATGAGGAAAACGTAAAGATTTATAAGAGCTGAGAGCACAGGAATTGTCTGACAATAGCATTCACACGAATGTGAGGTGAGTGGACCGTGGGCCTGGTTAAATCTCCTGGCACAAAAAGTCTCGTCTCACAGGACTTGAAATTATCTCTCTGAAAAGGTGTCGTCTCGTCCCAGGATTTTTTTTTATATAATAGAGAGAAATGAAAAACAGAGAATGCTGCAGATTTAAGTGGCTCTTATGAATGGCAGTAAGGCAGATGAATCACTACTAGTGCTGCTTCACAGATCTAGCGTCACGGGTTTGAATCGAGTGCACACACCAATACTAAGTAAGCACTTAATGTTGCAAAACAATAAGTTCAATAAGCAAACTTACTGTAATGAAAGCTGCCCCTTTGGTCCTTCAGGTTTTGATTGTTTCTTCCTGTTTCATTTTGGAAATGTCCCCAGAACTCTGTCGTTGATGATAGCTGAATATTTTGGACTGATCTGTTCCTCACACTGCAGCCTCTCATAACAAACCGGCTCATCCCCTGATGCAGGCGAGTGGTGAAATATGTCCCACTCCCCTCAAAACAGGCATTCTTCCCGAGTGGCCAGAACTTCACATTTTCCTCACGTCACTTAGTCTGCTGCATTGCCGTACCTTCCAGTTGCATATTTTGCTCTTTTTGTCTGCTCTCCAGTTTGTTGGATCTCCTCATCAGTTGAATCCATACGACTCAGCAATAAGGCTAAACATTTCCTTGCCTTTATAGTTGGACACTTTGCTTATTTAAAGTGACAGGTTATTTGTCTAAGCCTATAATATGGAAGAAAAAAAAAAAAAAAACAAAGAGGTCTGTGTGTCCAGTTCCCCACAGCAGTCTGATTGGTCAGTTTGTCTTTGTGGTTTGCAATGATAGAGGAAGTGTGGGACGCATGAGGAGGAGCAAAGGGACACACTGGGAGAGTCTGAGAGACAGGCTTTAAGGGAACACGCTCATGAAAGGGAGTGCCAGGTGAAGGGACGTTCAGACACATACAAATACAAAGGAAAGGCACTGAAAGGACACGAAGGAACAAGAGACAGCAAATCATTTCAAATGATCGTATTACCGGTCAGACAGGCACCACGGCTAGTCCTGAAATAAAACGTATCTGATAGCAGTAAATTCACAAAATCAAAGTGGTGTGTGTGGCATTCACAACACAAAGAAACTGCACTCCAGGGGGATGAAAGCTTATCATGGTGGGAGAGGAATTCACCAGGTGCAAAGACTTTTAAAAAAAAAAAAAAAAAAATGGCTGAATCTCACTAACAGCTTTTTACTTTCTCATATACGAAGTATAGGGAAAGTATTGTTTGTAATTATCCAAAAATTCAATGTTGAGATTTTGATGAATCTCGATGTTTTAGACCTCCCCGACTTTCTTGTGTATGAAGTATAGGGAAAGTATTGGAATTCTCCAAAAATTCTATTTTGAGATTTCGAGGAATCTCAACGTTTTAGACCTTCCCAAGTCCGAAAATACCATTTTTGGAATTCCGTGTGTGTGTGTGTGTATATAAAACACGATAACTTGAGTACGCTTTCACTTATTAGGTCAACCAAATTTTGCATACAAGTATTAGTTACAAAACATAGATTTCTATCAACGTTTGGGCTATTTCTGCTAACCAGAAGTGGTACTTTACCTTAACACATACTCCTTTTTTTTTTTTTTTAATTTATTCAACTTTACTTTTATAATAATTGTTTAATATATTATTAATTTGGCTTCCTGCTGATGGTTGTTTAATGTACACAATATAAAAATATAGCATATATACTCACGGATAAGTTTTCCTGCGGATAAGTCAGGACTTGATTTGACCGTGTAATTTCTGGTATTTTATAATGTCGGTCATACAAGTTGAATGCAGAAAACTCATGCTATTGGTCCAAGAGATTATGATAAGCCAATGCCCACCTGAGAGAGTCACCATGAAGAACACAGCCCGCCACCTCCCCCCCACCAAATGTATTGTGCCTACATGACCACACAGTAATACCCAAACTATTCCAAAGTGTTGTTTGCACATTTTTGGCATCTCACACCCTCATACACCTTTATTGTAAAAGCATCCCTTATATACGATGGAGTGTTCGATCAGAAGAAAATAGGACGCTGGTTTTAAATTAAACGTCGCTGAAGTAGCAAAACAAATTGGTAACTGCACTGCTGCAACAAAATGTGATGTGTCTGAGAAACTGCTGCGAGATTGGAGGAGGCAAGAAGTGTTGCATTTTTGAATGGGCATATAAGTCGGGTTCTGAACTTAGGATTGAATATTTCGGATTTCAACACCCAACTTATACACGAGTATATACGGTAATCATCATCTTGCGGTTTACTCCTCAAATATCCATCCCCATGTTTGAGTATACAAAAAAGTCGAGGACAGACTACTCCCGATTTTTATTTTTTTAAATCCTTTTTAAAGCAACTTGGATACAATGCTGTAGAACATGTCTGCAACCCAAAATGTGGAATACGTTAAATAAAATGAATGTAAGTTTAGGTCCCCCCCCCCCCCATGTTTGGACATTGGTCACCTTAAGCGCCAATTTAAGGTGCAAAAACAGACAAGGTGTTTTTAACCCTTAAACCGCCAGAATTGGCTATAGTCGCTTCCCAGTGCAGTTTGCCAGCACACCGGAGCTGATCAGTCCGTGTCGTATATTCACTGACCAGCCCCCCTTGTGACCACTGCCGCACCCTGGTGTATCAGCCACTGCACTAGACTAGACTAGTGTTAGCCTCTGTGTGCAGTCAGTTTGAGCGCAGCTGGCTCTGTGATTTACTGAATTTCATCAATGGCGTCAGTTGCACCTTGTACATATCATAATAGATTGTTGCAGTAGCTTTTTAAATAGTTTTTACAGTAATATTCCACAATTGTAAAGAAATAACTTCAACTATCAAATTATTAAAGACACATCAGGGGACGTCCTTCTTGAAACTGCTGAGAAAGTGCCACGTTCTAACAGAGCTGTTAATTCAGTCAGCTCTTTGTACATCCATCACAGTCTGGTGCGAGTCAGCCACCCACGAGGACAAGAACAGACTATAAAGAACAAGCAGGACTGCAGAAAGGGAAAAAAAAAAAAACACAACACTCTTTGGCAGTAAAGTAACATCTCTCTCGAGCAAGGAAAACCACAGCCGACCCCCTACCACCCCACAAACGTTTGGTTCACAGTACTCTCCTCTGGTGCGCCTCAGACATTTGGTGCCAAACACAGAGATACAAGTGCCGCTGCTTTCCAGCCTTCAGAAGAGTCATGAGCAGGAAGTGAGCAATGACTCCCACTTTGTCTCTTCATTGGTGCAATATAAAATACTTTAAACGTGTGCCGCATGCGTTATGTAAAACACAGTATATGGCCAAAAGTGAGCGGACACCCCTCCAAATGATCGAGTTCTAGTGTTACAGCCACATACTGTACTTTATTAACAGGTGCAGAGAAAAGCCAAGCAAAATGACGCCTTTTATTGGCTAAAAAGATTACAATATGCCAGCTTTTGAGGCAACTCGGGCCCCTTCTTCAGGCAAGATGTAAACTGGTGCACAAAATCTGCGTGACCCTTTCTAGTGCCGACGTGGCATGGTCCTAGGATGCCACAAATCAGTAAGTGAAGTGTCCGCTCTGCTCGATGTGCCCTGGCCAGCTGCTAAGTGCAGTTATTGTGAGAGGGGAAGCATCAGGGAACAGCAGCAGCTCAGCCATGAAGTGGCAGACCATGGAGACTCAAAGCAGGGCCGCCAAGTGCTAAAGTGAGTAAAAACGGCCTCTGGAGGGCAACATCAGCACGAGAACGGAGCGTTGGGTGCTTCATAAAATGGGTTTCCATGTCCAAGCCCAAGATCACTATGTGCAACACCAAACACCGGCTGGAGTCGTGTAAAGCATGCTGTCCGCCATTGGACTCTATAGAGCCGTGGAAATGAGTTCTCTGGAGTGACAAATCAAGCGTCACCATCAGTCATTCTGATGGACTAATTTGAATTTGGTAGATGCCAGGACACCACCACCATCACCACCTTCTGGACTGCACACTTTAAAGTTTGTTGGATGAGGGAGAATGTCAGGGTTGGGGCTAGGCCCCTTAGCTCCAGTGATGCCTACTGTCCCTGCATACAAAGACATTTTAGACTTTGTGGTACCGGTATGGGGGGATTTGGGGGGGTTCGAGGGCGATTAGTTACTTTTCTGTTCCAGCATGACTTGTGACTCCATCCACAAAGTCAGGCCCATAAAGACATGGAGGACCTGGAGTGGCCTGCACACAGCCCTCATTCTAGCCCTATTGAACACCTCTGAGACGAATTGTGTTGTCTCATCCAACATTAGTACCCGACCTCACAATGGGCACAAACTCTCGTAGACACTCCAAAATCTTAGGAAAAGACAAGTAAAGGCTGTTCTGGAATTGGATGTCAAACAAGCTCATGAAGGCATGATGGTCAGGTGTTCACAAACCTTTGGCCATATAGTGAAGGGAACATAAAATATTCTTGTCCAGTGCAATATCTTCATATCTGGAGAACACAAGTTGTGTGTTTAGCGTATATTGCATGACAATTACACATCTCATCTTATACACAAATGTCTATGTGGAACTATGTCTGTCTGTCCGGCCCAGAAGGGCTCCACCTCCGAGGATACGCAAGCGAGGCCAGCACGCTGGCAAAACGAAACCTCCGAAGTGAGAGTCACCCGCTTGGCTGCTATTACAGAAGCATGGCGAGCAAATCAGCAAAACTGCATCCCTTTTACTTTTCTTCCCATCGCTAATACACAAGTGAGGTGATTTTTCTGACGATTGCAATAGTTTCTAGGAAGCACGGGTTTACACGGCTAGTGTCTTATATATGTGTGCAACAGAATGCTACTTGTAAGTATTTACAGTGGGTATAGAAAAGAATCCCCCCCCCTTGAAATATTCCCCTTTTTTCTTTACAGCCTTAAATGAAAACACACAAACTAATATTTTTTCCAGCTTTACTTACTCAATGCCACCTCTAATATCCAAGTGAAAGAAATCACAGCTACTGTTCAGAAAAAGTTTTAAAAATCAAAAACAATACTGACATGAATAAAGGCTCCCCCCCTCCTAAATTCAATCAGGTGTCAGTGCCCACCATTTCCATTGCGGTTACTGGTTTCCTTCCCCCTGTGATCAGTTGTAATGAGTGTGATTAGTGAAGCTGTTCCTGGTCCGCTCATTCCCTTGCTTGGTAGTTCAACTGACAGCAAACAACTGACTAGGAGTGGCCAGCCACTTTTAGAAGATCTCAGGGACAGAGTTGTGGACAGACATAAGGCAGGAGATGGAGACAAAAACATCTCAAAGGCTTTATAATCCCAAGGAGCTCAGTAAAGTCCATCATAAAGTAGTGTTTGGTACTACTAGGACCCTCCCCAGACCCTCCAAACTAGATGGAAGAGCAAGGATGAAACTGGTAAGAGAGGCTACCATGAGGCCAATGGCCACTTTGAAGGAGTTACAGGATTTGATGGCAAAGGTTGGTCATTGTGTGCATGGTACAACAATTTAACAAGCGCTCCACCATTGTGGCTTGTTCGGGAGGGTTGCACTTCTCAAGAAAGGCCACATTAAGGCTCGTTTGAGCTTTCCCAGAATGCACCTTCTGATGCCAAGTGGAAAAAGGTCTTCTTGTCAGATGAGACCAAAATCAAACTATTAGGCCTCAATACCAAACGGTCCACCAATGCAGTCCACCATCCACAACACACCATACCTACAGTAAAGCATGGAGGGGGCAGCATCCTGTCATGGGGGGCCTGGGGCTCTCGTTAGGGCAGAAGGACAAATGAATGGGGCAAAATACCATGAAATTCTGGAGGAAAACCTGCTACCCTCTGCCAGAAAGTTGAAGATGGGCAGAATGCTCACCTTTCAACACGACAACGACCCGAAGCACACAGCAAAATTGACCACACGGTGACTGAAGGAGAACAAAGGGAATGTCCTGGTGTGGCCAGTCAGAGCCCAGAGCTAAATCACAGTGAAAATCTGTGGAAGATAGCAGACCACCAACATTCACCACCCAATGTGACAGAACTTGAAGAGTGAAACTGTAGAGTAGTGGGGGGCAAATATTACACAATCTAGGTGTGCAAAGCTGAGTGAGAAGAATCAACAGACTCAAGGCTGGCATTAAAGCAAAAGTGGGGTCAACAAAATGACTGACATGGTGGGGGTCCTTTATTAATCTCAGGATTTCTTGTTTTTGATCTTTTAAAATTCTTCTGAACTGAAGCTGTGATATCTTTCACTTGGATGTTAGAGGTGGCATTGAGTAAGTAAAGCTGGAAAAAATATTGGTTTGTGTGTTAAGGCTGTAAAGCAAAAGAAAAAAAAAAAAGGGAATATTTCAAAAGGGGGACTCTTCTCTCTACCCACTGTATATACTGCAGATGTGAAAGCCCGAGAGAACTGGAGACAAACACGGGTTTGAGCCAACAGAAGACCAACTAAGTCAGGGCCTCAAACTCTAACCAATTGCTTAATGAGGCACCAATTCTTGTTGTTAATTAATTAAACTCGTTCTTTAATTCAATGGCTTGTTGTTGATTTTCTCTTTTCTAAGAGCAGCTCTGTCAAAATATTTTGTGGACCTGAGCAGATCAGCATTCCTGAGACCTTCACCTCTCTTTATTTTCAGATATTGTATGATGGACACCAGTTGTTTTGGCTCATTTTGTATCTCATTATCGTTTGGTTGCTAATTAAGGAAAAAGAAACAAGGGCTCCGAGTCTTCAAGAGCGAGTCAAATGAAATTAATTCAAAAGAACTTAATTAGGAGCAAAAACAGGTCACTAATTAAGAAAAGGGTTAGAATGAAAACCCGCAGCTACTGGGGCCCTCCAGGACTGGAGTTGGGGACCCCTGGGCTTGACCACAAGAGCTTTAAAAACCAAAAGGAGAAGTTTATATTAAACGAGCCATGTAAGCCCGTGGTGTAAAAAGCCCGGGGTCCTAGAAAGTATTGAAATCGTCGAAAAAAAAAAAAAATGAAATGTAGACAAGTCAAGTAATTGAAAGGAACGACTCTGGGTGTCTCTCTCCTAGGAGATTTCATTTTGCTGACGTGCTCGTCTCGCTGGTGGTTCTACTTTGCCAACAGAGTTGCTTTCTTCGTCCGACTCGTTAACTTGGGCTGCCTTGCCGGCTCTCTGAGCTTCATGCTGTAGCAGCCTCCCACGTCTGGGCCGAACAGACAGACAGACATTTCCACACGTAGACATTTAATTTTCTGTTTCCTCGGAGGTGGAGCCCTTACCCAGACTCCACTGCTCACTTTCAGGCCGGACAGACAGACAGACACTTCCACGCGTAGACGTTTATACATAAGATACAGAAGGGAGCAGAGAGCCAATGCAATTTTAGAAGCATAGGAGTGATGCGCTCCCAGGGTTATAAGTGGGTAACCACTCTTGCGGCTGAATTCTGTACATTTTGTAATGTTTAGACTCTGAGCAGGGATACCAAAGAGCACTGCACTGCAATAGTCAAGTCGCGAGGTGACAAAAGCAGGAACTAGCATCTCAGTCGCTCTATCAGAGAGCAATAGGCGCAGCCTTGAAATTTACTTAAGGTGGAAAACGACAACCTTGGTAATATTAACATAAGGATCAAAGGAGAGTGGAAGATCAAGAACAGCAGCAATCTGTGCAGACAAGGATGTGATAAAGCCCAGGATTTCTACTGCGGAACTGGTTATTTAAAGTTCATTAATGTGCCTGGAGATTCAATAATTAATGCCTCTGCTTTATCGCTATTCAGTCTGAGGAAGTTTTCAGACAACCAGAGTTTGATGTCAGCCAGACAGGCAACCAGTGCAGGAGGAGGTCATGTTTGTGTAAGCCCTGTGTGTAAATAAATCTGTGCATCGACAGCATAACAATGAACCGTGCTATCCAATAATACAGGGAGAGTCAAAAATATGCTAATATTTAAATAGCAGAAACAAAACATACTTCATATGTGCAAGATGATTTACAGATCTGTATCAACCTGTTCACTATCATGTTCAACACATGGACCATCATAACTGTCCACAAAAATTGTATACAAGTATACACATAGCAGTACCATTAGTGTACTCATCCTGTAAATGATAAAAAGCACAGGGCCATGAACTGGACACCCTGGAACAAGACAGATGGGTCAGACTTAAACCTGCTGACGGTCCTTAAGGCACGATTTAAGGCATGCAAGAGCATTTCCAGCAATACTGAACTCTTTCATCGTCTTTCGGCTGCTCTCGTTAGCGGTCGTGACAGCGGATCATCTTCTTCCATATCTTTCTGTCCTCATCATCTTGCTCTGTCACCTCCATCACCTGCATGTCCTCTCTCACCACATCCATAACCCTTCTCTTAGGCCTTCCTCTTTTCCTCTCCTCTGGCAGCTGTATCGTGAACATCCTTTTCCCAGTATACCCAGCATCTCTCCTCTGCCCATCTCCAAACCAGCGCCATCTCACCTCTCTGACTTTCCAAACACCCATCAAGAGCTGATCCCTCTAATGTCCTCATTTGCAATCCTGTCCCTCCTCGTCACTCCCAGTGCAAATCTTAGCATCTTTAACTCTACCACCTCCAGCTCTGTGCCACTATCGCCAGCCCATATAACAAAGCTGTTCTCACTACCGTCTTGTAGACCTTCCCTTTCACTCTTGCTGACACCCGTTTGTCACAAATCACTCCTGACTCTTCTCCCCGCCTGCACTCCCTTTGTCACCTCTCTTCCGCACTCCCCGTCACGCTGAACTGTTGCTCCCGAGTATTTACTCATTCGCAAGTCTAATCAAAAGAATGTGACAATGGACCGTACCAAAAGCAGCTGCGAGGGCTAAAAAGATCACTAGTGTTAAAAGCCCAAGATCTGCTGCGATTAGGAGATCATTAGTCACCCTGACAAGAGCCGTCTCTGTACTCCGATTGGCCCTGGAACTGATCAGCGTGTTATGGCGAGTCACAAACCGTTCCTGGTATGGTGGCTTTTGTTTATTGCGGAGAACCACAGTCCATGTATTTCAGATGCACTTTAATGCAGGGCAGGTTTCATCTGATAGGATCAGACAGAGCACATCACAAATGTAACCGACAAGAGTGATCCACCAGACTTTGACACACTGACGCCATGTGTACACGTTACCGCAGAGGAGCAGCTGCATCATCCTGTCGATGCTTATTTTTAAAGTAAACCACAGAACGATGAGTAATTCTGAACCAATGGCGGGCGGTATGTTCAGACACAACAAGCTGGACCTGCTCTATTCAAATGAGGCTGACCATCTTACTGCCACTGTTACCGACTGCAGTAGTTATCCAGCAGCCAAGATCTTGCGTGTTTTTAGGAGGTTGTTGGTTATGATTTAAATATTATTTATAGATTTCTCTTTCAAGCTTCTGTAAAGTTCTGATTTCCCGTTCGGGACAAATAAAGTCCATCTATCTACTTCAGCAAGCACCGGATATCAGTGGTGGACACTGGCACAGAATTAATAAAAACACATTGCACACCAACAAGACGCTGGCGGCTGCTCTACTTCAGGTTGGTTTCAGGCCAGACATCTGTGAACTCGTCAGTTCATGACGGCAAGGAAGAGAAAAGCAATATGAAACTTCACAGCTGCTGCGTTGAGTACGGTTACCTCCGTCAGATCTACAGCCCTGGATGTTTGGGCAAACTCCACACTTGCAAGTGGCTGCACTGGGATTTGAAACCAGAGTTCCAGACTCACAAGGCAGAAGGGCCAACTACTGTACCACCAGGCTCTTCCAGTAACCTCCATTAACAACAATCCTTCTCCCCTGCTTGACACTTGAAGCCCAACAAATTAGAAAAAGAAAAAGAAATAAAAAGATTAACTCAGCAGGCAAGTGAAAGACACCACAGCGGCACAAGCTCTACAGTCCTGGGATCAAATCCCAGGCTAGGAAGTGTTGGTGTGCAGTGTGCACCTTCTCTCCTCATCCATGCGGACCAGTCCAGGTTTACTTTCACATCTCGCAGACACGGGTCCAGGATTCACTGACAACTGCAAATTAGGTAAATGTGGGAAATGCACATGGCTAAGCACCCTGCCCATTGACCAGAAGTGACCAGATTTCTGTTACCGCCACAATTGGCTCCATGGAGGCTTAACTGGTTTAAATCGGTCTGCTCCGTGTCCAAGCTGCATTGCTGGTAGCATTGGAATCAACAGATCACCAAATTAGAAAACCCAACAGCCTTCACTGAGGAATGGCCAGCAGGGAGTGTCCGACTTGGTCTGTTCTGGCTGACTGTGGACCCGAGGTTTATATTCTCCATTGACTCTGCTTACCGAGCTTGCGTTTTCCTTTTCTACTCCTTCAAAGTTCAGTTAATTAGTGGACAGAGATTGCAGCGCTCCATCTATGGAGGATTCAGAAGGTGCTCAGACCCCTTGAGTTTTCTGCATATTTTACGGTGGTGTACATTTCATTTGAAATTCACAAAATTTGTTATTTTTGCCTATCATGTTGCACTTAAGAACCCAGAATGACAAAGGTGAAAACATTTTGCAGAACGTTTTGTAAGTTTATTACATATCAAAAACTGAAATGTCTCATGCATGAAAGTATTCAGACTCTCTGCTCTGGCACTCCAAATTGTGACCAGCTGCATCCCACTTGCTTTCATTCTCCTTTAGATGTTTCTAGAACTTGGAGTCCACCTGTGGCAAACTGAATTGACTGGACATAACTTAGAAAGACGCACACGTACTCATACTGTATGGCTGGACAAAAACCAAGCCATGAAGTCTAAGAACTCTCAGTAGACAATCAAACTGTGGCGAGACATAGATGAAGCCAAGTGGATCAAACTATTTCTGACCTTTGGGTGGTCCCAGGAGCACAGTGGCCTCAAGAATTGTAAAATGTAAGAAATTTGGAACCACCAGGACTCTTGCTTGAGTTGACCATGGGGCCAAACTGAGTAACTGGACAGAGGGCTTTGATCAGGGAGGCAAGAAAGAACCAAATGGTCATTTCTAACCAAGCTTCAGAGGTCCTCTGCTGGGACGGGAGAACACGTCAGAAGGACAACCACCTCAGCTGCACTCCATCAAACAGGTGTGTATGTTAGAGTGGCTAAGTGCAGAAGGCATGACACAGCTGGCTTGGAATTTGCCAAACAGCATTTAAAGGATAAATGAGATTAGACAGGAGTCTCCGCGGACTGTGATGTTTGCCGATGACATTGTGATCTGTAGCAATAGTAGGGAGCAGGTTGAGGAGACCCTGGAGAGGTGGAGAGGAATGAAAGTCAGTAGGACCACCAAGACAGAATACATGTGTGTGAATGAGAGGGAGGTCAGTGGAATGGTGAGGATGAGGGGAGGAGAGTTGGCAAAGGTGGAGGAGTTTAAATACTTGGGATCAACAATACAGAGTAATTGGGATTGTGGAAGAGAGGTGAAGAAGAGTGCGCAGGCAGGGTGGAGTGGGAGGCGAATAGTGTCAGGAGTGATTTGTGACAGACGGGTATCAGCAAGAGTGACAGGGAAGGTCTACAGGACGGCAGTGAGACCAGCTGTGTTATATGGGTTGGAGACGGTGGCACAGAGCTGGAGGTGGCAGAGTTAAAGATGCTAAGATTTGCGTTGGGTGTGATGAGGATGGACAGGATCAGAAATGAGGACATTAGAGGGCCACCTCAGGTTGGACGGTTGGGAGACAAAGTCAGAGAGGTGAGATGGTGTTGGTTTGGACATGTGCAGAGGAGAGATGAGGGGTATATTGAGAGAAGGTGCTAAGGATAGAGCTGACAGGTAAGAGGAGAAGAGGAAGGCCTAAGTGGAGGTTTATGGATGTGTGGAGAGAGGACATGCAGGTGATGGGGGTGACAGTGCAACATGACGAGGACAGAAAGAGATGGAACAAGATGATCTGCTGTGGTGACCCCTAACAGGAGCAGCCGAAAGTAACAGCAGCATTTAAAGGACAAATACTAAACTCTCTGAGCAGAACTCCCAACACTCTGTCTGGTATAAAGTCCAGGCAGTGCTCATCACCTATCTCATACCATCCCATCCCTACAGTCAAGCATGGAGGCAGCAACATTGTGCTATGCTACGTGGACAGGTAGACTGGTCAGACTTGAAAGAAGGATGAGTGCAGCCAAACACAGAGAGGGCCTTGAAGAAAATTAACCTTCAATTGCTCCATGGGCACTGTACAATGGCTGACCCTGCGCTCGGACCCCCAAGGGCTATGCGAAAAACCAAGTAATTTCCTTCGAGATTAATAAAGTTAAAAAAAAAAAAAAAAAATTGCTCCAGAGTGCACACCACCTCAGACTGGGGAAGCAGTTCAATGACCGGAGGCATAGAGTCAAGACAATGTTGGAGTGGCTTTGGCAAGTCTGCGAGTATCCTCGAGTAACCCGGCCAAAGCCCAGACTTAAACCCCACAGAACTTGTATATAGAGACCCTGAAGATGGCCATTTACAGACGCTTCCCATCCAATCTAACGGAGCCTGAGAGGACCTGCCAGGAAGAACAGGATCAAGTGCCCAAATCCAGGTGCGCAAAGCTTGTAGAGAACTCACCAAGAAGAATCAAAGCTGCAACTGCTGCCAAAGGGGAATCTGCAGAGTACTGAATGATGGGTCTGGATATTTCTAGGAAAGAGTGGTTTCAGTTTTTGATTTGTAATAAACTGGCAGACCTTTCTGCAAACACATCTTCACTTTGTCATGATGGGTCAGTGATTGTAGATAGATGGGAGAAATTTGTTATTTTTGCCATTTCAAATTATAACTACATCACAATAAAGTCTGCAGAAAGTGAAAGGGTCTGTACACCTTCTGAGTCTACCGCACGCTAATCAGCTTCAAAGTACGATATTCACTTATCTGTGCAAAAACATTCTGCGTCCATACATGTACTCATTACATACTTGGTCATTTGTAAAGTTTGTATTGGAATTTATCTATGAGACCACCACAATTCCCTTAACCTGCACCCAACAAAAATAAACTGAACTGACGGATGGACAAAAGTCTTCAAATGTCATAAGTCCAATACCATAAAAAAAAAAAAAAAAAAAAACACACGTAAATACCTCTGTCACTGGATGACCTTGGGTATCATCAAGCACCAACATACCACCAAGATGACATCCACTCATCCATCCATTTTTAAAACACTCACAATACGGCCTTCAAAGGAGCCAAATTAAAGTCGCCAAATCACGTTGGCACTGTACAAGGAAAAGCTGCAGGCCGCATTAAAGACAGTAAATCTCCAATTCAAAGAGAGCGCATCAAAAGCTTGAGCACCAGGCCCTCTTCCTGGACTCCTGACATAGCATCTGCCATTTCAAACTTAGTTACCCAATTCATGGTCGAGGGGTGCCAAAGCAGATCTCAACAGTCATTACTGCAAGGTGGGTAAGCACAGCAGTTCTACGGGGCACACATATTAAAGTATACAGATCCTTTCAGTTTTTCACATTATTTTTTATGTTGCAGCCTTGTGCTAAAATTTTTAATTTGTTCCCCTCATCTCATCAGGTAGCACCGAATATACCAGAATGTCAAAAAACAAAAACAGGATTTTAGGATTTCTTGCAAATTTATTAAAAATCGAACTATCCCATTGACACAATTATTCAGACCCTTTACTATGACGCTGAAATTTCTCTCAGGTGCATCCCATTCAATGGACGTGCATTGAGATGTTTGAAGTTTGGCTGTGGTCAATTCAACCAACTGGACATAAACATAAGAAGCTGGACAAACAACAGGCCGACGAAGCTTGCTGGTTCAGCTGATAGCTCAGGTGTCTGTACATCTCACCCACGTCCGTCTTTAAGGCTGTGGAGGTTTCGGCTTCAACTCCACGTCTCAGTAGTTTGTTCCAAATCCACACAACTCTTTAGGGGTAAAGAACTACTTCCTGGCATCAGTCCTCTAGGCACTTCACCTTAATTTCACGGGTGCCCTCGGTCTCCTCATTCACCATTAAGTTGAAAGAATTATTCTGGATCAACACCTTCGTGAAGACTTGGATTAGGTCCCCACACAGTCTCCTTTCCTTTTTTTAAGAAAAGACACATATGCACACACCTATCCACAGATAACTTGTATCAGAGCAAAAGCCAAGCCATGAGGTTGAGGCAGAGCTGAAAAGACAAGACTGTGGGGCAGGAATCGTGACTGAAGTGCACAGTGGCCTCCGTAATTCTTAAATGGAAGAAATCTGAAACAAAACCAGGACTCTTTCTACAACTGAGCAAACTGAGTAACTGGACGGAAAGGGCCTTGATCAGGGACGCAACTAAGAACCGAATGGTCATTTCTAATTGAGCTTCAGAAGTCCTCTGCCGAGACGGGAAAACCTGTCAGAAGGACAACCACCTCAGCAGCACTCCATCAATCAGGTGTTTATGCTGGAGTGGCTAAGTGCAGAAGGCATGAGACAGCCAGCTTGCAATTTACCAAACGGCATTTCAAAGGACAAATGAGATTAGCCAGGAGCCTCCGCGGAGTGTGATGTTTGCTGATGACACTGTGATCTGTAGTGAGGGTAGGGAGCAGGTCGAGGAGACCCTGGAGAGGTCGAGAGGAATGAAAGCCAGTAGGACCACCAAGCTAGAATACATGTGTGTGAATGAGAGGGAGGTCAGTGGAATGGTGAGGATGAGGGGAGAAGAGTCGACAAAAGTGGATGAGTTTAAATACTTGGGATCAACAGGACAGAGTAACGGGGAGTATGGAAGAGAGGTGAAGAAGAGAGTGCAGGCAGGGTGGAGAAGAGTGTCAGACGGGTATCAGCAAGAGTGAAAGGGAAGGTCTACAGGACGGTAGTGAGACCAGCTATGTTTGGATTGGAGACGGTGAAACAGGAGATAGAGCTGGAGGTGGCAGAGGTAAAGATGCTAAGACTGGCACTGGGTGTGACGAAGATGACCAGGATTAGAAATGAGTACATCAGAGGGTCAGCTCAGGTTGGACAGTTGGGAGACAAAGTCAGAGAGGCGAGATTGCGTTGGTTTGGACATGTGCAGAGGAGACATGCTGGGTATATTGGGAGAATGATGCTAAGGATAGAGCTGCCAGGTAAGAGGAAGGCCTAGAAGGTTTATGGACGTGGTGAGAGAAGACATGTAGGTGATGGGTGTGACAGAGCAAGATGGAGGACAGGAAGATATGGAACAAGAAGAGAAATGACCATTCGGTTCTTACTAGTCGAGCTTCAGAAGTCCTCTGCTGAGATGGGAGAACCTGACAGAAGGACAACCACCTTAGCGGCACTCCATCAAGTGTTTATGCTGGAGTGGCTAGGCGGAAGCTGCTCTTGAGTAAAAGGCATATGACAATCCACTTAGAATTTGCCAAACAGCATTTAAAAGGACAAACGAGATTAGCCAGGAGTCCCTGTGGACTGTGATGTTTGCTGATGACATTGTGATCTGTAGCGAGAGTAGGGAGCAGGGTGAGGAGACCCCAGAGAGTTGGAGAGGAATGAAGGCCAGTAGGACCACTACGACAGAATACACGTGTGTAAAATGACAGGGAGGTCAGTGGAATGGTGAGGATGAAGGGAGGTGGGTGAGTTTAAATACTTGGGATTAACAGTACAGAGGAATGGGGATTGTGGAAGAGAAGTGAAGATACAAAATCAGGACTCTTTCTAGAGCTGGCCACCTGAGAAATTGGGAGAGAAGGAACTCAACTGAGGGGACCGAGAACCTGATGGTCACTTTGGCCGAGCTCCAGAGAACCTATGTGGATGCTGGAGACATTTTCAGAAAATAAACCATTACTGTAACAAGTCACCATTCTGACCTTTATGGCAGAGTGGCCAGACAGAAGATACTCCTTGGTAAAATAAAAAATTCATGAAAACCCACTTGGAGTTTACAAAAAGGAACCTAAAGGACTCTTAAATTGTAAGAAAAAAAAACCATTGTCTGGTCTGATGAAGTCAAGATTAGCGTGTCAGGTGTGGAGGAAACTGGGCAGTGTTCATCTGCACAGTGTCATTCGAAATGTGATGCATGGTGGGGGCATCTTCAGCATCTGCATATTGATCTCTATTAACAAGCCATGCATCCATCAGGCCAGCTTGAAACTGACAATCAGCCCTACCTGTCTTTAGGCCAGTGGTTCCCCGGGACCAGTCCTGGATGCCTCCCCCATAGCTGTAAGTTTTTATTCCAACCCATTCTTACCATCAGTGAATCACTTGCTTTTATCTTGTTAGGCAGGTGGTCCTTTTTTATCATCTTATTGTGCAGGGACCCTCAAACCACATGAAATAGAAACCAAGGTTAGCGTCATGTCCAGAGGAATCCGAGTACCACACACAACCTCTGCTATGCCATACCAAAGATGAACGAAGCATGGTGATGCCAGCATGATGCTGCTGGGTTGTTTTCTCAGTGGCAGGGCCTGAGACACTCATCGGGGTTGAGAGGCAGCTGAATGGAGCAAAATCCCTAATGAAATCCAGTGGACCTCAGACTGAGCCAAAGGTTCATCTTGCAACAGGACAAAGCAAACACAGGAATGACTTAGTGACAACCCTGGGAATGTCCTCGCACTGCCCAGCCAGAGCCTAACAGCTTTGAAAGACCTGAACATAGCTGCCCACCGATGGTCTCATTCCAACCCGACTGAGATTGTGAGGATCAGCAGTGAAGAATGGCTGAAAATCCGCAAATCCAGGTGTATGAAAAGGATGTACTGAGGGTCTAAATCCTTGTGCCAATGTGAGATTTCAGTTTTATATTTTAATAAACTTTTAAAATCCTGTTTTTTGCCTTTCTGATTCTTGGATATTCAATGTTGCATGACAAGGGAAACCGCGAATGTAAAGTGACTTTAGCACAAGGCTGCTACATAAAAAGTGATGGGGTCTGCAGATTTTCTGAATCCAAGTCGTCTGTGTCGTAAGGGAGGAAAAGCCACAAATCTGAAGAAGGCTCCGAAAAGCAGGAGCACAGCCCTCAATCTACGACATTCAGTAAAAACAACACAAACCTACCCGGCGTTTAAGCTCGAACTGGCAAGCTGTTCTCGACTACCTGAATCCACAACCCATCCAGCATATAAACCAGAGTCCATAGACCTTTAGCCCACTGTCAGACACCCCACATCCAGCCTGTCTCCCACAACACAACAACCCCAAATCCCAGTTCGTACTCCAGCACTTCTAATCTCTGAAAACAAAACCTCACTGTGCCCTCCCGCTCGACAATCTTTGCATTTTCAAAACGCGAACCGAATTTACATCCCCCGGGCTCGAGGAAAAAGAAGGAAGAGCGAGTCGGCACGCGTGCGGCGTCTTGAGCGGCGCAAAAATCCCCGCAATCGGGCAGACGTCGAGGTCGGGAGCAGGCCGAGCTCCGCGCGGCCCTCACTCTCAGCGGTGAGTCTTTCACTCGGTTCTCCGGCCTCCTCTTAACAAGGGGACCCTCAGACTAAGTCAGCTGTCCCAGTGTGCCGCCACTCACCTGGTCAGACATGTCGCTTCGGCCTGAACGCTGCTGCTGCTGCTCTCGGGACCGCTATTGGTATCGCACTCGGTTCGCTCTCTCCGCCGTAAACTCACACAAAAACACAGCCGTGACCTCACTGGAAAGGGGACGGACTTCCTGCGGAAGTTGCGTCATTCCCACCGCCCCTCGCGATGGGGATCCTCACAATGAGGTCGCGCGATAATTGGCAGGCTCGTGCGCTGCTGACTGTGGCCGCGTAAATTGAAGCGGAGTGCGTGAGTACAGAAATGTCATATTGGGCTTCATCTAAGATTATCAGGAGCGTCCCAACTTCCTATATTCTGATGATTAAAAACACAATGCATCACTTAGATACACCCCTCATCTTCCACTTTAATAACTGATGATTGTGATTTGATCAATAAAATCTTGCCAATTAAAGTAATTCGTAATCTTTACACAAAACAATGCTACCCATCGCAATTTTGTAGAAACTCTCTTTGATCTGTAGGCAACCTGTTATAAAGAACCTGCGTGCTAATTTCCTAAAGTTACCTTTGCCTCTAAGAGCTAATGGGGTTCATTATAAGGTATTTGGTAATATTTATCCATCAGGAGAATTCGTCAGGCATAGACTTAATATTGATCATAAGAACTGCATATTTTGTGTTGTGGACATTGAACCTACGGACCATCTGTTTCGCTCGTACCGTTATAATAATACGTTCTGGAATGATTTATTTGATTGGCTGCAGCCCAAAATCCCTCTCTTTCGCATTTTATTAGAAATGATGGCATCTTTGGGATTCTAATGGGGGATAAGAAACGTCAGCGTTTGATGAATGGCCTCCTCATTTTAGGAACATTCTTTATTTACAAATATAAATATATCTAAAACTAAACCTTCACTGGTGCTTCTTATCAAAGACTTTACATTGTATTGTAAATCATTATAATATATGGAAAAGAAATCAGGATAATATTAATGATTTTAATTTATATGAAGAGACCCCTTAGCTTTTTTCTTCTTCTTCTTTCACTTGTATTTCTTTCTTTTTTTGTGTGCTCTGCCTAATTACAAAATTGTTTAAATATGAAAATTATAGGGCGGCATGGTGGCGCAGTGGGTAGCACTGCTGCCTCGCAGTTAGGAGACCCTTAAGGGTTCGCTTCCCGGGTCCTCCCTGCATGGAGTTTGCATGTTCTCCCCGAGTCTGCGTGGGTTTCCTCCCACAGTCCAAAGACATGCAGGTTACGAGCATTGGTGATCCTAAATTGTCCCTAGAGTGTGCTTGGTGTGTGTGTGCCCTGTGGTGGGCTGGCGCCCTGCCTGGGGTTTGTTCCTGCCTTGCGCACTGTGCTGGCTGGGATTGGCTCCTGTGACCCTGTAGTTAGGGTATAGCGGGTTGGATAATGGCTGGATGAAAATTATATGTTGCTGTATTGGACAGTGTAATAAGCAAAAAGAACTTCCACAAAGGAAAAAGAGTTGGGGACCGTCCCTGTATAATGTCCACAGGACAAAAGACAAACGAGTAATCCAAAATGAGGATCAAATACTTTTACAGCAGATGACAATGAGTATTTACAAATGATGGCTTTTTATACAAGTACAAAATGGTGGACTGAAATGAGTTGGCAGGAAATGACATCGAAACGGGCAGATGGATACGACGTCATCAAAAGTGACCAGAAGTGATGTAGTGGTGGAAGTGATGTCATCTTCTGGTGACCAGAAGTGTCATCATTGGTCGGAGCCGGAAGTGGCGTCATCAGATGATGCTGGGAAGTGACGTTTCGGCGGCCATCTTGGAACCCGGAAGTAAGGTTAGGACGTTATTTTTCTTCTTTTGGTCTTAAGAAAGAGAGAGAGAGAGCTGTTATTACCGCGATATTTCACTGTTGACTGCCTCCTAATCGATCGCATGTGTGTGACAACAGCCAGTTGAGTGTCTGAAGGAGCAGTGGAGCTCCTGCCCTGTCACCATCACACTCCTGACGGGTCACAGGCGTCCCTCACATTAGACCAGTGGTGTCCTACTGGAGGTCATGTTGGGTGCACAGATTATGACAAGTGTCAGATTGGTGTGATTTGTGACAAGAGTTAAGCAGAATCAGACATCCTGATGTTTCAAGGGTCCAAACTCTCCTGCATTGTCTCTCCATTGGACACCTAGAGGTGACATTTTCTGGGTGCCATTCCAGTGTGTCAGTGCACCAACCACGGTCAGCAGGAGGCTACAGGACCACCTTGATCTCAAAGACAAAGGCGCTGGAGACCGAAATGAAATGGGGGACTGGACAGTCCTGCTGGTGCTCAGTACCGAGGTGACAAGTCGAGCAGCTGCTGTTCATGGCTTGTGCTTAATGTGTCTTTGCTGATGTCTTCTTTTCCGTTAATCCAATACCCGAGTTAATGATGTGACAATTATCATTACTGACAAATGGAGAATTTAACCTGTGTTTAAAATGGAAAGTAAAAAAGTAAGAATTGTTTTTTTGAGAAAGAAGGGACCATGCAGGATACAGAAAAATCCTTTTAAAATGTCAGGACATTCCCACAGTGCATCAGTCTGGTCTGAGACCCCAAATGAGAGGGGTGCTGATGCAGTTTCTTTCTCATTTCTGGCCTTTTGAAAAGCCCCGTGTGGGATCTGAACATGGAAGACACGTCAGCAGGCCGTGTGAGTTACAAGTCTGCTTTCTGAAGGCCTAAACACGGCAAGCACAAAGACGCAAAATCAGTGATTTCCATTTTTGAAGGTCTGCTCTTACCAAGTGGTGTCATCTGAACCAAACATTTTGATCTCATTATGGACTACACCTATAAAGGGACCAGGATGGAAAACGTCAGCCTGCCAGGTGGTTTAGTTCTTGAGCTTGTGAGACTGATGACAAAATGAAGACGTGACAAATCTGAGCCCCCTTTCCCCTCACAAAACTGGCCGAATCTTGGAAAGTATGGATCTGACATCCAAATCACTTTACAGGGGGGTGTCCTGGATAACATGGGGGTTCACCTGCTATTTTTGTTTTTCAGAATTTTTTAAGACTGAAGTGCGTGGGATTTCTGGAAAATCGGTTGATCTGACAAAAGCTGTAGTGCAATTAATGATTAAAAATGGTTAACACATGAAAGTGCTGTATATTTATTAATTGCCAAAATCAATGAATTGGTTGTGTGAGAATATGTGTGTGTGTGTTGGTACACTGTAAAAAAAATAATGTTAAATTTACGGTAAAAAAACTGGCAGCTGGGGTCACCAGGATTTTACCGTAAAAAAGAAGGTAACAATATTTTTTGGTCTACGGTACACTTTAAAAAATAATGTTAAATTTACAGTAAAATACTGGCAGCTGGGTTGCCAAAATATTACTGTAATAAATAAGGTGACAATATTTTTAGGTCTACGGTATAATTTTGTCATAAAAACTATTTGGTCTTTGCAACAAATTCCAAAAGAAGGGAACGTTTAACCATAACCAGAAATTCATGTTGTGTAATAAATATGACAATCAATTAACAATAAGTATTGGCAGGAGTCAAACCCCACTACACAGATTACATCAATTAAGTAACAATAACCAATAACAAGCATGTACCATTTAATTATACACATTGAAAACAATTCAATGTTTAAGAAAGTTACGGCACATTGTCTGGTGGGGAAGTAAAGTTTTCTTTTGTGGTGTATGGTGTCCTACTTATCGAATCTAACCAACAATAAATCAGCTTCCATAACCTCAAAAAA
>JANRMT010062814.1:1958526-1969349 GCA_026402145.1 Polypterus bichir lapradei
ACTGACTGACTGACTTACTCATCACTAATTCTCCAACTTCTCGTGTAGGTAGAAGGCTGAAATTTGGCAGGCCCATTCCTTACAGCTTACTTACAAAAGTTAAGCAGGTTTCATTTAGAAATTCTACGCGTAACGGTCATAACGGTCAACAATGTCCGCCATATTGAACTTTCTTATTCATGGCTCCATCTTCACGAAATTTGGTAGGCGGCTTCCCTGCGCTAACCGAAACCAATGTACGTACTTATGTCGGTGGTATGATGCCACTGTCGGCCACCATATTGAACTTTCCAACGGTCTTTGTTACTTATGGGTCCATCTTCAAGAAATTTGGTACGCGGGTTCCCAACGCTAACTGAATCCTACTTACGTACATATATACGTCCATAGCCTGCAGCTCGGTCACCGTGTGAGGATGGGGGACCCAACGCCTCCCACGTTGTTGGCTGCCTGCCTATATAAGGCCGTCCGTTGCTCCGGTCTCTACATTCCCTTCCTTGCTTCGCCACGGTATTCACGTCTCCCTGCTGATAACTACAGCCTTTTTATTTAATCCACGGCTTCTCCGCTGTTTTATTGTTCATTTATTACGATTATAGTTATTGTGTAGGTATTTTAGACTTACTTTACATTGTTCAGGTACCCATTTCCTTTATCATTCCAACCGTACCCCCATTAACATGTCTATTGAGGTGATCACCATCGATCAAAGGACTGTCACTTACCGAGTGGTTTCCATGCCCGGAGATGGCACCTGCCTTTTCCATTCTCTTTGTTACATATTGCACGGCCATATCAGGCTCACTCTTGATATCCGGAGGAACATTGTGTCTTATGTATTGAATGACTGGGACAGGTTCAAGGTGTGGACTGATGACAGTACAGGAGATAATTATACTACACAGGAGCACTAGAAGAGTGAAATGCTTAAGCCCTTCACCTATGGATCTGCATGTGAGTTGATGGCTGCCGCTGAATTGTTCGGTTGTCGCTTTCAAGTGTACCGAAATGGCCAAATATTTTACACCTTTGGACAACCGCCAATGCCTCTTAAACATCTTAGATTCACAGGTGACGATTTCAGTAGTGGACACTTTGATGTTTAGAAATGTTTAAACTCTCAAATGCTGGATGTGAAGTTATCAATGAAACCGGTTGTGTGCTTACAATGCTTGACAGATGCCGAATGTCACTTCAACACAAGTCCTACAAATACTGTCGTAATTGAAACAAACCATGAAACTCAAACTGATTATGACAGCAGCAATCCAAGCTGTGAGATTTGAGACAAGATTACTGTTCACATGGCCAACTGTAAGTTGCATGCTCAAGAGTAAGCTCAGCGCACAGCTTGGTCATATTACAACCGGAGGGCCGAACTGACAACATGGTATACAAAGAGATCCTTAACAAATAATTATTGGCATATTTTCCCTCAGTTTTAAAAAGGTTTAATTTTCTTCTTAATAAAAATTTTAAGGCAGTACTTCACCGCTGCGAAGCGCGGGTATTTTGCTAGTGCATCAATAAACGGTATTTAGCATATTTTGAAGGTAGAAAAATATTGATTTTACAGAACTTGGCTGTAAAAAATAATTAAATTTATTGTTTAAGATATACAGGTAATTTTCAGTAGAACATAAGGTAACTTTCCTTTTTTTCAGAAAAGGTCTTTTACTTTCACCAGTAAAAGTATTTGTACCGTTAAAATTACTGACATTTTTTGCATTGTATATATGTGTACTAGCAGACCTCGTGCGCTTTGCTGCAGTCGCTGTAGTTGGATTAATTATGTATCTACATGCGACTTATAGAGCTTCTTTATATACAACATTTTTGGTTTGTCCTCCTGGAGCCAAAATATATATGAATTCTCTGATATAATTCTGAATTCATTGTTCCATCAGTGAAGACAAGCCGTCCTGGCCGAGATGCATCAAAACAGGCCCAAACCCTGATACTACCACCAGCATGTTTCACAGATGAAGAACACTTTGTGTACGTTGTGTGCTGTGCTTGGGACTGTGTACTGCCTGTGGAACACGGGAAAGATGTGCGCCCACAGGGGAAGAAATATAAATAGTTTATTTATTTTACGAGTGCCTCTGTGTCCAGTCTGTGTCGGGTCGGGTGCCTATATATCACCTTTATCACAGCACCTTGAGCGGACAGTCTTACATCAGCGCATTGAATTTTGGCCAGGGAGTTCTCGCCACTTTGTGAAATGGCCGGCCAAAGTAGCACATACACTGGTCATTTCTAGTAATTCGAACTTTGGCCACACCTTGCGGCCAAAATGCGAAACGGCCAGCCAATTTGGGAACTGGATGAATTTCGGGTTTTGGCCGTAACATACATATAGGCAGTGGCGATTTTTGATATGGGTGACATGGGCCATTGCCCGGGGCGGCATCGTGGTTGGGGCGGTATCATGGGCATCAACAACAACAACAGCATTTATTTATATAGCACATTTTCATACAAAAAGTAGCTCAAAGTGCTTTACAAAATGAAGAATAGAAAAATAAAAGACACAGTAAAAAATAAAATAAGTCAACATTAATTAACATAGAATAAGAGTAAGGTCCGATGGCCAGGGTGGACAGAAAAAACAAAAAAAAAAAACTCCAGACAGCTGGAGAAAAAAATAAAATCTACAGGGATTCCAGACCATGAGACTGCCCAGTCCCCTCTGGGCAATCTACCTAAGATAAACGAAACAGTCCTCTTTGTATTTAGGGTTCTCACGGAAGGACTTGATGATGATGGTCACGTAGACTTCTGGCTTTCAGTCCATCAATGTTGGAGCATCATGATGCTTTGAGTAGGTGGTGGTGGCGCCACCACAAAGAAACCGGAAAAATTCTTTTTGTTTTTTTGCACATGCCCATGCTGCCCCGACATCATGCCAGCGCATTTTTGGGATTGCATGGGCACTGATCAATTTTCTGTTGCCCATTTGCAGGGAGTAAGGGTGCCCTCTATTTGCGAGGTGCACCTGCTGCTTGCCGCACAGGGAGGAGGGGGCAGGGCGGCAGGGGATTCTCTGGCTGGCTGGCGCGGCATCTAATAACCAGCTCGCAAAATAAAACAAAATAAAAACAAACTAACACAAAAGCACCAGATATTATGATATAGACTTATAATTTGCTTTCTAAATTCTATCACACCCATACAGTATATGCGTGAAGTGAGCACGAGGGCCCTCGCTGCGCCTGCTTGCTGCTGCTGCTGCTGCTGTGCTGAAGTCTCACACACAACCTGTCGAAAGGGGAGGGGGGTGGGGTGCATCCAAATAAAGCACATTGTCAATCCAAGCCCATTATGTCACAATTAATCTTTCCTGGCTTGTGCGAAATCGCAGAAAAAAAACCCTACACAAACCGAATCTGTGCACTAAGGTGTAGGTCTATTAGTTTACGTTGTGGTGATTCTCGGGTTGAGGGATGGGTGTTGATACTGGAGAGCAAAATTAACACCGATGGAAGATGGACAAGAAACGGTCAAAGCCATCAGGTGCTCAGTTTAGCAAAAAGAGAAAAGAAAAGGAGGAGAAACGAGCAAAAGATAAAGGTAAGCAGATGTGTCATTGGATAATGGCAGGTATCCTGAAACAAGGTAACATTAATTAGTAGGGATAGGGAAAACTTCTGTTTAGGTTTGTTAGCCACTTGGCTATGATAGTAAACAGTAGACAGACAGTAGACACTGATGTGGTTTATTGAATCTTTAGGACCGTATTCAGCATAATATTAATTAGCCATTAATTGGAAGAGGTGTATTGTTGATTTGATTTGAGAGACCACATGTGTTATTGTGGTATTTCCCTCTACTTGCCCTTTACCTGTTTCCTCAAGGGTTAGTGTTCTCGTCAAGTTCGGTGTCGGTTGGTCTACTGTTGCACTTTAAGATGAACACACACATATATAGATAAACACACACACACAGACCCTCACCACAACAGTGCCCCATGAATGACGCACACACGCCGATTAACCCTTAGCACTTTAAACCACACAAGTGCTTTAGGAATAACAGCCTGTCATTCAGCACTTCAAGAGACTTACTTATTATCGGCACGAACAACATATGATGTTTTAGTGATATCTCAGACCTAAATATTACTTTTGGTTTACAAGAATACATTTAAACATACAAAGACTCAGCACTCTTGACTATCGGCCATTTATCAGCCAAGAAAACCTTCTTCTCTCGTATTTGTCCCTTCTATTGAGTAGCGCTCTCACTCTCAGCCTTAATAAACCTCGCAGCACAGAAATAATGGCAAAAAATCCGGCTGTCACCAGGTGCTCAAAGAAATCTAACTTATTACTTCAATCACTCTAGACATTAAGACAAAGCATTGAAAGTTAAAAGCAGCATGGTATTTATTACAAGAATAATAATAATACGACAAGAACAAAGAATACTAGAAAATAGGTACTGATAGGAAAGTCTGGATATATATAGTCTTTAGAAAAAGCTTACGAAAAAGTTACAGATGACAAGGATGAATGTCCCAGGGAGGCGTTTGATTTAGCAATCGATGTTCATGATGCCTTTCTGGCGACCAGGGCCGTCTTTGTCCATTCCTCTTCTTCTTCTCCTTCCTCTTCTTTGCTTCTTCTCTTCTTCTCCTTGCTTCTCCCTTCTGTCTCAAACCAAGGCATATTTATTATGAAATGTCATGCCTTGGTTTCACAACACATTCACCTGATTGGCTGGCTGTCAATATGATGGATGAATTTTGCTCCCCAGGTAATAAAGTTCTTTGATATTGCCTCAGTTCTTCCTTTCTCAGGCTGTAAACCCAATTATTGCTCCAGATGTCCATCCATAAAGTAATCAATAGCCTGAGGTATCAGCTCGGCATTCTTTCTAAGCTATGAACAAGTGTTATAAAAGTAAGGTGTAAGGGAAGAAAACCTGCTTTAATTTGTCTTAGTTCATCTGTTGTCTTGTCTGATTTCATACACTATAACACCACGCCAAAGACTCAGTTGTAAAGATTGAGGCCCAGTCTTTGTCTGAGGAGGTGGGATCGTACAGATTCAGCATTTGTACAGTGGTGTGGTATGACATCCTGAACCAAACCCACCATGTGAGCAAGCGCATGCAGTCTCCCAACATGCATGTGGATGTAGCGGTCAATCTCCTCAAGAAGACAGAGAGAGGTCTCCGCAACTACAGGGCAACAGGCTTTGCATCTGCACAAGTGTCAGCCAAGGATATGTGTGAGGACATGAACGTCGAGGCTGTTCTGCAACAGAAAAGACTGAGATCTACAAAGCGGCACTTCTCTTACGAATCATTTGATGAGCCATTGAGTGATGCCCTGAAGAAGCTGGAGGTGACCTTTTTTAATGTTGTCGTTGATGCTGCAGTGTCTTCCATCCAAGAGAGATTCACCCCATTGGAAAATGTGAGAGAGAAATTTGGAGTACTGCCACATTTTCCAAATCTCTCAAATGATGACCTCACTGAACAGTGTAAGGCCCTCAAGTGCTACTTTGCCTTTTCAGGACCAATCAGACTTGGATGCCAGAGAGCCTGCACAGGAGATTAAGAATTTGCCCGACTTACCATCAAAATCTAGGACCTCTCTTGAGCTGCTGAACTTTGTGCATGACAGTGAACTCTCAGAAATATACCCACATTTGTGGACTGCTCTGAGAATTGCAGTTACTCTACCTGTAACTGTGGCTTCAGCAGAGAGGAGCTTTTCAAAGCTGAAACTTGTGAAGACATATTTGAGGTCCACTATGTCTCAGGAAGGCCTCGCTGGCCTTGCCATCATCAGCATCAATCATGCAATTGCTGACCAGATTTCATACGATGACATTATTGATGACTTTGCATCAAGGAAGGCAAGAAAGGTCCTGATTTAGATGACAATTAGTTCATATCAGTGTGTGTTGTGCGAAGTGCAATCATGTTAATTGTGCAATTTAGGAATGCCTTATTTTAATTGTATCTGCCTTTTATACTTATTTAATATAATCATTGTTATATGTATGTCTTATTTTGACTTCTGTGTGTGCTTGTTTTATATTTCAAGCTCTATTTCTTCCAATTTATATGTAAGTTATCACCCAGGGCACCAAACGGGCTAAGACCGCCCCGCATATAGGAACACTTTGAAAACCCATCAGATGTCAATGGGAAAAAAAAACCTCCTGCTGGCTGTCTCTACTGCTATGGACTGATATGGTGAAGTGTGAGGAGCGAAAGGATGAAAATGAAAATGATCAACCAACAGAGAGAGGACTCAACTCAAAGACACCCCGAAAATCAAAGGGAAAAAATGGCACGCCAGGCAGGCAGGCGAGTCCATTTATCATTACAGCAACTCCAAATCGTACTCCGTAGTTTGTATGGCCCCCATCCCCTCATACCTGACAACATCCTAATGAGACGACATATGGTGTCCTGGGGGATCTCCTCTCAGATCTGGACCAGGGCATCACTGAGCTCCTAGACAATCTGAGGCGTCAGATGGACCCAAACATAATGTCCGACCTCTATTGGATTTAGGCCAGTCGAGCAGAGCGTGGGGGCCAGTCAATGGTATCAATTCCTTCATCTTCTCTCCACATGAGGCTGGGCATTATTGTGCAGCAGGAGGAATCAGCATAGAGTCTGTCAATGGGGCCAAGGAGTTCATCCCGATACCTAATGGCAATCAAGGTGCCGTTGTCTAGTCTGTAGAGGTCTGTGAGTCCCTCCATGGATATGCCTCCCCCTCGCCATACCATCAATGACCCCCCCACCAAACCGGTCATACTGAACGATGTTACAGGCACCATAACGTTTTCCACGGCTTCTCCAGACCCTTTCATGTCTGCCACATGCGGTCAGGGTGAACCTGCTCTCATCTGTGAAAAGCACAGGGCACCAGTGGTGGACCTGCCAATTCTGGTATTCTATGGCAAATGCCAATCAAGCTCCACAGTGCCCACTAGAGGACATCGGTTCCTCAGGCCACCCTCATGATTGTTTGGTCAGAAACATTCACACCAGCGGCCTGCCTGCCGGAGGTCATTTTGTAGGCTCTGCCAGTGCTCATCCTGTTCCTCCGATGGGTCCTGCTGATGGGTTAAGGACCTTCTATGAGGGGCCCTGTCCAGCTCTCCTAGAGGAACTGCCTGTCTGTCTCCTGGAATCTCCTCCATGCCCATGACTGTGCTGGGAGGCACACAGCAAACCATCTGATTGATGTGGCACCCTGGAGAAGTTGGACTACTTGTACCAGCTCTGTAGGGTCCAAGTGTGGCCTCATGCTACCAGTAGTGACACTGACCGTAGACAAAATACAAAACAAGAGAAAAAACAGATGAGGAGGGGAAAATGTCAGTGGCCTCCCTCCACCTGTTAAACCAACCATCCTTCCATTATCCAACCTGCTATATCCTAACTACAGGGTCACGGGGGTCTGCTGGAGCCAATCCCAGCCAACACAGGGCGCAAGGCAGGAAACAAACCCCGGGCAGGGCGCACGCACACACACACACACACCAAGCACACGCCAAAGACAATTTAGAATCGCCAGTGCACCTGACCTGCATGTCTTTGGACTGTGGGAGGAAACCCACGCAGACATGGAGAGAACATGCAAACTCCACACAGGGAGGGAGGACCTGGGAAACGAACCCAGATGGGTCTCCTAACTGCGAGGCAGCAGTGCTACCCACTGGGCCACCGTGCCACCTGCTGTTAAACCATTCATTCATTTTTTGGGGGTCATCTCATTGTTACCCTTCTAGTGCACCAAAGCAGCTGAAACTGATGAGCAAGCCCCTCTGCTACTTAACTGTCCAGATCAATAGGCCACAAGTGTCACTGATTTGATGTGATACTCTCATTAAAAAGGGTTCCTTTAATTTGGTTAAGCAGTATATTTAGTGTGTATATATATATAGATATATATATATATATATATACAGTATATACTGTATGTGGGTATACTAGGGGGTTCCCCCCTGTTCGCTTCACTTGCCAGCCACTTTGTGTCTCTGCCACTCATGTTGTGAAAAAGGGGGCTGAACGCACCCCAAGGAGACGCGGTCGCTTCTCCAAAATCCCCTCTTAAATGCTGATACAATGGGAATCAAATACAGTTTTCTTTTTTACCTCCTCTTTGCTCGATCAATTGCTGGCTTGCTGCTGCTGCCATGCCATGTGATCTGAATCTCGTGTGGTGCTTCAGACATTTAAAATCCTGTACAGCAGCCGTCCTACTCTTTGCCTTTTATTTCCGGCCCCAGGTGTGGTTAAATCTTTTGGCACAAAGTCCCGTCTCGCGGGACGTGAGTTCTTGATATTTTAGTTTGTAATTTAAAAACGGAATAAGAATTTGGAAATCTAACAACATCACATTAAAGTTTGATAAATTCTGAAAAGGATGATACCAAACATATATATGTAGGTTTGAAAATAAGCCCGATTTAAAGTGTGACAAAAAGTCACATTAAAAACGTCACCGTTGCACTTTTAGGCTTAGGATTTTATATATACAGTATATATATATATATAGAGAGAGAGCAGATATAGATATATATATATATATTGTGGAAGTTGACCCGGACACAGACAGGCAGACACGTTCATGTCACCCACAAACACGTTTATTTACAATATTTACACGAATGAGATGGTCACAAAGACCCCAGTCTATTGGTCACTCAGACCCAGTCACGTGCACAAAATACCCCAATCAAAGTCCTGGCCACGCAATGCCTTTTCTTCGGGCCGCCTCCACTCGCCTCTCTTGCCTCGTCCTCCTTCCACACGACTCTAGCCCTGAATGAATGGAGACGGCCCCTTTTATAGGGTTCCCGGATGAGCACCAGGTGTTCCCGGCAATCCTCCTCTGGCCACGCCCCAGTGTGGCGGAAGTGCCGGCTGTCCTCCCGGCTGCTCTCCGGGCGCCATCATAAGTCTTCCCCCCAGCACTTCCTGGTGTGGCGGAAGTGCTGGGGTAACAGGTCCCCAAGGCATCGGGGCGCCTCCTGGCGGTGACCACGGGCCCCTACAGGGTGGAGCTTCCATGCCCTGTACCCGTGGCCCCCAAAGCAACCCGGAAGGCAACCCCCACGTGATCCAGGGTGGGCCCAGACCCACATCCGGTCCCTCAAGGCGTCCCGGCCGGGTCATGGCCCCTGGCATCCCTGACAATATATATATATATATATATATATATATATATTGTTTTGTTTTGTTTTTTGTTAGACTACAATTTTTAATTCAGCCTTATTTGAGATAAGAACATTATAGAAAAAATAAAACAATGTGACAGCTTGGAGTTAAAAGAAAGATTTTATTATCTTTTATGCCATATGTTTTATGGATAAATATTTTTGCACATATTGTATAAGTTAAAGTATGCATTGTAAGGAAATGTTATTTATTTTAGTATTTTATGGTCACTGAACAAATAAGCCTGTAGAATTTCCTTTTGGTAATAAAATAAATGGCAGGTCACGCCTGTGGTCGTTTCCCTGGTTATGCAGGAGATTCGTGTAAAACGTTTTTCAAGAGGAAAAAGAAAATAAAACTGAACTGGAATCGGCCAATCAAGTAACATGAAGTCGGTGATGGGTTTCGGCCTTAAAACACCCGATCAGAGCTTCCTTAATTCTCTGGCGTATCAGAGAGCTGTTTCTCTTGAGTGGATGTCTTGTGATTTTTGTCCAGATGTAGGCCGGTGGCTGTAGTGGGCTGGCGCCCTGCCCGGGGTTTGTTTCCTGCCTTGTGCCCTGTGTTGGCTGGGATTGGCTCCAGCAGACACCCGTGACCCTGTAGTTAGGATATAGCGGTTTGGGTAATGAATGGATGGATGTAGGATCTGATAAAAAGGTAGGAAAAAATCTGAAAGTGGCATTTACAGTGTGGCATTCTGATGACTCGTCGGGATATTCAGCTGAAATATTGGCGACTTTTTTTTTTTTTTTTAGCCCTGGAATGGATAACTGACACAAATATGAAGAAGAGAGTAATATTAACCACTTCACAGTCATTGCTGTTGGCTTCAGAGAGTGAAAGACTGTCAGGTCAGACAGACGTGAATCTAGAAACACTACATAAATGAACGGAGCTCTCTACAGTATATATGAGCAACATACTTATCCGGTTTGTTTGGATTGCAGGACTTCAGGGTGATGAAATAGAAGGCAAACTGGCAAGAGCTGCTCTAGACACAAGAGAAAAAGGAAATCCACACCACGATTAATAAGGCTGGAATACCTGAATGGCAAGTCACTTGGGATAACAGTGATAAAGGCAGACATTTTTATAAATGCCATCCAAAGGTTAGCCAGGGTGGCACTCAGTGTCCTCCTTCAAGGAAAGAAGAAGGCGAGGAAATGAGCACTGGACTCTGCTGCGGTCATTGAGGACTGAGCAAATACCTGCGCACGACGGGAAAATGTAAATGGGAAATGTGAAAGGTGCAGGGAAGCTGAAAATCTGAAGCATTTTATAATGACATGCAAAGGGTAAAGGAGACAAGTCAAGGAATTGCCAGGGAAATTTAGACAGGAAGGACTGCAATGTAATAATATTTTAATAATGTGTGGAGAGATCCAACATCAATGGCAAGCAGAGGTGTGTTCAATTTCTCTTTTTGTACTTCCAGTTGGAGCTCAGGCAGGTGGAGTGACTTGCTCAGGGTCACACAGTGGTGGCAGCAGTGGGATTTGAACCCACAACCTCAAAGCCTTATTCACCTTGCCAGCCTGCCAGATACTTGAAAAGGAGAAATATGTGATAGATAGATAGATAGATAGATAGATAGATAGATAGATAGATAGATAGATAGATAGATA
>JANRMT010062814.1:1969449-1999449 GCA_026402145.1 Polypterus bichir lapradei
GATAGATAGATAGATAGATAGATAGATAGATAGATAGATAGATATGAGAGGCACTATATAATAGATAGATAGATAGATAGATAGATAGATAGATAGATAGATAGATAGATAGATAGATAGATACTTTATTAATCCCAAGGGATGGATAGATAGATAGATACTTTATTAATCCCAAGGAGAAATTCACAAAATAGTAAAAAGTGTCCAGGGAACGAGTCCACATAAAAGAAAGTGATAGGAGTGATCAGTAAAATAGAGAAAAAGGTAGAAAAATAAAGTCATACACGGAGCTGCTGGAAAGGCTGCCACTCGCGCTGGTGCCTGAGAATGTTAAAAGGAGGATTTTGAAATCTGCCCTAAACTTAACCGGGTGAATGTGTTGTCCTCATTTTTAAATTTAAGCAGGTAATGTGAAGAAAGCTCAGCAGCACTTGTACTTTTTACACCCGCTAAAGAAATTAACTATTTCCCAGCCAATCCCAGTTCAATGTTAGTTCAAGATTACATCTCGCCTGAAGAAGGGGCCTGAGTTGTCTCGAAAGCTTGCCTATTGTAATCTTTATAGTTAGCTAATAAAAGGGGTCATTTTGCTTGACTTCTCACTACATTCATATTAATGTTTATTTTATTTAGTATACTAGCTGTCCCCCCACAGCTCCACCCACACAGTAATGAAAAAAACTTATAACCTATAACCTATAAACTTATAACCAATAAAAAAAAGAAGAAAATGCAATTCTGACCAAGTGTAAGGTGGGTACGCTCCGACGTCAAACATTGGCACTGCATCTAATCGTGTTCAGCTCAGACAGGAGAGTGTCATTCGCATGGGGAGAAAAGCACAAGGCTGTGATATCTCTCCCAATGAGCAGCCACCCTCTAAAACACACGTCTCTCAAAAATGTCAAACATTACTCCTTAACAATCTCTAGATGATAATGTCTGCTGAACAAACAGGTATCGCTAGCTAAGCTGAACTAAGATGCGCTCCAACACGTGGCGAGAGATAGAGCGACTCGAATGGAAGCTGGCGCATGAGTGAGGAGGGTACCGCCCCATCCTCCTCTCGGCCCACAGCCTCTCTCTCGGATTCGTGCAAATAAATCGCTGTCGCAAAGCAAACTCTGATACTTAGTGCGATGAGATGAGAGGTCACAAAAGCAAACAGAATGTTCAAGCAAATTATAGAAAAAAACCCGATGAAGTAGATCTCTTGCTTGCTAGCTAAGTGGATGTAAGGTACGCTCTGAGGCTGGCACGTGAGTGAGGTGGGCCCCGGCCCCCTCTGTGTCTCTTGGATTCACACAAATAAATCGGTACGGCAAGTGAACTCTGATACTTAGCGTGATGACAGAAGTCGCAAAATCAACCAGAATCTTCAAACAAATTCTAAAAAAAAAAAAAACAACCTAAATCCGTGAAGTAGTTCTCTTGTGAAAAGCGGACAGACAGACAGACAGATGTTGGATTTTATATATATAGAGAACTAGTTGTCCCCCACAACTCCGCCCGCGTAGTAGTGAAACGGGACAAACAATAAACAAAAAGTCATCGCCAGCTAAGCGGAGGTGAGGAACGCAACGCTAGACGGACTCCCCACTCCTGACGTCACACTTCCCTCTCCCTCTGTCTCGGTTTAGCCTTAATGTATCACACCTGCGAGCAAACTATGACTCTTCACACAGGGCCATGTAGGTTTGGATTTTTTTTTCTCCCTAAATAATAAAAACCATCATTTAAAAACTGCATTTTGTGTTTACTTGTGTTATATTTGACTAATGGTTACATGTGTTTGATGATCAGAAACATTTTGTGTGACAAACATGCAAAAGAATAAGAAATCAGGAAGGGGGCAAATAGTTTTTCACACCACTGTATATATATCTCCTCCACACCTCCCAGCAAGCTTTGTCCACCTCCACCTGACTCTGGCTCATCTGCTGGGTCTTCAGCAGTCCTTTAAACAGTCCTCAACCCAGAAGGAGAACTCAAGTTCTTTAATCAGCCCAGAAGTACTTCCAGGCTATGGGGAGGACACGACTCCCCAGGTACTCGTGCAGCGTCCCCTGGCGGCACCTACGGTACCCAGCAGGGCTGTGGTATAAAACTACATGTTACAAGGTGCCCTGCAGGAATCTGGGGCACTGCTACGCTGCAGAGAAGGTGCCATCTAACATCTTGGGGGAAGTAGTGTCCCGAAGAGTTTGTCTTCCCCCATCCTCCCATTCTGTGGGCGTCCCAGTCGGGTTGAACTGCCGGCCAGCATTTCATTCAATCAGCAAATCCCTGATTCACAGGTTGCAGTTGGTTCAGAATGCTGCTGCTCGTTTTTTGGTTGGAGCAGGAAAGTTTGCCTCTGTATCCCCAATTTTGGCCTCGTTACACTGGTTGCCGGTTAGTTTTAGAATTGGTTTTAAAATTTCGCTGCTGGTTTTTAAATCAATACACGGGTCTGCTCCCTAATATTTATCTGAATTGCGTCTTTCACACCGGCCATCCAGAGAGCTTACATCTACCGGTCAGGTGTCTCTTGTGGTCCTGCATACTAAGTGTAAAACTAAAGGGGTTCTGAGCTTTTACAGCCGCTGCGCCTCGTCTGTGGAATTCTTTATCTTGCTACATTCAGGATGCACCTTCAATTGATTTGTTTAAAATGAGACATTTGTGTTCTTTAGCTTTTCATGATCTTCAGTGATACTGGTAATCCCACCTTCTTAGTCCTGTTGGTTGTTTTATGTATTTTTGTCTTACACGTCTTGTATGTTCTAAGTGAAGCACTGTGGCGACAGCAATGCTGCTGATGTTGTATTAAATGTGCTCTATAAATAAACTGACATTGACATCAAGCGGTTCCACTTTCCTTCATAAACCAGTCGTGCTCATCCCATCTACGATTCTCCTTAGCACACTTGCTGAACTCTTAAGAGAATTCTGAGGAAAGTTTCAGGGTAGCACTCTGCTCTCACATTCTCCAAGATGACCTTCCTCTGAAACGAAAAAGTTGATGAGCCGCTTCCTCGCATGGGAGCTGAAAGCTGAAAATCTCTTCTCTTTGTGGACCAGAAATGAAGTACTAGGGTGTTGTCCCGTGTTAGCCATTGTGAATGTAGTAAGAAGTCAAGCAAGGTGACCCCTTTTATTGGCTAACTAAAAAGATTACAATATGCAAGCTTTCGAGGCAACTCAGGCCTCTTCTTCAGACAACCAGAAATGAAAACTTATTTGAGTGGATACAGTCTTGGACAGTGAGTCAGGAAACTAAAAGGTGAAAGAAGGGTGGCTTCTACATTCCAAAACACTCTTCAAAATCTACTATGAAGTAACTTGAGATACCCAAGGCCTTCGCTGTCGCTAGAAGTGAACATCATTGAAAATCTGTGGGCTGAGCTTAAATGTGCTGTGACAGCCCAAGAATACCTCACAGCGGAAAACAATTTGTAAGGAAGAATTTGGTCAAATGTCCGAAACAAGATTTTCACATCCATTGTCAACTCAAGAGGCAGGTTTTCAGGCCTGCATCAGCCATAATGGGAGTCTGGCTTTAACCATTCAAAAATACTTTTACATGTCTGAAAAGCAACAAAGATGCCCTGCAAGAGAAAGGAAAACCATGAAACCCCTGATTAATGCCACGATGCATCTTCATAAATAATTTATTCAAAAAATAATCAAAAGTGAAATGAAGACAAAAAACATCCAAACTAAACAAGACTAGACTACACAAGACTAAATCTGTTGCTCTTTACCTTTGGAAACCTAAATCTGCAGCCTGATGGCAACAGCTGGAATTTAGAGAAAAGAGGATGGCTACTGTCTGACAGAATTGATTTGGCTTCCTTTCTAATCTGTTTGCAATGCATTTCAGTGATAGAGGTCTGCTGTGAGCCAGTGAGGTACGCCAGCAGCAAACGTCTGGAACTCTGACACGTTCTTCAAACGCTGCGTCTATGAGGCCTGCTGCATTGCGCAGGACCCTTCTCACCCCTCATGGATTCTGCAGCATTGCAGTCAGATCTGTCAGATTATGTGAGAGCTTTCACCCGCCATGTTCTCAGGCTCCCCAACGCAATGCAGACCCTCATGATCTCCCACACTACCTTAACATTCTTCATCATGCGCTCTCCCTCCAGTTTATCACTTTATCCATTACAACAAGAGATCAGCCACCACATCGAACTGTGAAACCTGCATTTACTGGGTGTTGGTGCAACTGTGGTAGGGAATTGCATCACTACATTATCTTCAGTCTGAGTCCTCTGATCCTACTATGGGTTCCTGCCGTATGGAAAATACTGTAACCACCAGGGGGCGCACCCTGAGCCCCAAACCACAGACACAGTGAATCCCAACACGTTTCTAGGATAAAATAAATCATATTTATTCATCCACAGGCACGTTCCCAAAACTACATTTTCAAAAATCAACCAAAATAACAATAAATTAATCCAAACCCTCTTCTTTTCTCCTCTAGTTGAATGCTGCCCACTGCCTCCCTGAACCTGGAAATGCTTCCGATGTTACACTATATCTTCCTAGAAGCACTTCTGGGCTATAGAGAATGTAGGAATGCCCTCTTCCGACAGCACCCTCTATCAGCACACCCAATGACCCCGACAGGGTTGCACTTCCGGACTCCAAGACCCAAACACCCCTGTGGGTGTCCCGACTGGACTGCCACACAAGGACCACTGCCACCTGGCATATGGGTGATGGAACTGCTTCTGACTCATCCATCCATTATTATATACCAGCCGGGCACAACATTGTTTTCTTGTCCTGCCAGCCAATCCATCTGTCCTTCGGCTCTGGCCTCCTATCCAGTTAAGACACCATCCTCCTTTCCAGGCAGGATACCCGGGGAAATAGGACTATCGACCTACTGTATGCAAACGTTAAAGACGCATACAGCACCACCCCGCTGCCTGCACTTGGGAAAGCAGATCATAACCTGGTTCTGCTTCAGCCTCACTACAAACCAAGAGTGAAGGTGCTACCTACAACCACACAATCACTCAGGAAGTGGTCACCTGAGGCAGAGCAGGCTCTGAGAGACTGGAACTACAGACTGGGATATCCTGCAGGGGTCACATAGTGAGAACATTGAGGGAGTTGTTGACTGCACTACTGACTACATCAACTTCTGGACGGACATTGTAGTTCCAGTAAGAACAGTACGCTGCTATGCTAACAACAAGCCATGGATTACAAGTGACATCAAAGGCCTGTTGAACCAGAAGAAAAGGGCTTTTAAAGGCGGTGATCAGCATGAGCTCAAGCGTGTGCTGAAGGAACTCTGAGTCCAGCTCAGGGTGGCGAAAGAGCAGTACAGGAGAAAGCTGGACCAGAAGTTACAGAATAACAGCATGAAGGAAGTGTGGGATGGGATGAAGATCATCACTGGCTGCAGCTTGAAGCCGGGTGCCACCATCGAGAGACGTGGAGAGAGCAAACCAGATGAACAACTTCTTTAACAGGTTTGACCACCCTCACTCACTCTCACCTCGGAGTACTGCATCCTCCAACCATCCTTCTGCTGATACCAGCATAGGAGAGACATCCCCACCTACAATTACAACAGCCCATGTGAGCAGAGAGCTGAGGAGACTTCGTGCCAGCAAAGCAGCAGGTCTAGATGGAGTATCGCCACGACTGCTGAAGGCCTGTGCGTTGGAACTGGGGAGTCCTCTACAGCGCATCTTCAACCTGAGCCTGGAACAGGGGAGAGTCCCGAGGCTTTGGAGAACATCTTGCATCACCCCAGTCCCAAAGGTAGCACGTCCTGGTGAGCTGAATGACTTCAGGCCTGTCGCCCTGGTGTCACATGTGATGAAGGCCATGGAGCGGCTGCTGCTTCACCACATGAGGCCACAGGTCCACCACGCCCTTGACCCTCTGCAATTCGCATACCAAGAGAAGGTGGGAGCGGAGGATGCCATCATCTACATGCTACACCGATCCCTCTCCCACTTGGACAGAGGCAGTGGCGCAGTAAGAATTATGTTTCTGAACTTCTCTAGCGCCTTCAACACCATCCAACCTCTGCTCCTTAGGGACAAGCTGACAGAGATGGCAGTAGATTCAGACCTGGTGGCATCGGTGGATCGCGGACTATCTTACAGACAGACCTCAGTATGTGCGTCTCGGGAGCTGCAGGTCTGACATTGTGGTCAGCAACACAGGAGCACCGCAGGGGACTGGACTTTCTCCAGTCCTGTTCAGCCAACAGCCAACAGACTTCCAATACAACTCGGAGTCCTGCCACGTGCCAAAGTTCACTGACGACACTGCCATCATGGGCTGCATCAGGAGTGGGCAGAAGAGGAGTATAGGAACCTAATCAAGGACTTTGTTAAATGGTGCGACTCAAACCACTTACAACTAAACACCAGCAAAACCAAGGAACTGGTGGTGGATCACTGGTGGTGATCATCAGAGCAGACTGTGTGCAGAGGGTACAGACCTATAAATACCTGGGAGTGCAGCTGGACTATAAACTGGACTGGACTGCCAATACTGATGCTCTGTGCAAGAGAGGACAGAGCCGACTATACTTCAATAGAAGGTTGGCGTCTCTCAACATCTGCAATAAGATGCTGCAGATGTTCTATCAGACGGTTGTGGCGAGCGCCCTCTTCTATGCGGTGGTGTGCTGGGGAGGCAGCATAAAGAAGAGGGACGCCTCACGCCTGGACAAACTGGTGAGGAAGGCAGGCTCTGTTGTAGGAACGGAGCTGGACAGTTTGACATCCGTGGCAGAGCGACGGGCGCTGAGCAGGCTCCTGTCAATCATGGAGAATCCACTGCATCCACTGAACAGGATCATCTCCAGACAGAGGAGCAGCTTTAGCGACAGACTGCTGTCACCGTCCTGCTCCACTGACAGAATGAGGAGACCCCACACTATGCGACTCTTCAATTTCACCCGGTGCGGTGGACGTTAACATTATACAAAGTTATTGTCTGTTTTACCTGCATTGTTATCACTCTTTAATTTAATATTGTTTTTATCAGTATGCTGCTGCTGGAGTATGTAAGTTTCCCCTTGGGATTAATAAAGTATCCATCTATCTACCTGTTCTCCTCCTACACCATCTACTGTGGTCCCAGTACCCGTGAGAGTGCTACCAAAAGTCTTAAATGACTACCGACTGGTGACTCTGATCTCACATATGATGAACAGTAAGATTCATGTCTTCTGGATGTTTATTACCAATCCATCCAAAACTACTAATCCGGCTGTTCAGATATTCCCAACAGTCTTTCAATATACTCTTTGTTGAAAGATCTTCTTCATGACCATAGAGATGTATACAATATGTCATACCTAACTAAGTCAGCCGAAAGTCGACCACCAGCTGCTGTCATCATCTCCTTTCGCGGTTTCCGCTGTGCGCTTGCGTACGAGCGAGCCCGCCTCTTCCGGTTAGGCGCCGACGCTTGCTGGCTACTGCGCATGCTCCTGTCTCGAGTGTCCGCGTGGTGAGTGGAGAGCGCGTGTCGTTGCAGTGCAGAAGAAGCGCGCAGTTTTCAGAAGTTTTTATTTCGGTATTTTCTGCAGTCCACACATCCCGGGAGCTGTTCAGTGGGACAGCGGCCCCGATTCTCTTCCTACGTAGCGTCGTCTTTTTCTGAATCAGAATGCTGGTGCTGTTCGAGACCGCGGCGGGCTACGCAATCTTTAAGGTGAGTTTTGCATGGTGGCGAGTGGCCCTTCAAAAAGTGTAAAAAGTCATTTAAGGTGTTCATTTGTCGAACATGGGCTTGCCCACATACACCTACACGAAAACCTCCAGGTCTTGGGCTTCTTTCCGTACAGTGGGGCCTCCGTAGCGGACTCGCCTGCGGCCTTGCGTATAGCGCAGCGCCCCCATTGAAACGAGCAAGCCCGCCTCCTTCCTCACTTGACGATTCTTTCTTTTCTCTCAGGTTCTGAACGAGCGGAAACTTCAAGAGGTAGATAGCCTGTGGAAGGAGTTTGAGAGTCCGGAAAAGGCTAACAAGATGTAAGTAAGCTATGGGATCGAAATGCGTGTCTTGATTTGAGTTGCACGGTGCCAGCACGAGGCCACCCGGCGCGCTTGTCCAGATCCGCCAACTGATTTTGTATTTGACTTTCCGCAGAGTGAAGCTTAAGCACTTCGAGAAGTTCCAGGACACCACTGAAGCTTTAGCAGGTACTGAGCGCCCGGAATGCCACACAATACCGAAGAAAAGGTGCGCTATCTGCACCAGCGTGGCATTTCGTGCCCGTCTCTTTTCAGGGAATTTCATTCAAGCAGTGCCCACCTAAAAGGGCCAGTGCTCCGATTTGCGGCGTTTGCTTAAATTTTGTCTTTTTTTCTTTACCCAAAAGCGGCCACTGCGCTAGTGGAGGGCAAGATTGGGAAACGTTTGAAGAAAGTTTTGAAGAAGGTGGTAGCCAAGGAGGCCCATGAGGAATTGGCCATCAGTGATGCGAAGCTGGGGGGCGTCATTAAGGTCAGCTGATCTTTTGAGCCGTCTAGCCAGGCAGCGCAGTTGAACATGTTTTGCACACCCATCAATGATGCATGCCAAATTTTCTGCTTTCTTGTGATGAAAATTTGAAATATTCGTCACTACCTCTGAGATGGCAAAGTGTGCATTGTTAAAAAATAAACTGTTAAGACTCCAAATGACTTTTCTTTCAATGTTTACCTTTTAAGGCCGTCCTTGGAAAATGCTTTAACGTATTCTTTCTTTGACACCTTCAGGATAAGCTGAGTTTGAACTGTGTGCACAGCCCAGCAGTAGCCGAGCTAATGAGAGGAATCCGCACCCAGCTTGATGGATTGATCACTGGTCTTCCTCCTAGGGAGTTCACTGCAATGTCTTTGGGTTTGGCTCACAGGTATTTATCAACTGGTTAGGACTGTGCATTGACAGTCTTACATTTTACTGTTGTCAATGATGCATTCTGATTGACTGACTTTCTGTGTGAGGTATTTTTATCAGAATTCGTCACTACCACTGAGACAACTGCTAACGAAACAATATGAGTGTGCCCATGACCGCCTCTTGCTTCTGATGCACAATCTTTTTTTTTTTTTTCTTTTCTTTTCTTTTCTTGAACAGCTTGTCTCGCTACAAACTAAAGTTCAGCCCAGACAAGGTGGATACCATGATTGTGCAGGCCATCTGTAAGTATCTTCCTCTCACAACCAAGTGATTTACTTTGGCAAGTTGCTCTGCCCATCCAGTGTAACCACATTAAAACTTCATCAGTCATTCACATTGTGGGTTTTAAGCATTATTATGCATTCCTCATAGTTCTGCTTGTTCCCCTGTCAAGATGTACTTTCATAATCAAAACATTTACAAAAAAAGAGAAATCTAGGTAGTTTGAACTTTATATACTGTGTTATGATGTGAATAATTGGTAAAGCCAACTTCCCTCTAGAAGGGTCCCAACATGTTCCTTGTTGTTAACTGGAGTGCTTTTGAGCTTACAGACTGGAACATGGGTATACCTGAATGGATTATTTTGCTGTGTTACTCACATCTGAGTTTTTCTGCCTTTTATTGTGTAGATTTTTTTTTTTTTTAAACTTTGTACTGTCCAGGGACATGATAGAATACTGAAGTACAGTATCTAGCACTTTTCTAACCTAATCAAACCATTTCCCATATAAAGTAGGGCATCCACTTCAATAACCTCCAATGTTTAGCATCCTCCTGGATGATGTGGATGCCAGTTATGCGCCATTGTGCTTTACCACATGTTATGTATGAAATGGTTAATGGGTGAGAGAGTGTTAGTCAGAAAGAGACAAGGGTTAATTAGGGAGCCAAAATGACCAGGCAGTGGAGATACACCCTACACTTTACAAAAGATGCTCAGGAATGTTTTCTGACAACAGAGTCAGGACTTTCTTGTTACATTTAACCTGATAACTGGTCCTGTGGCTGTGCCTCATTTGGAAAAACAAAAATGTAAATAATTGTATCTGAAATTTAGGCGGAGTGGTGGCTCTGAGGCTAGGGATCTGCACTGGCAATGTGAAGGTTGCCGGTTCGAATCCCGTAAATGCCAATAGGGACTCTGCTCTTTTGGGCCCTTGAGCAAAGCCCTTAACTTGCAATTGCTGAGCACTTTGAGTGGTGAGAAGAGCGTTATATAAATGCAAAGAATTATTATATTATTATTATGCAAAAAGACTGTTTCCCCTTAGAGACTAATAAAATATATGAATCAAATTAACTCTGGAAGCCTGCCTCCCCAATCCTCCAAAACACTGGGATCCACACACAGATCACAAGTAGGTGTGCACTGTTGGCCTTACCAACACTACATTTAAATCAATGGCAAAAAACAGTAATATTTTTAAATATCTTATAAATGTAAAAAAACATTACTGTGCTTTTCTGAATGTAGAATAAAAGAAGGAAAAAACACCAGCTAATTAAATGAGATCAGTTGTTGTCACCGATTATGAATTTGTTTAAAACAAAACCTTGAAGCCACAGTGGGCCCCAGGACAGACTTTGGGAACCCCTGGTTTAAATCCTTTTGCTGAGACTGTTGGTTTTCCAATTGGAAAAACCAAAACACACTTAACCAATTGTATCTCAGGTGTCAGCCAAATGTGTAAATAATAATAATGCAGGGGTGGGGATCAATTTGTTCTTAACTTAAATTTTCTTTATGTAAAACTTGATTGATTTTGTGTGGAATGCAAAAAAATTTAATAAAAATAAAAATAATAATGCTATGTTCGCATACTAACTGCTCAGGTTAAACTCTTTTGTGTTCCCTAGCTCTCCTCGATGACCTGGACAAAGAGTTAAACAATTACATCATGCGCTGCAGAGAATGGTATGGCTGGCATTTTCCAGAACTTGGAAAAATAATCTCGGACAACCTGGCTTACTGTAAATGTGTACAGAGAGTAGGTGAGTGGGATCTGTGGCATGTGCATGCCAGGGTGTTTTTCTTGTTCTGTTCTTAAGCCCAGGTTCTCTTGGTAGTTCTTGTGCTGAAGTGTTTTATTTTGTGCTGGTTCAATGCAGGGGACAGGGTTAATGTTGCCAGCACAGATCTTTCAGACATTCTTCCAGAGGAGGTGGAAGCTGAAGTGAAAACTGCAGCAGAGATCTCCATGGGAACTGAAGTATCAGAGGAAGATATCTGCAATATTTTGCATTTATGTCAGCAGGTATGCACTCGCCATAAAACCTTCAAAGGCCTTTGCTAGCAGGGTTAGCAGTGATGATGATGACTTTTGTCTCACTCCTGAAACAATCATGTGGGTGTCTAAGTCACTACCTCATCTGAGCCAACTCTTTGTTCTGTGATGACTCCAGTGTAGTGTTCTGGTGATGAGCTCTTGTGTCTTTGGCTGCTCAGAAGACCCTGTTTGGGGGGGGGGTCTCTGTTTCAGCCAAAGCTGGTTGTACTCTGCTACATACATAGCCAAGCGTAACCAGTGGTGTCCTTTTAAGGTGCTTTCATATTCACACTCCATCCAACCCAAACATTTAACTCTGGTGTTTAATTTTGCCTATCAAATTTTTTGTTGTCCCCATAATCTGTCAGAATTGTTCTTAAGCCAATAAAAAGTGGAACATGTAAACACATTACAGTGTACAGATTTTGAATTCAGTTGTACAGCCTCTGCTTTTCACCTCTGGGCTTGGTCGAATTTGTAAGGTAACCATCTCTCTGACCACAGAATGTTAGCACCTCTTGTGTGCTTATTATTGTGGGTTTATATTTCACATTAATGGGGCCTAATTAGTATTTTTTTTATTTAATTAACACAGACTTAATGTAGCCAGTTTTTAGCTGTAATGCAAGACCACCATCAGTTCCCCTAGGCTAGAAATATGGCCATACAGTAATTTCTTTGTACTACTGTGGGCTGCTTACTCCATAGGCCCAGCTATTTAGTCATCTTGGTAGACCCCTGGCCTTACATCTGTAAGAACTACAGCAAGTTACAATGGTCTTGTTAAATGCATAATCCTGGAAGGAATACTATGGCTGCTTCCTCCTGGCCATCAGACCTTACTTTATTCTTTCTTACTTAGTATTGCCTAATCTTATTTCTATACTATATATATATATATATATATAATATTATAAACCTTTCTTTCTGCATCTTGTAAAGCTCTTTGACCTACATCATTTGTATGAAAATGTGCTATAGAAATAAATGTTGTTTAAATCTAAAGACAGACATCTAGAAAACAGTTGCAAGCATGAAACTCCTAATTATAGCTAACAAGGGCCGACATAAATCATTGGTCTTTCAGCTGGTTTTAAGACCTTTTTATGTCCACCCTGTCCAGGTTATCGAGATCTCTGAATACCGCACACAGCTGTATGATTATCTGAAGAACCGGATGATGGCGATTGCCCCCAATTTGACTATCTTGGTGGGTGAGCTTGTGGGTGCCAGACTTATCGCACATGCAGGTGAGTTCTGTCTTTTTTTTTTTTTTTTCTTCTTCAAGGTAGGTTTTTGTCAGTGCTGTACATGTGCTGAGAATTGTGTGTAGTTAAAGGCTAGCAAACAATGTTGCATAAATGTAATCGACCACTAGAAGCCCCTTTAAAATCAGAAGCACAACAGCATTTCTCCCTGTAAGAAGTGCATCATAAAACTGAGAAGACGCTAGTGTGTTTGTCATCTGGCCCATACTTGTAAAACAGATGACCCAGCTGAGGGTCAGCATGTACTACTGCTAGCAAAGTGTAACCCCTTATTGTCTCTTTTAGGTTCTCTCTTGAATTTGGCCAAACACCCAGCATCAACTGTGCAGATCCTTGGAGCAGAGAAGGCTCTCTTTAGAGCGCTGAAGTCCAAAAAAGACACTCCCAAGTATGGTCTGATCTATCACGCCTCATTAGTGGGACAGACTACTCCGAAAAATAAGGGCAAGGTAGGCTGTCCTCCAAGCGCAGATTTAGTTTTGTCCCTCCTTTGTGTATTATGGGCCAGTTACCTCATCAGCTGTTGTTTGGCTGTAGATTTCTAGGATGCTGGCATCCAAAACAGCTTTAGCCATTCGTTATGATGCTCTGGGAGAGGACACCAATGCAGAAATTGGAGCAGAACACAGAGCCAAACTGGAAGCAAGGTTAAGGCAACTGGAGGAGAGGGGGGTAAGTGGTGAATCCTTATGTAGGCATGTGATTGTTGTGGCTACCGCACTGTTAGACTCCATTCTTTATGAGTCATTTTTCTCCCCCCCTCTCTCTCTCTCTCTCTCTCAACAGATCAGAAGAATTAGTGGCACAGGCAAAGCACTGGCACGGACAGATAAATACCAGTACAAGAGGTAAGAAGTCCTGATAATGAATAGCCAGTTTTGTGTTTTGGGGCCTTGGTGATGAGAATTCCCATTAAGGGCTGCCTGACAAACAGTGAGGGCAACTTCAGTCACTACCTCTTCTGAAAGACCCAAGCTGGGTATCTTTCATAAAGTATTTTGACCCACAGAATCCTCATATCTGCCTCTTTTGTTTTGTTCTCTCCCCTAACTGCAGTGAGGTGAAGACTTTTGATCCTTCTGGTGACTCCACGTTGCCTCCTGTGTCAAAGAAAAGGCAGTTTGAAGAAGTGGAGCAGGAGGAAGAGGGTGAAGAGGTCACTGTTGCAATGAAAGTGAAAAAAATGAAGAAGGAGCCAGCAGTAGAGGGTAAGGAAAAGCCTGTAAAATAGATGGCTAATAAGCTGGCATTTATGGTGGCAACAGTTTACTGGGGTGTACAAACCACCACTACTATGTGCTTGGTGTCCCAAATTAAGAACAGTTTTGGGAATGACTGCTACCGGCTTTCTTGTAGAAGCCACAACTGAAGATGTGGAGACGGAGACTCCAAAGAAGAAGAAGAAAAAAGAAAAGCACAAGACTCCTGAAGAAGAGGTGGAGGAGGAGGAGGAGGCCGCCATTATTGTGAAAGTCAAGAAAGAAAAGAGAGCGCCTGAGGAAGCAGGTGGGGACGAGGGGTCACTTGAGGCAAGATGTTGGTGTGACAAGAGTGAATGGGCTCCAGTGAGTCCTTTTTGGATCAACAAGGCACATTCCTCTTATGAAGTTTCCATTAATCTTTACTATTAATTTTCTTTATTTGACAGAAACGGTAGCTGAGGCAGAAGAGGAGCAGCCTACAAAGAAGAAGAAGAAAAAGGACAAAAAGCAGGCCATAACAGAGGAGGCCGAGGAAGAACCTGAGCTCCCAGTGCAGGTGAGCCTGAGTCGAAAAGCGCGGGTGAGTAATGTGGTGCCAGCCTTCACCTCGGGGCTCATTGTATTTCATCTTCCTTTAGACATCGGAGAAAAAGAAGAAAAAGAAAATGAAAGTGGAGGAGGAGGAGGAGGATTGAAGTGTTTGCTGCACTTTTTATTTGAACCTGTCAGTTTTGTGACAGCCTGTCAGCAGGTGTGCGACTTCATGTACTGTATTGTCGCATGCTGCTTTTTTTATTTCTTGTGACTTTTGTCCCCCCCTGTATATTTTTTCCCCTTCTTGAACTAAAGCTAATGTTAAACTACCAGGCATCTGCTGGCATTTTTAAAAACAAAAGTCCTGCCAACTCTGTCAAGCGTCTCGTGCACCAGGGGAATGTGGGGCTCATTTGAGAGCAGCACTATGTGACACACAGTAAGGTGGTATCTCCATAGGTGGGCATAAGGCAGAGGTAAGCTGAAGTAACGTTGGTTCAAGTCCATGTCACAATCCCACTCCGTGACCCTGAGCTGCTCACCTTCATTTCTTCGCTTGTACATTTCTGGTAGAACAATTTTGACAAGAGGCCATTCAGTATAACAAGCTTTGATGGTGGTCTTTACCTCGTTTAAAGCTTGTAAAGTGCCTTGGAATGGTTGGTGCTATCGACAGTAAAGGCCGGGCAAACATGGCATCACGATATGTAAATAAAACTTGAGGCTGTGTAGATACTTACTGAGATAGTGATGGCAGATGTTTCAAGATCAGGTAGTGACTAACTGGGGACATGCAGGTCAGAATTTCATGGGGCCCTGTGAATGTCCAGTATAGCAACTTTAACATCGCACGGCACCTTTCTTGGCACTGATGATGGAGTTATGGGGTGGTGAAGCGAAGGAGGACATTTCATGGTAGACTGCATATGACAATAGGGGACCCTGTAAACCTGTACTGGAGTTTCAGCACCAGAGGGCGATGTGTTCAGGCTCAACTTCGTTTAGGGCAAGGAGGGCAGATATTTTAAGGTTGGGGTACGTCTACTCGTGGCACCAGAGAGTGGTGATGTGTGGCATGTTGATAAGCAAATGAAGTGCGGGTTTCATGGCACACACAATGACTTATGGGTATATAGTGCCTTTCACGTCCGTCTAGCTGAGGTTGCCATACTCGCTAATCATATGTTGCATGTTGATGAGTGTGCCAGTCAGAATGTCACTGGAATCTGCCCATGAAAAGTGGGGGTTCCCTGTAAGCCTTTTATATAGCGCCTTTCAAAGTTAGCACCAGTCATGGCCCTAAAGAGTGGGATCCTGCTGATTAGTGCAGGAAGGCTAGGATGTCACTGGATTGTACACAGGAAGGCCAGTATGCAGCGCCTTTTATATTTATTTGTGTTATATAGCGCCTTTCACATGCATCACCAGTCGTGGACCTGGAGACCTGTGGTTTGTTGTATGCTGGTCAGCACACACAAGTCATAATCTCACTGAACATTGTATAAGGGACAGTAAGGACCTTGATAACCCAGTATATAGCGCCTCGATCTCCTGTCCCATCCCTGTCTATTATATAGTGCCTTTCATATCTGTAACTGGCCCTGGGGGGGTGACGTATTGATGTCGATTCTACCAGACCCTCTAATCCTCTCTACCCACTGCCAGTCTTCATTTCTCCACACATGTTGAGGTCAGCTGGCATGTCGGTGGTGCAGCTGAAGCAGAGCCCACCTGCAGGCAAACGAGGTGGTGCTGGATCCACACTGAGTGGGTTTTTAGGATTTTTATTTTTCACTTTGTTTCATTTACAAATGTCCGTCTGCTGTGACCCTTTTAGCACATGCTGTCCCCTTTTCTGGTATTCAATTCCGCTCAGTTGTGACCCTAGTTCCTGCACTGGGACACTTGCTGTGCCCGTGATTGGTGGGCACCCACGCTTGTTCACTGGTGCCTGTTCATGCCCAGCCAGCACATGTTCTGTTCAGATCGCTGTGTGTGCCCTTCTCCAGATTGGGTCAGATGTGTCGATGCTGTACACCCCGTGGTCCTTGGCATTGAGTGCCAGTTTTAAACTGAGCAGCCATTGTCAAGATCAATGCAACTGCCCCCTTGCTCTTTTTCCCCCTAACGAGGGTTGTCCTGCTGGCCCATGTGCCTGTTGGGTGGTGACTGATGGGTTGGCTGTGCCATTTGGTAGTCTGATATCTGAGGGCTGGCATTGAGGCCCACAGTGATGCCACAGCAATAGGGCACCCCCCGCAAACTCCATCAGGGGCCAGATTCTGTGTCCATTGATGTTTAATCCCCCATGTGCTGAGGTTTATGGACAGATTGGCATAAACTGGCATCACACATTTGATCATTTGGGTTGTTTTAGATAAAAATAAATGGAAATGAGCTCATTTTGCAGGAGACGAGCCCTAAAACAAGGACCTGGTTAAGGACAGGGCTTTACCATGGAAGTTCTTCAAGGGGCCGTCCGCTCTCTGGTGGTCCCATCTCAGCAGAGGCCTTCTGAAGCCCTGCTTAGAGTCACCATTGTTGACAGCTACTGGTTGTTTCCATGGCTCCCGATTCATCTTACAGGCTGTGCCATCCTGCTGGCTGATGGGAGTTGTAGTCCAGTCGGTGGCTCTGCCATGGGCGCATTGAGTGATGGGCTGCGCCCAATTGGATAAGGATGCCCTCTGCACCACCTCAACCTAACTGCTACTGCGTTGCTGATTGACTAAGGAAATTGTGGTGGAGTTTGGTGTTTTTCAAGTTGAACTTATTAAGTCACAAACAAAAAAAGTCTTAATTGTTTTCTAAAACATTAAAAAAAAAGAAAAAAGTTGCATATGCCCGTTTCCACGCTCACTTAGTGATGTATAAAAACTGAACTTGGCATAAAGCTGCACACGTTCTCAAGCCAGCTGGTGCCACCCAGCGTCACAGCAGTGCTACTGTTCCTGGGTCAGTGGTGTCCCTTTCATTTTTTAAATTCACATCCCTGACGCGGCTTTATCAAACACACTGGCATTACCCGATTATCGTTTAGTAGTTGAAGGCATCGGCTTGGCATCATCCTGCCACAGTATAATGAATGGTGCGCGGACTGGCCAAACTGCTCCAAACACCACAGCTGCTTTAGCGTTGATACCCTCAGTGCCCACTCCGAGTGTTTTACCTCAGTGTGTCTGAGTGGGGAATCCCAGCAGCTGATCGGATTATCGGGATGCAGCATCGAGCACGCGCCGCCACGGCCACGCGCACCGTCGGTTTGAACTTCAGAGCCTTTCCTGTGCGGACCTCGCGCTTCACAAACCGCTTCATCCTAAGAGTCGGGCCGTCATGTGCTCCGGCAGAACTGCTAGGACTTCGAAGTCCAATCACCTCCCTGGAAACTTGGGATTCGGTTATAATGTCGCACAGCCTGAGCCCCGTGTGCTTTCATATTGTATACTTGACATACATTGTCCCATACAAGAACAATAAAGGAGAGCGCTGGGTATTCAGAGGATGACGACTCGCTCCTAAGTCGATCTTCGTGGAGCTCTGGATATCATTTCTAAGATGAAATGCAGTATTTATTACATCATACAGATACATTTTAAACTTCATTTAAATAATGGATACTGTTAGTGATTTAAACGTGTGGACGAACTGGCGCCCCGTCCTTTGAATGTTCCTGCCTCGCGCTGCAGGCTCGCTGGGACTGGCGCGACACTGGAAGGAGAAATGGATGGAATAATTAAACGCGAAGATACTCAGTGTTCTTTAAAAGTGCTGAAGAATCGCCGTTCTCATCTTACAGATGGCTTAACGTCAATTACTGAGCGGATTGTGTGGCGATTGGTTACTTGGAGAAAGAAAAGGAAGGACAGGAATTGGAGGTTAGTAAGTTTAAAAGAGACAGACCTGCTGCATCGAAGGTCGCGCACGGCGCAGCAAGCATCTTGCGGGAGGACAGGAACAAACTCTGGACGGGGCGCCGCCTCGTCACTAGCACTGCGCCACCGTGTGCCCCTGTTTAAAAAACACGCTTTAACTCCCGTCATCATGAAAATGATATCACGTATACACCGCAGTATTTAAATTATTCAGAGAGCTGCCATATCACCAATGTAATGGATGTTCCTACATTGATGGATTAAAAGCCAGAAGTCTGCATGACCATCATCATCAAGTCCTTCCAAGAGAACCCTAGGACTGTTTCATTTAGAATGCCCAGAGGGGACTGGGTGGTCCCGTGGCTTGGACCCCCTGCAGATTTTATTTTTTCTCTCCAGCCGTCTGGAGTTTTTTTTTTTTTTTTTCTATCCTCGCTGGCCATTGGACCACCTTACTCTTATTCTATGTTAATTAGTGTTGTCTTATTCTAATTCTTACTTTGTCTTTTATTTCTCTTCATCATGTCAAGCACTTTGAGCTCCATTATTTGTATCAGAAATAAACGTTGTTGTTGTTGTCGGAGGAACAGAAAGCCCGTTAATAAGCACGTAGTGATTCACACACAGAGAATACGAGAGCATTTAACGTGCTACTTTAGTTACGATGGGATCTGAGAAACTAGTCAATTACACGATTTTAAGATGAAGTTTATGATGTTCTACTTTAATGACAAAATTAACTACGTGATAAAAGTGGAAATTTCGAGATTAAAGCAGTGGTGCAGTTTGAGTTCGTGCCGCCCGGGGCTTCAATTTGCAGCCCTCCAACATGAATATGTTAACCTATTTAAATAGAAAATTAAAATGACGTATACAGAAAAATGAAGATATATTTGCATAGATGTATTCCTATAGGGCGGCACGGTGGCGTGGTGGGTAGCGCTGCTGCCTCGCAGTTAGGAGACCCACCTGCGTGGAGTTTGCATGTTCTCCCCGTGTCTGCGTGGGTTTCCTCCGACAGTCCAAAGACATGCAGGTGAGGTGCATTGGCGATCCTAAATTGTCCCGTGTGTGGGTGGGTGCCCAGCGGTGGGCTGGCACCCTGCCCGGGGTTTATTTCCTGCCTTGCGCCCTGTGTTGGCTGGGATTGGCTCCAGCAGACCCGCGTGACCCTGTAGTTAGGATATAGCGGGATGGATTCCTATATGAAACAGCAATAATTTTTCACACCTAATTATTTATAAGCATCAACTAGACAAGGCTATAGTAGAGACGCTGCACTGCTATTCTGATTATTAGTTTAATATAATTAACGCTGCGAGTGACAGGTGAGGATGAGCAACAACGCATCGATAACGAAAGGAAATTCTAAATTGTAATCGAGTTTTTGATCTTCCGCTTTGATGTTTCCGTTTCTTTTTGCCTCCTAAATTGTGTCTGACGCCGTCACAGAAGGACAGGCTGGAAATGATTTTTGAAGTATTTGTGTGTAAAAATCAGAGAATTTGACTTTTTTTATTCATATTTTCCGAACCCGGTGCTTACACATGAATTGTGCTGAGCCTTTTGGCCAATAACGCCGCCCCCAAAAACGTGCCACCCGGGGCGGACCGCCCACCCGTAGCTACGTTGGCATTTCGACCTTTTTTCCCCCCACTGTGTCCCTATTTTTTTTTTTTTTTCTTTTCTCTGTACCCCTAATACGACACTCGGTGGGCTACGAGTTGCCTTTACACGCGACTTTGATATCAGACCTGCACTTCTTATTTACTTCGGGCACTTTCCCTCCGCCACTCTGTCACCCGATTGTCTTCCTTTTGTTGTTTATGTCATTGTTTAAGCCAACAGAGAGTCCGTTTTATTCTTTGCCTCTACTTGGTATTAACTGAAATTCTTCTTCGGGGGGGCCCCCCCCCCCCCGTGTTCTTGCCGTTGTCTTTATACAGAACGGTGAACTTAAGGGGCTGTTTATATTGATTTGCATATTCAAAACAGGCGTAATTCTGGGAAGAGTCTGGGAGGGGCGGCAGGCGCGGGCACGAGTGTTACACTTCACGCTGACCGGGAATTACGGAGCAGAAGAACGTGGACGTTGTGGTCCGCACAGATTGATGTCCGTGGATTCTTTTTCTGTGTGTACGCCAAGTTTTAGTGTGAATTCCACGCACGGCCTTACAGAGGAGGCGGCCCTGGAGATTCATAACGAACCTTATGGGGCATCTCCAGAAGATAAAAGGCGTTAAAATGAAGCTGAATCCGTCAACTTTGAGTTTCCATAAAAGAAGACGCGCCTTCTGTACAGAGGTGGGCAGAGCAGCCAAAAAGTGCCCTCAAGTAAGAGTCGCGTTACTTCAAAATAAAACGACGCAAGTAGAAGTCATCCAAAAAATGACGACTCAAGTGCCGAGTAACGGTTTGATCATAATACATGATTTATTTTTTAGAAATGTTGTAATAAGACAAATAAAAATATAAAATAATGTGCAAATTCTGCTATTTCCAAATAAAATAAAAAATGAGTAAAAATAAATAACGTCTTTACAAAATAAAATGCGCAAACACAAAGTTCCAAATCTCAGTTTTTCACAACAAAGCTTTTGAAGGCGACACCTGCAGCAGGTGACAAGTCTGTCTGAGCGGTGACGACATCTCGAGATCTGCTGTGCGCTGACAGGCTAATAACTCGCCCACCAAACAGCACAGCGGATACACGGCGGCTTGTGGCGTCCAGAAGGTCTCGCTTTACCGTCGCCGTCACTGTCACTGTCACTGCCAGCAGGAGTTCGCTCTCAAGTTTCACGTACGAGTGGAGCCTTGGACTGCGAGTGCTTTGCAAGACGAGCTAAAATTTGTAATCCATTTTGACTTGATAAACGCGCGAGGTCTGGCGATACGAGTAGTCCGTCTACGCTTTGTCCGCCGAGCGTCACGTGATCACAACTGAGCCGATGGAGGGTCTCGCGCTCGCTGCGGGATTGTGGGTAATCGCCTCCCATTCTCCGTCTGAGTCGGCGCGCCCATAGACTTAGAATTACTAGACGCCGTCTGACCAGCAGCATCGTACGTCAACGTCGCCGCCATATTGCGAGTGGCACTGCTGTGGAGTGAAGTGATGGATGATGTGCTGCTTGGGATTACAAACCGCTGTGCGCTCCAAACCCGATCACAGGGATTACACTTCATAGGTAAGGCTGAACAAGTGTTGTGGTTATATTTGGCCATTAGAAAATCCCACTTTATAATCTTAGCACTCAAAGTCACCTTACAATAAAATTAAACAACATTAGTAAAATTAAAACAAAATCAAAGAGCAATAATTAGCAAACAAACAAAGATAACTGGCAGTAGCAGTGCAAAATTCACAATTGCTATGCCAGCTTGAAAAGAGAAGTTTTGAGGGCAGTTTTAAAATGTGATATTAAATCGAGCTGACGAATATGAGAGGGAAGAGAATTCCCGAGTTGAGGAGCACCAGGAGAGACGCTCGAGCTGCCATAGCACCGAGTCTGACGTGTGGTACAGAAAGTTGAGCTGCAGAGGAGGATCTGAGTGAGTGAGAGGAGTGCCAGTCTGGAGGAGATCAGTGAGGTGTGGAGAGCTTTAAATGTTCAGAGCGGGATTGTGTGTCGTATTCTGTAGATAATTAGGGTTAGGGTTAGGGTTAGAGCAGCAGGTTATTATCCTGGCAGCAGAATTTGAAGAAGTTGTAAGCAATGGGTAAGTTTTTGTGGGATGCCAGCTAGAATAACATTACAGTAATCTATAGGTGAGGTGACTCGGGCATTAACCGATACTTCAGCACTGTGCTGGGTAAGAACAGGACGACATCTAGAAATATTTCGGAGATGGAAGAAGGCAGTCAGAGAAATGTTACTTATATGGGAGGAGTTATTTAATAGTAATAGTGATTATTATTATTATTTAATAATAGCCATTATTAATGTATAAATGGATATCAATAATTGCATTTAAACAATTCGCCAAAATCTGTTGTATGTAAACGATACTGTTTTAAATTTTTTTTTTTTTTATCATTAAGCCCGGTTTCCACATCTACCTGTCTTAGTTTAAATGGCACTTTTGCCACTCACAATATGGCGGACGCGCTGACGTTTCGTGTCAACTGGGCAACACAGTGAATGCGGCGTCTATGGGCGCACCTCACTTGTATAGTCAACATCCGTACGAGCGTCTACTGTTTACTACAGCATGGTGACCGTGTGTGTGTGTGTGTGTGTGGTCAGGCCGGTCATGCCCAGGTTATCTTGTGCCCTGCATATTTCTAATGTTCCTTGTATCGCCCATCAACGGCGGGCACTTCTAGAGCGACCGCACTCTTGTCAGATTCACTTTTACTGCTACAGCGCTGGGAGCCTGCGGTCGCTTCGAGATGCTCTTCTGCGTGTCGTCCCATTGAGGGTGAAATCCCACAAGAGTTTAGAAACTCGCTCACGCCAGCCATGAGTCTTATCAAAGGTAAAGGGCAGGTTCATTTGTTTCATGTATTTTTACTTCATATTTCACATTAATCATTTTTATATGAAATGTTTTGGGTTGTGGAACGAATCAGCGGAGTTTCCATTATTTCTTTGATATACGAGTGCTTTAGATTGCGAGTACGTCTTATGAATTCCTGTACGCTCGCAACCCGAGGCGCCGCTCGTATTCTTTGTTTCCGCTGTCTGTGAGGAGTTCGTGCCGCTATGCCGCCACAGTTTGTGTGGTCATGTGACTGCATGGCTACATCTGATTGGTGAAACAGTCATGCAGTAGATCCACCGGCAGCTAATTAGCGTATCTAATGGAAAAAAAGTAACGAGTCGAGCGTCGCCCAATGTAGCGGAGCACGAGTAGCGTTTCTTCTTCACAAATGTACTCAAGTAAAAGTAAAAAGTACGGTGCAGTGAAACTACTCAAAGTACAATTTTTAAAAAAGGTTACTCAAGTAAATGTGACTCGTTACTACCCACCTCTGCTTCTGTGTTACCGACACGTTTGTGAAACCAAAACCTGAAAATGTTTGTTTTTGTCGCCTGGTCGTGGCGCACGGGTGTCCTCGAGGTGAACGGCATGCGTTTTCAGTTCACGTCTGGGAGTTTGCACGTAAATACAGAAGTCAATCAAAACGACACCAGCCACGTGACACAAACACACCTTACTTTGATTTGTTTGCTGGAGGGGAAGCCACACCCCCCGAGGGGGTGAAAGGTCAGCGGAAGGAGACGAGAGCTGGAGTCGTCGCTCACGGCTGCTCATCTTTTAAAATGGCTGAAGCTCCTGCTGCTGGTGTTTTTTGCGTGAAGTCCCTCACATTGTCTGCCACTCAGCAGTTGACGCGGATGCGCTTTAAGGGTTAAGCTTTACCTCGGGTCCCATGCGGTTCATTGTGAAATGCCAGGACTGGTAGAAGACGTCCAACTTTAGAACACAAATTTGCTTGGCAGCCACACGTCCAGCTTGTTTGTGAAGAACTTGACTTGAAAAAACACCAAACTCCTTCTTTAACAGCCTTGGCATCAGCCAATCAGCAGCACAGCAGAGGGCGCCCTCATCCAATTGTGTAAGAGGACAAGCCTGAGGCAGAGCCGCCAAGTGGACTCCAATTCCCAGCAGCCAACAGGACAGCACAGGGGCTGATGGGAGAGCAGAGTCGGATAAGCACGTAGCGGCGCTGCTGCCATCCTGGTGGTCCGGAGGCGGTGAGGCTTTTCTTTGCCACGTGACAATCTGCACAGGGGCACAATGAGGACAAGCAGGGGGTTTCCTGCGTGGGGTCTCCCCGTGTCCTGCGCGGGATTCCTTATGCAGGTCCAGTGGACTGGCACCACTAAGCTGACCCCTGAGGTGTGTGTGTGGTCACCCTGTGACAGACTGGCACCTCATCCAGATGTTGTTCCTGCCTCATGCCCGCCGTCTGCTGGGAGAGGCTCCAGTCTCCTGTGCCCCCATGCTGGATAAGCGGGTTTAGACGATGGATGGATGGTTGGTTGGCAGATACGCATGCCCGTGGTAACCACATTCTCCTTCATCGATCTGTCGCATATGCTGTAAGATTTCAGTGAAGCACTCGGCACCAACGGGACCCCCCCGATTACCACGGCTCATTTCACACTCTCATGGACATCCCATAATCTGAGATATAAAAAATAAAGTCATCAACCACACATCCCATATCTCGGGCGACTGACTATGTCAACCGCGTCGCGCCACTGGTTCAGGAGGACACACCGAAACTCTCCACGTCACACCTCCAGCCACAGGCCCTCAAGTGACATCACATGAGGGTCTACTGGCAGGAAGTCGCTGTAGGCAGGATGCCAGCCCAGTCCGTGCCCAGGCCTACACTGGCATTCAAAGGGCCAACTTGGTGTCCCCATTGATCCAATGCAAAATAATAAAAAAAGGGAAAAGTGCAAAGTCTAATAGGACAGCCAGCGGCAGGATTTGAACCCACCAGGCTTTGTGTGGCCCACCACTACTGAAAAAGTACCATAAGACCCCAATGCGGTACGGTGCCAGCATTTCGTTAATTTCAGACTCCAAAGTAAAGGGTAGTTTTCACAAAGCTCACGCTCAGTCCTTTATTAGCGCGGGCACAACTGCTGCCACCCGACCCACTTTGAACGTGTATATTAACAGAACTGGTGCTGGAGACTCCAAGGCGGACCGCCCACTGCTCCTTGTATTGATCTGCGGAAGGTGGCAGAGCCGGGAGGCTGCTGTGAGATGGGCGACATCGAGGTTGGCTGGTATTTGCTTTTGTACCATTTTGGTAGCAGCACTGAGATCCAAAAGTGGAGGTTGAAACCAACGCCAAAATTTCAGTACTCAAGACCTCATGTGGCCTGACAGAATGTCACAATCAGCGAGGGCCACAGGGTGGCACCCAATGTGACCAACCGCACTGCCACCCTGTGGCCACCCACCTGCAGCACACAGACATTCCTGAGGAAGTGACCGGCAGTCCTAGTGGTCTACAGTGGGCTACACAGCTTTGTCTTAAATGAGCACAGACTACCATGATGCCCACACATCATTTTCACATTTCAGCCCCTGGCATGGTGCCCAGCAGCACATATCCTTAGGCGGCAGTCAGGCCACACTAGAAGGACCACAACGTGATGATGGGTGCAATCTCATCCCACTCAGGGGCCGCAGTGCTGACACTGGGATGTCGCCTGATCCTACCCATTGTTGACCCCTGATGGCCTTAAGCCCACCCATCGATCACTCCAGCCAGCGGCTGCCTCTCCTCGAGTTGGCATTATTGGCTCATCAGTGCCTCTCACTCATATTCACAGGTTTGTCTCATTTAGTCACGAGTTTGATGGCTGAAGGCCCACTGGGTTCAAACACAGCATGTGGCGTCAGCTCACATTAAACAGCAATGAAGTCACTCGAGGATGCCAACCTGGCATGACATTGCAAGGGGCATCACCACCATCTTAAAACCCAAGGGCACAAACAGAGAAACACAAGGCTGGCTGAATGTGACCAAACAAGCCTGATGGGCAGAATGGCCTCTGGGTGGGTACGAGTCAGCAGGACCCCACAGCCCTCAAGGCCCAACCTGAACAAGAAAACGGCCCACCAGACTCCAACATCAGTGCCACCTTCTGTGTCAATCAATCATGACGTGGCGCCCATCAAGAGACAGCAAACTTTTAATTCATAACACAAAGCTCACCGTTTCCACAACTCTTTGCTCCTAGGCACAGGTCACTCACCAGCTAGAAATACACAGAAGTGCTGCCCTGTGAGGACCTGTGCCAACCTGAATGGCAGCTCAAAAGTCTGTACAGTCCTTGGGTGTCCATCTGCTCCAGCCAGGACACACTGGCTGCGTTCCTGAGGTCACGTGGCTGGCACCTGCCCGCTGAGGTGATGGGGCTGGCGCCGCCCTGATGGCTGAAATCCTGAGGTGATGTGGACGCTGGCCTTCCTGTGTGGTCCCAGCATTCCTGAGGTGATGTGTCTACTCTGCGCGCTCATGCCCGTCAGTCCACCGAGGCCTTGTCGCTGCGCTCACCCTCCTCCTTCACCCTCGCTGGGCCCAAGCAGCTGGAAACTGGAGCTGAAACGGGGCGTGACCACAAGTGAGGGGCATGGCGGAGTCACCAAAGCGGGCATTCATAGCAGAGAGTGCCACTTACCGGCTGGAGTGTCATCCCCCACAATCTGAAGCGGGATTGTCTGGCCGTCCTCCAGGAGAATCTGATGGACTCCTCCCGCCAGGTGACCCTCGCCCACTGCGGACACAGTGACCAGCTGGCCCATGCTGAACAAACCGGACTCGGTGAGGTTGACCATGGTGGGCGGAGCTGCCATGCTGTCTGTCAGAGAGGCGCTGGGCTGCAGGAACTGGGAGGGGGTCAGCAGGGGCGGGTGGGAGGTGGGCATGCTGCTGCTCTCCAGGATGTCCTCCACTTGACTCCCAGGCAGGGGCTGCGCATTCAGTGACAGGAGGCTTGGAGTGCCATCTGCGGGAGGAAATGTGGGCGGAAGCTGCAGAGGAAAAAACACATTTCTAGGTCACCTCGAAAACCGAGTCTCACCTATAATAGTTTAAGCTTATTTTGGGCTGAATAGCCTATTGTATTGCTCTAAAAGCTCCGCCTCTTCAGTCAGTCCCTCCTACATATTAGAGGCTCCACCCCTTCAGTCAGTGTGTCTCACATGCACTCATTACAGGCTCCGCCTCTTCAGTCAGTCCATCCTACTTATTAAAGGCTCCACCCCTCCAGTCAGTCTCACCTACACTTAAAGGCTCTACCCCTTCACTTGGTAACACCTGCGTGTTGGGTAGCATCGCCTGTTCTCATCAAAATCACTTTAATGTTTAAAATTCTCTACCCCTCATTCAGACTTGCCTACTCGTTACAGGCTCCACCCCTTCAGTCAGTCTTCTATGCACTCATTAATGGCTCCGCCTTGGTTTCACCTACACTAAGATGCTCTGCCCTTTCAGTCAGTCCCTCCTACTTGTTAGAGGCTCCACCCCTTCAGTCAGTCTCACCCACACTTAAACGCTCCGCCCCTTCACTAGGTTAACACCTGCACTCATTACACTAAACAGATTTGTGAGCATGTTGGGCAGCATCAAAATTAATGTTTAAAATTCTCTGTCCCTCATTCAGTCTTACCTACACATTAGAGGCTCCACCCCTTCAGTTAGTCTCCCCTAAAATCACTAAAGTGAATGTAAAAATGATCAACGCGTGTCAAAGTTGTGTAAATGTTTTAAAAGGCTCTTCCTTGGTCTCGCCTACTGACTAAAGCTCCACCCCTTCATTTAGGTTTAACTGTTCACACTAAAGGCTCCACCCCTTCATTAAAGTGATTGTTGAGCTTGCTGGACTGAATGGCCTGTTCTTGTTAAAACAGAACGCTCATTATAGGCTCCACCCCTTCCATCATCTCCCAAGCACTTATTAAAGGCTCTGCTTTCACTCACACTTCAAAGCTCCATCCCTTCAACAATTGTTAAAGTGACTGGTGAGCTTGCTAGGGCTAAATGGTCTGTTCTCGTTAAAACTGTTAGAATGTTCTAAAGGTTCTGTCTCTTCTACTGGCCTCACCTACTCATTACAGGCTCCACCCCTTCATTCAGTAAAGGCTCCGCCTCAGTCTCGGTACACTGAGAAGCTCCACCCCTTTCAGTCAGGCTCCTCTTCTCTCTCGCTCACCTGAACTCCCTAAAGTGAATATAAAACTAATGAGCTTGCTGGGCTGAATGACCTACACATGTCACAATTGTTTTAACGATGCAAAAGGCTCCTTTTAGGTCTCACCTACTGATTAATGCTCCACCCCTTCATTTAGGCTCAACTGTTCACACTAAAGGCTCCGCCCCTTTAGCTGGTCCCATCTACAGTACATTCATTAAAGTGAATGTGAAACCATTGAGCTTACTGGGCTAAATGGTCTGTTCTTGTCAAAACTGTTAGAATAATCGAAAGGCTCCACCCCTTCAGCTGGTCCTCCCTACGTATTAATGTCTCCACCCCTTCAGTTTCGTCGGTCCCACCTACAATCATTAAAATGATTGATGAGCTTGCTAGGCCGGATGGCCTGTGCTCATCAAAACTGCTAGAACGTTCTAAAGGCTCCGCCTCAGTCTCAACTACACTCATTACAGGATCCGCTCCTCCAGTTGGTCACCTACTCATTACAGGCTCCACCCCTTCATTCATTCCCTCCAAAATTCATTAAAGGCTCCACCTCAGTCTCACTTACACTGAGAAGCTCCACCCCTTCAGCCAGTTTACCCTTCTCTCTGTCTCCCCTAAACTCACTAAAGTGAATACCAAACGAGTGAGCGTGCTGGGCTACACATGTCAAAGTTGTTTAAATGTTCTAAAGGGCTCCTACTGAAGTCTCAACTATTCACACTAAAGGCTCCGCCCCTTTAGTTGGTCCCATCTACAGTACATTCATTACAGTGAATGTGAAACAAGTGAGCTTATTGGGCTAAATGGTCTATTCTTGTCAAAACTACTAGAATATTCTGTAGGCTCCGCCTCAGTCTCATCTACACTTATTGAAGGCTCCGCCCCTTCAGTTGGCGTTTACTTATTAGAGGCTGCACTCTTCACTCAGTCTCCTCCACACTCTTTAAAGGCTCCGCCTCAGTCTCGCCTACACTCCGAAGCCACGCCCTCCAGTCAGCCTCCACCTCCTATCTGACTCACCTACACTCATTGAAGGCTCCACCCTTTCAGTTTAAAGTGAATATAAAACCAGTGAGCTTGCTGGGCTAAAGGGTCTATTCTTGTCAAAACTTTTAGAACATTCTAAAGGCTCCGCCCCTTCTATTGGGTTTACTGACTCTTTAAAGGCTCCGCCCCTTGTTGGGTTTACTGACTCATTAAAGGCTCCGCCTCAGTCTCATCTACACTCATTAAAGGCTCCGCCCCTTCAGTTGGGTTTACTGACTCATTAATGGCTCCGCCTCTCCATTTGCTCCCTTCTACCTTCAGTCTCATTCATGCAATCACAGGCTAGGCAGCAGACCCTCACATTCATCTACTTCTATACAACACCTTATTCTGTCCCACCCGACTATCAAGCTTGAGGTCTAATCAGTATCATGCCCATCTACAGGCCCCACCCACCACTCTTGCTGGCATCTACTCAACCAGAACCTTAGCCTATCAGGTCTCTTCTTCAACAGAGTCCTTGGCTCCACCCCTCAGACGTCACGTCTTACCTGCATGTGCGCCAGGATCTTTGGCTGTAGCGTCGAGAAGGAGCCAAGTAGTTGCACAGCCTCCTGTGAAAGCGTCTCACTGACCTCCAGAGATCCAAGCGGTGACGTCAAGATGCCCCCTACTGGTGTCAAAATGAGAGGAAGACAGGCTTCAGAGCAGACTGGTGCAGGACATGGAGGTGTAGTGAAGTCACATCTTTACCTTCTGTAGCAGCTGGGGCGAGCGTCAGGGTGACCGTGTCCAAGGGATTGTTCTCTGTGTCGGCGGCAAAGTGCAGCTGGAAGACAACCAAAAGTGACATCACCCGGTGCCAGAGATCTGGACCCTCAGGTGCCCTACTTTCCAGCAGCACTCCAATGCCACAAGTAGCCCAGAACCTTCTAGTCAATACACCACCCAACACCCCCAACTCCCTGACCCTGGAGTTCCTCGCTCCATCATACCCCTGACTTGGGGGTCTTTGTTCACTTTTGCCTTTTATCCCCTATTGAAGAACACCGCCAAGCAGCAGCCCCTCACTCACCGGAGTCTCCGTTGGCGCAGGGGGGTCATTTGCACCTTCGGGCTGGAGAGCCTTCTGCGCTTCATGGATGTGGTTTTTGATGTCGTTCACAGTAGGGAAGTACGTCAGGTTGTGTCTTTCTGGGACTTCGTCGGGCTTGAACATCTCGCGCTCCACAAACTTCCTGCTTGACATGAAGAGGGGTCAGACTTAGGGAGGTCCGAGA
>JANRMT010062814.1:2004449-2005835 GCA_026402145.1 Polypterus bichir lapradei
GGTGAAGGCAGAACATCATCATCCTTACCACCTCAGGGATTTTAGTCTGTCCTCCCAAATATTACAGAACTTCTACACATCCACCACCGAAAGTGTTTTGACAGGAAGTTATCACCGCCTGGTTTGGAAACCACAGCTGGAGACATCACTGGGTGTCTCTCAAGTCATCCTGGATTAAGACGTCAGTCGAATAAGAAAGAAGAAGAATGTTAGGAGGTCGCCCTTGAACAAGCAATAAACAACTGGCTGTGAGGAAAAGACTCCTGCAGGAGACCGATTCCTGCTTCTCCCAGAGTCCTGGTGTCACCTTTCAGCCAAGCCATGTTGTACGTCTGTTTCGTTCATTCTGGATTCTTTTATTTATATTAATCTTACTTGTGTTTTAGGTATCATTCCTTAGGCTTTTCATGTGGACAGTGTGTGGACGCTGCCTGTCTGTGTTGTGTTTTCTTGGTGGTCTCTCACCTCCATCCTTGATTTCTGGTGGGTCTCCCAGAGTCCCTGGCGGTTCATTTTGAATGCGCTTTAGAGTTGGTCAGTTATTTTGGGCTTATTTTGGATTTTTGACCATCAACCACTCTATTGGGACTCTGTTTGTGGAGTGCGTCTGTCACACACAACTCCATTTTGGCTTTGTGCTCCACGGAGCTTCAAGGAATCTGGAATACTTTTTGTGAAGAATAACTCTTTTATTTTATAAAGATTCACTTGCCAAACCCTGGGGGTAGGCACTGGGTGGCCGCTCTCTCACGGCTGAGCCGCTCGAAGGGCGTCGGGGAGCTCCTCCATTAGAAAAAGTGATTGTAGTTAAAAGAGAATGTGGTGTGGCAGGAAGACGGTTTGGTGCTTAGTTATTAACGACAGAAAATCAGTTACTTGAGAATTTCAGTACAACTGTCTATTTTAAATACTAATGAATTATAAAACATAGTAAGAAGTTAAAAAAAGTAAAAGGTAATAAAACATAAAAAGAAAATAAACTTACTTTCATTCTTCATCAAAAACAATATGAATTTCTGTATCCTCTAACTTACGTTCTATAAACACTGCTTGTTTGCATGCATATTTTTCGGGATATTTTTCTCTTTCTCGTTTATTGGACGATTCCCTTTGTTCTTGATTTTTATTACATGCAGTTCTTTTTTATTCATTTTCTTTTTTTCAACGTTCATTATGTATCTGCTCTTTTTCTATCGCGATGTAAACTGTGGCGTTCTTGAATTGTAATTTGCTTATCTCCCTTGTTATTATAACTGACCACATTGAAGGGCGAGTTAGCGGCACCGAGAGAGTCACGGGGTGGTCCGGAGAGAGGATGTGTGCAGTAGGAGTAACGACTGATAGATAGATAGATAGATAGATAGATAGATAGATAGATAGATAGAT
>JANRMT010062814.1:2005845-2033258 GCA_026402145.1 Polypterus bichir lapradei
ATAGATAGATAGATAGATAGATAGATAGATAGATAGATAGATAGATACTTTATTAATCCCTGGAGGAAATTCACATACATGAATAGACGAGTCTCGGCGTGTAAAAGTAATAAAAAGTAGTAAAAAGTGTCCAGGGAATGAGTCCACATAAAAGAAAGTGGTAGGAGTGATGAGTGAAATAGAGAAAAATATAGAAAAAGGTAGAAAGATAAAGTCATACACAGGGCCGCTGGAAAGGCTGCCACTCACGGCGGAGCCCGAGTCACATCCTGGGCGAGCGGTGTGGAGGGGCGGGGCCAAAGCTGAATATCGCAGACAGAACATAATGCCTTTTTTTACGTTCTCGTATATGAAGTACAGTATAGGGAAAAAGATTCGAAGTAGAGATTTTGATGAATCTCAATGTTTTAGACCTCCCTGAGTCCGAAAATACCATTTTAGGAATTATATCTGTTTGTCCGTCTGTCTCCGTGTGTGTGTGCGTGTGTGAACACGATGATAACTTCAGTACACTTTCACTTCGGTTAACTAAACTTTACATACAAGTATTAGGTACAAAATATAGATTTCTATCAACTTTTGGTTTATTTCTGCTAACCCGAAGTGATCCTTTACCTTTTATTCATGCAGCTGCAGAGTCCGATTTATTCAACTTTACTTTTATAATAATTGTTCAATGAATTATTACTTTAATTTGATTTGATTTGTTGTGGATGGTGCTTTAATGTACATAATATAAAAATATAATCATTGTCTTGTAGTTTACTCCTCAAATGTCCATCCCCATATCTGAGTATACGAGGAAGTCGAGGGGAGAGCACTCCTGATTTTTTAATATCACAGAGAGATTCAGTGCTTGTCCTCATTCCCAGCTGGGGTTTGACTGAGATATCCCCCTCTAGTGGCCATTATTGGAAATGATTGGAACTCTTTAAAGCAGTGAAAGGCAACCTTTTTCGAGTTGTGGCGCACTAAGTCCAAAAATGTTCTTTTGCGGCGCACCGGAGGGACTGCCCATAAATAAAGTCGTGACGACACAATCTATGGACAATCGCCAATAAAACCAGTTAATTTTACAAGTTTGAAAGACATTTTATTAATAAAGGAATCAAAGGATAAATCTTTAATTAATGTGAACGTTGAGATTGTTTTTCAGCACATATGAGATTGGTGCGAGGATCAATTTTCGAAAGACAGACACGCATTTCCTTGTCGATCATTTGAAGTCTCTCGCGTTTCTTAGACTTCCTTTCCGTAAGTGTTCCATTATCTGTTTTTCCAACATAAAATATTTTTTTTTAAACATTATCTTTTTAATCAACCAAAAGTTCAAATACACTAGCAATTTTAAATATTTTACAAAAGTTTTTGCGGTGCCCCTAGAAAATTCGGTTGCCCGACAATGCTTTAAAGCTTGGGACTCTGAGCTCACAACACTCGGCTTTTGTTGATGGTCATTTACAGCAGGTGTCCCCAACTCCAGTCCAGAAGGGCCGCAGTGGCTGCAGGTTGTCATTCTAACCCTTTCCTTAATTAGTGACCTGTTTTTGCTGCTAATTCACTTCTTTTGAACTACAGTAATTTGAATTGACTTGCCCTTGAAGACTCAGACCCTTTAATTGTTTCTTTTTTCTTAATTAGCAGCCAAAGAATAATGAAATAAAAAATGCGCCAAAACAACTGGTGTCCATCATACAATATCTGAAAGATGAAGATGAAGGTCTCAGGAATGTCAATCTGCTCAGATCCCCAAAACATTTCTTAATAGAGCTGCTCTTAGAAAGGAGAAAATCAACAGTTTTGTAAATGTCTGCTGTGGCACAATGAGGGCAGCAGTTTATTAACGACAAGAATCGGCGCCTCATTAAGCAGCTGGCTGGAATGAATTTGGTTGGAGTTTGAGGCCCTGACTTAGTTGGTCTTCTCTTGGCTCCCTCACTTCACAATTCATTTCTGTTTGGGTGCCATTTAAGGAAAGAAATGAAGAAATTCAGGGGAACAAAACTTAAAAGAGAAGTTAATTAGCAGCACAAACAAGGCACTCATTAAAAAAAGGGTCAGAATGAAAACCTGCAGTCACGGTGGTCCTCCAGGACCGGACTTGGAGACCCCCTGGTTTACAGGAATGTGTAATTCTTTTGAACTGAAACGGGTCCTCAGTGTGACGTTTGAGTATTTTATTATTTTTATTACTAAATGTTTTCATTCCTTCACATTGTTCACTCAAGTATTTCTTTTCGTGTTTTTTGTATTTTTTTTTCCTGCCCCAGCCATAGGCAGACAATGAGGTGCCACCACTGAATGGCATTTTACTTTAAGGTGTTCCCAACAGCAGTGACGTTCACCGGCTGCACATTTAGGTGGCCCATGCAATGAAATTGAATGTTTTAACGTTTGCCGTTGTTTTCTCTTGTGTGCTAAACTCTCTTCCTTTGCTCATTAATTTGGACATCCCGTATTACCCACAATCCACAACTCATAAACTGTGTGGCTCCTCGGCCTGCCAGAGGTTATCAACCAAGAAGGGAATGGAGGAGGAAGGGCTGAAGTGCAGGACCCGACCACAGAGTGCCATGTGTATGGGGATGTGAGGAATTTTGGTAAAGTTTACCTAATAAAAAGTATAAAAGGGGTCACCTAGGACCCTATATGACAAAAGAAGCACCAAAAGAAGATTTGAATGTTGAGCACAAAAGACATGGAAGGTTTCTTCGTGTACTCGGATAGAGAAGTGCGTCACGGGCAACCATTTAATGGAGCATGAATTAGTGTGAGGGTCGCGACCTCCGTAGCCCCACCCACCAACCACAACAGCACCCCTAGCAACAGGATATGACGTGGTGGCACCTACGATATACCAAATGGTGGTGGAAACGGTTCAAAGTGATATTACAAAACCCAAACTAAGCTTGGAAGTGTGAATCAAGAAAACTGGGCTGTTTGACCAACAAAACCCTAAAAGCGGCATCTACTGGCATAATTTCACCCAATAAGAGGAGCAAGAAATGATCAAAACAGGCATCTCATAACAACAAGAGCATGGACAGGTAAGGAAGAAGCCCCATGCTACCTGGACCACTGAGTATGGAAGTTACAGACCCCTGAAAGTATTGGAATTCATTTGTTTTTGTTGTACACTTTGAGTTTGAGATCAAAAGATGAACACGAGACGAGGGTTCAGAGTTTCAGCGAGCCGATAAACATCTCGACGTGTTCAACAATCCAGAAGATGGCACCTTTTGTAGCAGACCACCACCCCCCGTGTCTTAGTCTAGGGCCAGGGGTGTCCTGTTTAAACCCTCTGACTGCGACCTCTCAATTCTTTGACCGGCGATGAGCACACGTGTTGTTAAAAAGGACAAACCAACATGAGGACCACAGAGCTGTCTATGGGCGAAAAGATGGACAATCAGTCCGAGGAACTGCACAAGACAATAGACCAACAATCTGCAATGTTCTGAGAAAGGAAGAAACCACTGGAGTCTTGAACAACTGACATCAGACGAATCGGCCGAACAGCTGAAGACAGAAACATGGAGAGAGCTGTGAAGAAAAGCCCAAAAATAACAGAGAGTGACGGGGCAGGAGTGAAGAGTGTCACGACCCACCGATCAAAGACTTCAAGAGCAGAACTACAGAGGCCACGTCACAAGAGGCCAACCCCTCATCAGTAGTAAGAATCAGAAAGCCGGACTGGATGAGCCACAAGTTTTATGGAGTGAGGAGACCAAGATGAACGTCTGCCAAAATGATGGGAAGTCTGAAGTGAGGAGGAAGACGGGATCTGCTTATGGCCCAAAACATACAAACTCGTCTGTCAAGCACGGTGGAGTTAGAATCATGCGTTGGGCTAGGATGGCTTGCTTTAAGAGCAGGCTCACCAATCTGATGTTCAGGGTAAATTTTACAAACATCTTCACACTGAGGACCACAGATGGGTGGAACAAGTGACCCAGTAGTGTGGTAGACAGTAAGACTTTAGGGACTTTCACAACTTGACCTGATGTCATTTGGAGGAGTGAAGTGGATGGGACTGGCGAGCTTTGCTGGGTTCAGATGGCCTATTCTCGTCTAAATCGTTTTGATGTTCTAACAAAACTCATGGCGGCAGCAGAAGAATGACATCAGACATCTACAGAAATATTCTGTCAGCCAATTAACAGAGAAACGCATCCCAACTCATCAGTTTGAACTTCACCATGCAGCAAGACAAGGATCCCAACAACACCTGCAGCTCCATAAAGGACTGGCCAGGTCAATCACCAGACCTTAACCCAAATGAACATGAAGAGGAGACTGAAGAGGAACAAACAGCAACTGAGAGAGGCTGAGCGGTCACAGCCAGGACAAGCAGAACAAAAGAAGAAACCAACCCTGTGGTGATGCTGAGGAGTCGCAGGCTTCAAGCAGTTGCCACCAAATCTGACGTGTTATTTACGTGAACTTACTGTATGACATTCTGTTCCTCTACTTTTGCTTGCCTAAAATAAAATGGAGGGTCGGCTCCGCAGGCTGCTGTCTTCTGCCCCAGATGTGTGTTACCATAACTCTGGTCTCATGCTCATCTTTTGGTCTCAAACCCAAATGTCTTCAGTGTAGAACAACAACAAATGAATTGGCCTCACCGTTCATATACCTTTGGACAGGAGGGTACGTGATCTTCCATACCTGGTCAGGTGAGTAAAGGACAGCATCCTGGCACTCTGGACGAGAGAAGTAAAAGTCAAGAGGACTCGAGTACCTGGCTGGACAGGTGGCCTTATACTTCTGGTTGAAGCTGATGTCAGTCTCTCCTCCTTTTCTGCTCTGAACTCCTTTGCGCCTCGGTCCAAACTGGCACTCCATCACAATTGCTCTGCTGCCTGCTCACGTCAACAAAGCACAACAAGCTTATTTTAGCCTAATCGGCCAAGTGACACCTGCCCGGCGTGCCACCCTCTCTTACCTGCATTTACAAATGGTATCCCATCATACGGTACATACTGGGACTTCCACATGAGTCGGGTGGCAGGCTTGGCAGGACTTGGCGACTGCCTCGTGCCCCACACGCTCTGCGTCAATTGCTTGTGCAGTGCCAGCACACTCTCCAGCTCGGAATCGTTCACGCAGTACCCGCGGTACGAATCCCCGATTTTCTGATAATGAGAAGAGAGATGTAGAAATGGTTAGTCAGGCGTAGACCCCAAATGCATTGACAAGAAGCAGACAGCAAATGACAAGCACCAACCTCACAGCTACGCAGTCTTCGGGCCCAGGCGGGGGCACTGGCAGGCAGGGGCTGTGGGGGTGCCAGGAAGCAGCTATCAGCACTGTGTGATGAAAACATGGAAGGGAAAGACAAAGAGTCAGCGAGTCATCCTGGGAGAAACAAAAAGCGTGCGTTACATGGGCAGACACTAGGGGGCAGCGAGACTGGAAGAGAGAGAGGAAATACTGCGAGCCTAACTGGAGAAGAGAATGGGGGCACAAAGTGGGTTAGAAGTGGAATGAGAAGAGGATGCCAAGGTCACTCAGGGCCTCATGGAGTTCACTGCAGACACACTTGAAGCCAAACTGGAAGACTAGGAGGACAATGGAATAGGAGACTGGGGCCTGTGGAGTTTAGGATGTGGAGATACTGTAAGTGTAACTGGGTGGAGAGTCAGGGCACACTGGGGAGCTACGACTGCACTGGGAGGACACGGAATCAAATATCGGGAGAGCAAACCAGCAGTAAAGGGCTCAACAGGTAGGGACACCGGAATTCTGGGATTAAACCAGGATGACACTACTGAAATACTGTGAGCTAAATTTGGGGAGACACTGGGCGTCAGGAGCTTAGCCATGAGGGGTCTCTGAAATGTGACTGGGGACTTGATGGGAGTGTGGTGTGAACTTTGAGAACAATCTGAACTGGGAGGTGCTATGGTGGTGGGTGAACTGGGGTGCTAAGTGGGGTCGTGCCAGGAGTAGTTAGGATTGCAGAAGAAGACAAGTGACCAAAATGGGAGAGGACTCGGAATGAGCCATGGCTGAGCTGGAATGAACTACCTGACAGGAAAAGGAACTCAAGAGACAAGCTGGGAATTCAGGGCCTCAGCCCTGACCATTTCACACAACTGGGCAGGACTCACCTGAGCACTTCATTTTTAACGAGGGTGGTCAAGGACAAATTAGATGCCACATCTTCAGCATGGGACAGCTTCTCTTCAGGGCAACCTGGGGAGCCGAAAGGTGACAAGTTGTGTGAGAAACATCTGCAAGTGGGAAGTGCTGCGACCAAAAGGAACCCGAGTCTCACCTCTTGAGTCCTGCTCCTGTCCTGGAGGCACCAACACCTGGGCTGATCCCAACTGGGGAGACGGGATGACATGTAGAACCTGGCCATTCTCAGACTGGCCGGCAACAATCATCTGTGGGCAGAGAAAGTGAGACTTGGCTCTCTCAAAAAGCCTTTGACTCAGAGGTCCCACACTGAAGATTAATTCTAAAACTAGAAGCTGCAAGCATCAGAGGTGGACCTACAAACGTGGGTCTCAAGGTGGACAACATACAGGAGACAAAGACTACAAGGAAGAGGAGGTCATCAGTGAAGTCCCTCAGGGGTCTCTCCTTGGTCCGTTACTTTGTCTGATGTAAATTAATGTCACTGATTCTAGAAAACTTGTGAAATTCACAGATGACACAAACACTGGAGGAATGGCAGACACTGAGGAGGCAGACCTGGATGAGCTTCAGCACTGGGCGAACGCTCGGAAAATGGAGTTAAATGTAGAAAAGTGCAAAGTGCTACAAGTGGGCAAAAGGAATACAAGTTATAAATACAAGATGAGGAACACTGAGTTACAAGAAGCAATCTGTGAAAAAGAATTTAGGGGTCTATGTTGACACAACACTTTCATCATCTAAGCAGTGTGCAGAAATGAGCAAGAACGTTCATAAAATGTTAGGTTACATCATAAACAATGTTGAATAGAAATTAAGGGACATTAGGCTCAGACTACATAACACACTAATGAGCCCACATTTTGAGTCCTGTGTGCGGTTTCTGGTCACCACAGTACAAGAGAGACACAGCAGCACCTGAAGCCGTGCAGAGGAGAGCAACCAAGGGCGTCTCAGAGCTTGAGGACAAAAACTACTGTGACAGCCTCTGAGAAGTAAACCTGCTTAGTCTGAGCAGAGGAGACTGCAGAGGAACCTCGTCCAGGTCTTCAAAATCCTCAGAGGCATTGATAAAGGAGAGCCAGTGGAATTCTGTCAGCTTAATGGGAAATCGTGCACTTGAGGACACCAGTGGAAATGAAAGGGAAGGGCACTTGGGATTAAAGACAGAAAGCAGTCCTTTAGTCAAACAGTTGTGGGAATCTGAATAAATTACTGAGACGTGGAGTTGTAGCAGAAACCTTGAGAACCTTTAAGAAGGATCTGGATGAGATACGGAGACAGCTCAGTCATCAGCTAAACAACAAGCCTGATGGACTAAATGGTCTCCTCTCGTTTGTCAAATTTCTTTTGAGACTTTCAACCTCAACCAGCACAGCACAGAAAGCAAGCCAAACACTGGCATGAGGGTCTTTGACTTACCATTCGCTCACACTTGATGGGCTGTCCATTCTGGTCAAAGATGTGAAATTCTGCACTCTGCTGGCTTGGAAATGTTTGCTCAACAGAAGTCTGAGAAACGCAGGGACTGCTGGTGATCTGGACAGTGATGGGCAGCAAGGCAATGGGATTTGGGCGCTCCTGGGCTGGCTCACTGGACAAGACACCGGGCAGCTGCAAAAGTCAGACAGGCAGATAAGTAAGGCATTATATGATTAGCAGATAGATGGATATGAAAGGCACTATATAATTGACAGCTAGATATGAATGGTACTAAATAATTGACTGATAGATAGATAGATAGATAGATAGATAGATGTGAAAGGCACTATACAGGTGCAGGTCATAAAATTAGAATATCATGACAAAGTTGATTTATTTTCAGTAATTCCATTCAAAAAGTGAAACTTGTATATTAGATTCATTCATTACACACGGACTGATGTATTTCAAATGTTTATTTCTTTTAATTTTGATGATAATAATTGACAACTAATGAAAGTCCCAAATTCAGTATCTCGGAAAATTAGAATATCAATTAAGACCAATGCAAAAAAAGAATTTTTAGAAATGTTGGCCAACTGAAAGGTATGAACATGAAAAGTATGAGCATGTACAGCACTCAATATTTAGTTGGGGCTCCTTTGGCCTGGATTACTGCAGCAATGCGGCGTGGCGTGGAGTCGATCAGTCTGTGGTACTGCTCAGGTGGTATGAGAGCCCATGTTGCTCTGATAGTGGCCTTCAGCTCTTCTGAATTGTTGGGTCTGGCGTATTGTATCTTCCTCTTCACAATACCCTATAGATTTTCTATGGGGTTAAGGTCAGGCGAGTTTGCTGGCCAATCAAGAACAGGGATACCATGGTCCTTAAACCAGGTACTGGTAGCTTTGGCACTGTGTGCAGGTGCCAGGTCCTGTTGGAAAATGAAATCTGCATCTCCATAAAGTTCGTCAGCAGCAGGAAGCATGAAGTGCTCTAAAACTTCCTGGTAGACGGCTGCGTTGACCTTGGACCTCAGAAAACACAATGGACCAACACCAGCAGATGACATGGCACCCCAAACCCCATCACTGACTGTGGAAACTTTACACTGGACCTCAAGCAACGTGGATTCTGTGCCTCTCATCTCTTCCTCCAGACTCTGGGACCTTGATTTCCAAAGGAAATGCAAAACTGACTTTCATCAGAGAACATAACTTTGGACCACTCAGCAGCAGTCCAGGTGAGACGCTTCTGACGCTGTCTCTCGTTCAAGAGTGGCTTGACACAAGGAATGCGACAGCTGAAGCCCATGTCTTCATACGTCTGTGTGTGGTGGTTCTTGAAGCACTGACTCCAGCTGCGGTCCACTCTTTGTGAATCACCCCCCCACAGTTTTCAATGGGTTTTGTTTCACAATCCTCTCCAGGGTACAAGCGGTTATCCCTGTTGCTTGTACACTTTTTTCTACCACATCTTGTCCTTCCCTTTGCCTCTCTATTAATGTGCTTGGACACAGAGCTCTGTGAACAGCCAGCCTCTTTAGCAATGACCTTTTGTGTCTTGCCCTCCTTGTGCCAGGTGTCAATGGCCGTCTTTTGGACAACTGTCAAGTCAGCAGTCTTCCCCGTGATTGTGTAGCCTACAGAACGAGACTGAGAGACCATTTAAAGGCTTTTGCAGGTGTTTGGAGTTAATTAGCTGATTAGAGTGTCGCACCAGGTGTCTTCAATATTGAACCTTTTCACAATATTCTAATTATCCGAGATACTGAATTTGGGACTTTCATTAGTTGTCAGTTATAATCATCAAAATTAAAAGAAATAAACATTTGAAATACATCAGTCTGTGTGTAATAAAAGAATCTAATATACAAGTTTCACTTTTTGAATGGAATTACTGAAATAAATCAACTTTGTCATGATATTCTAATTTTATGACCAGCACCTGTATAATAGACAGCTACATATGAAAGGCACTATATAATTAATAGATAGATGGATATGAAAGGCACTAAATAACTGACTGATAGATAGATAGATAGATAGATAGATAGATAGATAGACAGATAGATAGACAGATAAAGCACAATAGACAGATATGTAATGCACGATATAATAGATATATAGTACTTTATTTGTCCCAAGGGGAAATTTAGCCTTTTATAAAAGCTCAAGAAATATAGGAATATTATAACAAACAACAACCTCCTCCCCGCTCAAACTCACAAGAATTACAAAAAGGAAGAACGACTTCTGACTTGGCTAAAGACAAGAGAGCACTCAGAGTGGGGCACTAATAAGGACGCATTGCCGTAGATATGAAGGAGCTCCAATGGTCTTCCTTTTTATCTGCTGGTTACAAGTCCTCAAAGGTGGCGTGTGTCAGGCAGAGGATGTGCAGCACTGTTCATGCATCACGGCACTCTGATCTGTCACCATTCAGTGCTCGACCACTTCATCCAGTGGGCCCAGAGAACCTGCCTTCTTAGTCAACTTGTTGCTTCAGTGGGCTTCTCTTTAAGGGACGTGGCCGGCCCAGCCCAGCACACCACACTGGCTATCACAGAACATATAAAGGATGGCAGTACCCTCATTGTATCCTCTTCTCTGTCCCAATACATCCCATTAGAGTAGTCCTTGTCGTGCTCCATTGCTGCTCACACAATCCTTGAGCCTGACAGACTATGTATGGTCTGACGGCCAGATAGTCCATTATGCAGGGCACCACAGGCTTGTCCACCTACATATCCCTGTGCTTACCCCTTAACTGGCTTTGGAGAAATCAGAACCATCATCCTCAGTGACATACTACCCGGGAGGCAGGGGACACCACACAACTGGTCAGCATGGGCCTTATGGACTTAATGACCAACTCCTTCCCACACCATGGTTCTCCCATGCTTAGCTTTCTCAGCTGATCACCAGTTATGGATGGCCCATTTTGATGGTCAGAGGTGGTCTCATTACTGGCCATACCAGTTGAGGTAACAGGAGTTGTTAATGTGGCAGAGATGGTGAGGGATGGCTGGCCAATGGAAGAATGAAGTAATCTATTAAGGAACTGGTAGGAGGGTGCTGGCTTTGTCCACATTCCCATCCAGTACTCAAGTCCCGAATCACCCAAGTTCAGTAGTGATGCCCAGTCCATGCCACACAAGTTTCATGTTATTCTGAGTTAAGTCTACTTTCAATTTTAGAAAAGCAGAAGTGTTGTCAGCAGCAGAGTCTGATCAGTTTAAACAGCACCATATAGAGTAACCATGAAGATCTGACCACTAAGGGGAATGCCTTAGGAGTGAGATGGCAGAACAGAGCTAAAGCTCCTTTAGAAACAAGGAGACCTCCGCGTTATTCAAAATAGTGCAACAGAATAAGTGGTCCCTTGGCTGGGATAAGCCGGCATGGTGAACCAATGAGCACTCGGAGTGACTGGATTGCTGGAAGCCCACTCGCACAGTGTGCCCCTCCAGGGGGCAGCAGAACTTCACATAACAGCTAGGAGATGGGGAACAATAATCAGGAAAAAGAAGCAAATGACACACCTGGCAATCAGCTCCTAGAAGTTCGCTCAAGATCACATCCGTATAGACTTTATTCTGGCCATCAGCCTCTTCCATGTCCCATCAACCTGCATGAGAGGAACAACTTAGTCTCAGAACTACTGGAAAACCAATCAACCCTCCCCGTCTGCTTCAGTGGTGTCAGCAGTGGGATGTGGGTCTGTGTCGGACACACTTACTGAACAGGCAGCAGAGAATCTCAAATCCCCTACGTCTGTTCTCCTTGCACAATAACGTGAGGTGCGAGTGTGTGGACTGGGAGAGGAGCGCACCACTGGATGCTTCCTGAAGGACACGGCCATCCAATGAGCGATGCAGACAAGACGTCTACCAAAAACACCAGTATGTTCAAAATACAAAGAAAGGACAATGTCCTGTAACACGAGTAAGAAGAGTGCATTCCACGGGATGTTGAAAAGCAGTTTACCGTATAAAAGACAAATCAGGGAGGGATCATCATGGATACCTGGGACCCACCTGTTGGTCTGTTAGAGTGGCTCACCCACCTGCCCACCCTTCCACCTCCGCTCTACTTCCAGGTTTAAGCTGCAATTGAACTAGTCCAGGGCATCTTTCAGGTCATGGTCATGGACCCTCATGGTAACTGAGATGCCAGGCCAATGCCCCCTGAAGCAGCCCCAGTGTTCCTTACACACTGGCTCAAATGCTACCACCTACACCACATTGGGGCCCCAATTTATTTATTTTCTTGTACTAGAGCCCATCAAATTCTAGTTACGCCAATGGATGTGGGTCTCTCTTGCTAAGTCACAACCCCCAAAACTCGTGTTGCATGACATCAATATCTTGATGATATATAAGCAGACGCCACTCGAGGACCACAGTAATGACGCATACTTTCTAAATCCTTTGATTCGTAATCTCGGTGGAACATTGGCACATCACACAACTTCTCAGAGGGGATGCCAAACCTGACGCCTGAGGACATCAGATTGCGTGACTAGAAATTGCATGGCACGTGTCACAAACGTGGGCATGGGAGACAGCTTGAGGGGCCAATCCAAGGTAATTCCACGCCAGGCCAGGGGCCAGTGGGGTGCACTCATCTTTCCTCTGATATTCCTGCAGATCAAATACTGGAAATTCTGCCCGAGTCCGAAGACGTCACTTCTGGTTTCCGGCCCCCCTGATGACGTCACTTCTGCCGACCTACTTTAAAAGCAAGACAACCTCCACTCGTATTCAGTTCTATTTTGGGCTCAGACCTGTTCACAACTTTACGTGCATTTACCCGTTTTCTGCCAGGGCTTAAGTATATGGGCGGCTGCCCCAAACCTTTTTCTGTGTGTCAAGGCTGATAATGTTCACACACGACTCTGTGACGACATTCCAGCGGCTTCACATTTCTAAAGTATCGCCGGTTCACCACATTCTGATAACCAATAACATGTTGCCTGACGGAGCCGCTGCTGTACGAAGGGTTTATGGGTATGGCAAGTTAAGCCACAATCTTGGCCCCTTTTCTTCCTTTGTTCTACTCTGTTGTGGTACGTAAAACACAAGACATCAGACAGACGGGCCTCGCTACTATTTGTGAGGTCCACAGCTCCCATGTTGCTTATTTCTTGATGCTGTACCATATGCATTGTACCTGTGGGGTGGGCCCTCATTGAGCCCACCCCTATGACTTAAGACAATGGCAAACCAGTTTAATTTTGTCCGGTCCAGTCGCCGAGTCGCTGGGGATATCAGACTACATGACCGGTGGGCACATGAGCACTGGCTTAATGAGATGATGTCAATGAAGTATGTGACTGAGAGGTCTTTACAGAACATACTCAAGAGGAAGGTTACGTAGCCCCCTTTACACCCACCTGTTAAGCCGTCTTGTAGCGCCAACACCAGCTCTGCCCTCGCCTCACCGTCTAAAACAGTTAAGCTCAGCTCTACATTTCAATGATCCTTCACGCCTCAGATTGAGTGTCTCTATTATACAGCACCCCTCACTCGGCGGCCCACCTCAGAGTCATCACGGACGTCCACTGGCTCGTCGATTCCTTTGGGCCGTCCTCTGCCTCCAGTCCTTCAAAATCACCAACTGGAATAAAGAAACACAAGAGAAATTCTTAAGAGAGTGGGGAGACTTGTGAGTACTGATCCTGCAGGGGGCGATATTACCAGTAAGTACCTGACCAGCACACCCAGTTTACCCGCACAAGTAAAAAGGTTTATAAGCTGAAATAAAGGTACAGGCCCAGACCCTGTGCATGGGCTTTAGCTCGACTGCTGCCCAGCGCTGGACAGACTGCATTGTCCATTCTACCTGGAACACAAGTCCTTGGTTTAAACGGCCGCTGCCAGACAGTCTTAGCATGAGCTTCTTCTTGACCAGGCCACTGCTGAGCCTTGGCTGATAAAACAAGCAATCAGAAGCCAAGTGACCTCCCAGAGACGGCTCTTCGAGGTACCATCTAAACCAGGGGTGGGCAATGTCGGTCCTGGAGGGCCACAGAGGCTGCAGGCTTTTGTTCCAACTAAGTGTCTTAATGAGAAGTCAATTACTGCATTGTGAGGCTTCATTTTAGTGGTCTCGCTTGTTAAGGTTCCCCACCCTTAATTGATCAGCTGCATTCGCTGCTTTATTGGCTCCTTATTAGCAATAAAATGCAAAGCACAAAGCAGCCAGCAGTTCTCCATCTCACTTGTTTTCATTCTGACCTGTGGGGACTCGTCGTGCATTATTTGGTTTAATAAAACACGGACTGGCAGACTGAAAATGATCCATTTTAGGCCTCAGCTAATTAGGATACCACCTTTGGAAAGGAAAACAAAATCTACAATATAAGAGCCTAACACTGCAGATGAACAAACCATCAAATCAGATACTGTAAGGTCTGAGACTGGTAAGGACTGGTTTCTGATTAAGCACCTGGCTTGGAACGAAAACCTGCAGCCACTGCGGCCCTCCAGGCCTGATATTGCCCACCTATGATCTAAATAATCAAGGCAACCTTGACACACTAAACTTTGCTCCAATGGTCAAACATAAGGGATGGGCGTATAAGCTCCCAAGAAACCAACGGCAAGACGTCAATTCCTTTCTTTAAATCTGGGCTCCCTCCGTCAAACTCACTGCTGCCAACCTGGCAGTGACGCCTGCTCTCCACAGCAGGTATTCCATTGCCTAGGGCAGGGGTCGCCAACTCCGGTCCTGGAGGACCACAGTGGCTGCAGGTTTTCATTCTAGCACTTTTTTTTTTAATGAGTGCCCTGTTTGTGCTGCTAATTAACTTCTTGTGAATTCATTTTAATTGAATTGCTCTTTTTAAGATTTGTTCCTCTGAATTTCTTCATTTCTTTTCTTAAATGGCAAACAGAAATAAATTGTGAAGTGAAGGAGCCAGCAGAAGACCAACTAAGGCACGGCCTCAAACTCCAACCAGCTGCTTAATGAGGCGCCGAGTCGTTAATTAAACGCGTTCTTTAATTTCATGGCTTGTTGTTGCTGCTCTCATTGTGCCACAGCAGACATTTCCAAAATTGTTGATTTTCTCTTCTCTAAGAGCTCTGGTCAAATGTTTTGGGCATTCCTGAGAGCTTCACCTTTCTTTATTTTCAGGTATTGTGTGATGGACACCAGTTGTTTTGGCTCATTTTGTATCTTATTACTGTTTGGCTGCTAATTAAGGAAAAAGAAACAATTAAGGGGTCCGAGTCTTCAAGAGCGACTCAATTCAAATGAGTTCAAAACAAGTGAATTAGCGGCCCGGTGGCGCAGTGGGTAGCGCTGCTGCCTGGCAGTAAGTAGACCCAAGTTTGCCTCCCGGGTCCTCCCCACGTGGAGTTTGCATGTTCTCTCCGTGTCTGCGTGGGTTTCCTCCCACAGTCCAAAGACATGCAGGTTAGGTGCATTGGCAATCCTAGATTGTGTTTTGTGTGTGTGCCCTGTGGTGGGCTGGCGCCCTGCACGGGGTTTGTTCCTGCCTTGCGCCATGTGTTGGCTAAGATTGGCTCCTGCAGACCCCTGTGACCCGGTGTTGGGTTGGATAATGGATGGATGGATCAATTAGCAGCAAAAACAGGTCACCCATTAAGAAAAAGGTTAGAATGAAAACCTGCAGCCACTGCAGCCCTCCAGGACTGGAGTTGGGGACCCCTGGTCTAGGGTACGGTCAAAACAAAGAGTGGAACAATCACTTCCACTCCGCAGGGCAATCTGGTGAGGAGTGGAAGGGTGGAAGACTTGTGTGTATGGGAGTTGGACGAGGGGGGCCATAAATCCAAATCTTGCTAAGCAGCAGAGAGACCAACGTAAAGGCCACACGCTTGTCTTGCTAACGACAGGAACTGACTGATCACCAGGGGCCCAGCAGATGTCACTTCGCTAGCAACCAAGGACACTACGTGCAGAAATCTCAAACAGAAACTGCAGTGCCACCCGTAACCAGAAGGCGTGTGGCCAAAGTGAAGAAGAAGAAGAGCAGCTCCTGAAGAGACAAAGAAGAGCACAATTAAAAATCAATCTACTTGAGCTGGAGCAAACCAACCAGGAATGGACTGAAGCACCAGTAACACCAAACCAGAACTCGGAGACCTGCTGATTGCAGCGCAGTAGTTTGGATAAGGCCAGCTAATGGATTATGGTACTAGTTAGGCTACCTGTCAAAGTCACCTAACAGAACAAATTCATTTGGCCTACTTCCACCTTCAGCACCTTTCCTTCGTACCCGTGTGCGCCCGAATTTCTCTTGAGCGTCTTCTCATAAGGCCTGCCACTCTGACCCTCTCATGACTTTCGAGGCGCCGTTCTCACCTCCTGTCTGTCTTTATACTTCCCATCTCTGAAGGTGACTCTCCTAGCGTGCCTTGTACGCTTTTACTCCTCCTCGTGTGTCTCACACTCACATTTACGCTTTTTATGACGCCGTTCACGTCCTCCCTGTGTGGAGTTTGCATGTTCTCTCCGTGTCTGCGTGGGTTTCCTCCCACAGTCCACAGACATGCAGGTGAGGTGCATTGGCGATTCTAAATGGTCCCTTGTGTGTGTGTGTGTGTGTGCCCAGCGGTGGACTGGCTCCCTGCCCGGGGTTTGTTTCCTGCCTTGTGCCCTGTGTTAGCTGGGATTGGCTCCAACAGACCCCCCGTGACCCTGTAGTTAGGACATAATGGATGGTTGGATGGATGACGCCGTTTATGAGCCTTGGTCATTAATTACACAGATTACTTCACTTTTCTGGTGTACCTGCTGCAAGGTGAAATGGGCGGAAGTTAAAATCCTTACACACCTCTAACATTAATTTGGCGCCCCAGAGCGGGCATCTCATTATTTTTTTTTTTTTAATCAATCACAGGCATTGCCAAAGACAACGCTGATACTTCATTAACTGATTGAGTAACATCAACCAATCAGTTCAAGCCAGGAAGCCAAGCCTCCCCATTTTACATTTATTTGCTTAGCAGACACTTTTATCCAAAGCAACTTACAAAAAGAGGTCAACATAACCAAGTAATGTCATCTTTGTACTTTTTGTGCCCGATTGGAAAATTGCCGTGTGTTCAAGTGGTCTTTCACCAGAGTACAGTCCGGGACCACCCTCTCAAAGGTCTCCATGATGTAGGACATAGCAGCCACTACTGTATTTGGTAGTCATGAAGTGACAAGATGTCCGCTTTACAATCCAGGGTGACTTTTTTCTGTGCAGGTTAGGTAAAATGACGATTCTAAATTGGCCCTAATGTGTGACTTGTGTGTGTATGCCCTGCGATGGACTGGCACCCTGTCCACGGTTTGCTCCTGCCTTGTACCCTCTGCCATCTGGGGTAGGCTCCATTCAGGACGATGTTAAAACTTTAAGGCAGACTTTCTTGTGTCACCCGTGACTGAGTGTAAATGAGCTCCCTTATCCATGTAGAAACCTGCCACCTCCTACATGGGGTCTCAGGATAGTGGGGTCAATCCTGGTGGTGGCAGTGGACAGAAGGTAGCAAACCATCCTAGATGACCCACCTCAAGTGAACCTATCATGGTCCTTTTGGCAAATAGAAATGAATGTACGCTGGGAGAAAACTGAGCAGGCCAAGCGTGGAGTCAACGGCCTGAACTCAAAAGGCACACAGCGGGCTACGTGAATCCACACAGACAGCAAGTAGTGAGGTGGACAGCAGGACTTCAGAGACCCTCGTCATCTTGACGTGATGTTACTCTGGAGAGAGAGATTAGGTGGACGGGACTGGCTGAAGGGTCTGCACAGTCGTGGCCAAACGTTTTGAGAATGACACCAAGTTCACAAAGTTTGCTGCCTCAGTTTTTATGATGGCAATTTGCATCTCCTCCAGAATGCCAGGGCGAGGGATCAGATGAACTGCAATTAATTACAAAGTCCCTCTTTGCCATGAAAATGAACGCCACCCCAAAAAACCACTGCGTCTCAGCCCTGCCACAAAAGGACCTGCTGACGTCATTTCAGTGATCCTCTCGTTAACTCGGGTGAGAGTGTCGATGAGGACGAGGCTGGAGGTCACTCCGTCACGCTGATTGAGTTAGAATGGAGAGGTGAAGAAGGCGTCAGGGCGCCCAAGAAAGTCCAGCAAGCGCCAGGACCGTCTCCTAAAGTAGATTCATGACTCGGGATCATGGCACCACCAGGGCAGAGCTGGCTCAGGAATGGCAGCAGGCAGGTGTGAGTGAGGCGAAGATTTTTGGAGGATGGCCTGGTGGGTGTCAAGAAGGGCCGCAAAGAAGAAGAACATCAGGGACAGACTGATATTTTGCAAAAGGTGCAGGGATTGGACTGCTGGGGGAAAGTCATTTTTCTCTGATGAATCTCCTTTCTGATTATTTGAGGCGTCCTGAGAAGAAAAGGTGAGCGCCGCTACCATCAGTCCCTTGTCACGCCAACAGTAAAGCATCCTGAGACCATTCATGTCACGGGGTGTTGCTTCTCAGTCAAGGCAGTGAGCTCAATCACAATTTGGCCTAAGAACACAGCCATGAATAAAGAATGGGACCAAAACATCCTCTGAGAGCAACTTCTCCCAACCATCTAACAACAGTTTGGTGACCAACATGATGGGGAACCGGGCCATAAGGCAAATGTGAGAACTAAGTGGCTTGGGGAACAAAACATCGAAATTTGGGGTCCATGGTCAATCCTCAAGAGGCAGGTGGACAAACAAAAACCCACCAATTCTGATCATGCAAGAATGGGCTGCTGCCATCAGTCAGGGTTGGGCCCAGAGGTTGACGGACAGCCTTTCTTTAATAAGATGTTAAATTTCGACCACAACAGCATGCCAGGGCGAATTGCAGAGGGCCAACACTTCAAATCTTGACTCTTTGTATAAACTTCATGTCATTGTCAATCAAAGCCTTTGAAACTTCTGAACTGCTTGTAATTCTACTTCAGTACGCCAGAGGAACATCTGACACAAAGATCTAAAACACTGAAGCAGCAGAGACTCGGTGAACACCAACACTTGGGGTCCTTCTCCAAACTTCGGGCCACAGCTGTAGGTCTGTGACTGCAGGTTTCCGTCCCCCCAGTTTCTCTCAAACTGTCTAATAAGCAGGCCTCTCTTTTTCTTATTCTGGATTTGGACGAGTGCACTAATGAGAGATTCTATTTGTAAAGATTTGTGTTTCTGCCACAACTCCCAGTGCTTTAACCATCTTTTGTCAGGTTTGTACTGATTCATCTTTTCGCCGACATTCTGTCTCTTTAGCTCAATTGGATTAGTTTGATTAAATCAGCGCACAATTCAGGCACTAGCATGTCGTTTAAAGCACACATTACAAAAATATCTAAAACTTACAAATTTTGTTTTTTTTCCCTCTTAAAAATGTTGGAAAAAACCACGCAGGATAGTGAGAAATCGGAGACCCGGGTTCGCCTCCCGGGTCCTCCCCGCGTGGAGTCTGCATGTTCTCCCCGTGTCTGCGTGGGTTTCCTCCCACAGTCCGAAGACATGCAGGTTAGGTGTATTGGCGATTCTAAATTGTGCTTTTTGTGTGTGCGCCCTGCGGTGGGGCTGGCACCCTGCCCGGGGTTTGTTTCCTGCCTTGCACCCTGTGTTGACTGGGATTGGCTCCAGCAAACCCCCCGTGGCCCTGTAGTTGGGATGTAGCGGGTTGGGTAATGGATGGATAGCGAGAAATCCGCAGACTTATTACTAGTAGGATTCGGTACAGCGATGCGCCATTCACTAGTTGCTCAAATCCATCTTCAGGCAGCTTTCAGTTCATTCAAAATGCAGTTGGCAGAATCGCAATCACAAGAACTAGAAAGTCCAAACACATAACCCCTGTCCTCGAGTCCTTACACTGGCTCCCAGTGACAATTAGAGCGGATTACATGTAAAGAATAAAACGACCGTGTTATAATAAGTTTGTTATAATATTAAGGTTAATGTCACTGTCTCTGTAAAACACTTTTATGGATTCATTCACACGAGCAGGCCAAGTCTGGCACACAGGGGCTAGTCTGCCTGCATTTAGAAAACCATTACTTTAGCAGTTTGAGGAATGAAGGGGTCAACTGAGAGCGTAGGCATTGGGCTATTCTTGTATTTTTGGAGGTGGGGTTGAGTCCTTTCCTTTCCTTCTTTGGAGACCAGAGAGAGCCTGCACGTGGAGCAGACCAGCATAAAAAGGCTTGGACAACAGCCAAACCCTTCGAAGCTGATGGCCGGATGATGTTATCGTCATCTGTCCTGAAAATCCTTTCAGCGCAGCAACGGAAAATGGCAGACCGTATACATCAAGTTCCCACCTTGGGTATTGTCTGCTATAGCTTCCTCCGTTTGTTAGGCCGCGTAAATCGTTATTAAAGAAAGTGAAGTTATTCATTCTTATGTGATTGTTACCGCCGTATCACTATGGGAGGGATATCGCCTTTTAATATCATCTCTCTATATTTTTCAGCTACTTAAAATGTCACAATTTAAAAGAACTTATTCCAATTAGGGAGCTTTTGCTTCTAAAGGAAACAGGCCGAGGCCCTGCTAACTTATCTGAACTTCTCGTTACTTACAAACCAGCGTGCACATGAAGATCTCAAGACGCCGGTGTGAATGAAAAATGAACTGCTTGCAAGCTACAGAGGGTTAAGAGCCGACAACACCGTGTCGCTCTAACGGCAGGCTATTCATACGGACGCCTGTCATAAGACAGGGGGCAGTAAGCTGACCAAAGCCAATTTCCGGTTTCTTTATGAACGCCTCGTCTATCTGACTCAGGAATGATGACCTTTGCTTCTTTAGGGTCTATCTGACAAGTATTATTTATTTGGTTTGTACAATGCTATACGCTGTACACCCTGCCGTTTTCTCTTATTTTCTGTAAGTGCCTTGAGCCTGGGAAAGGCGCCATATAAATAAAATGTATTATTATTATTAAGTAAAAAAACAAAAAAATAGAACAGACGGCCCATTAGCGTAATAAAATAAAATGCTTAAGTAAATGATATTATGCTTTTTGATTAAATAAGGGGAAGGGGGAGGAAGAAGAAATTATAAAAAGCCAATCAAAAAAAAAGTAATTTTGCTCTTCTGACTTGCCACATAAAATCCAGGTACTCATCTATGACTGAATGAAAATCTATTTGATTGAACTTGTCCCGTCTTCCTCGGGGGGTTTTCTTCCACACTGGCCTACTAAAGGATTACACAAGTAACAGTGCGAGGTCGAGCTTTTAGTTACAGGACCCCAAAGCTGCGCTCAGATCTGCCGGCTTACCTAAGAGACGCCCCTTCGGTCTCAGGCTGAAGACTCAGGACTGTAGCCTGGCATACCCTGACTAGAGCTGCTGATTGGCTGTGCATAGTGAATCTCTGATGCAAAAATATGTAATGTATTAATTATGACGGGTTATTAAGCCAACTCGGTTCCGTTTCGCTTCTCTGTATGCGGATGTCACACTTGGTGCCGCTGCTCTACGGCACATGGAAACGTCACCTCAGAGAAAGATTCTCGTGTCAGAATGGACAGTTGCGTACATGACTGACGTTGAGGGCATTTCGCAACAGAAAACTCGCCATCAGGAAGGCCTGGAACTTGGACTGGAATCTACCATCCGAGTACGGAGGACACTTCTGCTCCAGAACTCGTCAACGAAGAAAAAGAACTGACCAGGGCCGGATTTAGATGAAAAGAGGCCCTAGGCTATTCCACTTATGAGGCCCTTTCACCTCCCATTTTTAAGTTTGTTCAAATTGCTAACAATTTGAATGTAGGCCCCTCTTGATCTTGAGGCCCTAGGCTGAAGCCTAGTTAGCCTATAGGAAAATCCGGCCCTGGAACTGACTCATTCAGAGGTACCGTGCTCTCATCTATTACTTCTGCATTTTCGTAAATGAAAGCAAGGTCGCCATACCCTAAGATTTGAGAGACTGTGATATTATAAAAAGACATCTTGGATGATCGAGTCATTGAAGCCTTGTTACAAGGAAGTAATCTGCGTTGTTGGAACGTCCCGATTGTGGCGAAATTGCTGTCAGGAAACGTCCTGTCATTTACTCTAACTGTTGTCATGGCAACGTCTAAGCGTAGCTCAAGTGAGATCGGCAGTGATCGAAGTACAGACTCAAAGTCGGAAAATATAATTAGAGATCTTAAAGGTCACATAAGTCAGAGGAAAGATAAGCTTTCTGTGTTTATAACTAAAATTGAAAGTCTTAAAGACATTCCAGGAAATCATTTAATAGTAGCAAAAAGATTTGAAAAATTTTGTGTGACGAGCAGAGAGATAGAGGAGTTTCATGACAGGCTACTATCTGCATTAAATACGGAAGGAGGTCAGTCATGTAATGCCCCAACAGGTACTGCGGTCTGCAATTACACTCTGTTGTAAATTTCACCACTTCAAGAGCAGGTCTTATTAGTGGTCCTATATCGTCATCATAAAGAAATATCTATAATTTGTGTATTTGAAATAAATAAAGAGAAAATTACAATCATCTATTAAATAACAATGAACAGCCACGTCATTCAGAAGAGAGGTAAAGCCGAGGTCCTCACTGTCTGTGGTCATAAAAGAACGCTGGGCTTCTTTTGAAAACAGCAGGGTGTATCCCAGCATCCAGGCTAAATCGGCCACCAGAGCCTGGTCATGCCGGCCCAAAAATCATCCGCTGTCCCTAATTGGCTCTCTCTCTCGCCCCTACACCACCTAATAGGTAACATGTGGCGCGCGGGCTGGCACAAGAATGGCTGCCGCTGCATCATCCAGGTGGACACGGCACATTGGTGGTGACTGACGTGGCCCCCTACCTTCTATGTCAGGGGTGGCGAACTCCGGGCCTGGAGGGCTGCAGGTTTTCATTCTAACCCTTTTCTTAATCAGTGATCTGTTTTGACTGCTAATTAACTCCTTTTTCCTTCATTTTAATGGCCGTGTTTTTAAGGAGTCGGTCCTCTGAATTGATTCTTTTCTTCATTAAATGACAGCCAAACAGAAATGAGATGTGGAATGAGCGAACAGACGACCAGCTAAACTGGGGCTGCAAACTCCAGCCAGTTTCTCAATTAGAAGCCAATTCTTGCTGTTAATTACACTCGTTATTTAATTCCACGGCCTGCTGCTCCTCTCATTCTGTCACAGCAGACATTTCCAAAACTGTTGATTTTGTTTTTTCTAAGAACACCGTCAAGATGTTTTGGTGACCTGAGACATCAGCCTTACCGAGACCTTCATGGGCACAGTGATGGGCACAGGTGAGCTGGTCATGTGCTGGCTGGTTTTGTGTCTTGTTATTATTTGACTGCTAATTAAGGAAAGAAAAACAACAAAGGGGCCTGAGTCAAGTTAATTAAAATGAAGGTAAAAGAAGTTAATGAGCAGCAAGAACTGGTCACTCATGAAGAAGATGGTCAGAATGAAAAGCTGCAGCCACTGTGGCCCTCCAGGACTGGAGTTCGACACCCACGGTTTGTGAAGCGCTTTGAGTAGGTCGGAAAGGCACTATATAATTACAATTAATTAATTAATTAGCATAAACCAAAAACAACTAAAGTGATAAACAATACAATTACAGACGTTAAACTAAAAATCTCAGTTTAAGACAAATGCAACATGACGACTGCACTTTGACCATATGTGAGAAAAATAATAAGCAAAAACAAAATAAGGGGATTCAGGTAGATGTATAAAGATTATGAAGGCACACGGAGCCATTCACACACAGGTAAGAATATCCCAGATACACAAAAAGAGGACGGCGGAAAAGAAGGAGTACAAAAATAAGAACAGAAGAAAACACTGACACGGCGTAACAATCGGGCGTCTTCTGAGACGTGGTCAGCTGGTTTGAAAACTGGGGGCGCTTATTTTACCTCCATGTAAATGGACACTTGGAAATGGAGTCACAAATTCGCTGTCAGGTTGGGTTCACATTCTGATTCTACAAGGTTCAAAACATTGAGAAAATAGGATTTGGGGATGGCGCCTGTAGAAAATCTAACTTTTCACATCTTAAAATTACAATTCACGGTGGAAGATCAGACGTTTTATTTTTTTTTTCCTTTTCCATGTCATGCAGGGCCCCAAGGTGACGACATCCTTAAACCTCATTATGTGCGTCTCGGGAACTGCAGGTCTGACATTGTGGTCAGCAGCACAGGAGCGCCGCAGGGGACTGGACTTTCTCCGGTCCTGTTCAGCCAACATACATCAGACTTCCAATACAACTCGGAGTCCTGCCACGTGCAAAAGTTCACTGACGACACTGGAGTGGGCAGGAGGAGGAGTATAGGAACCTAATCAAGGACTTTGTTAAATGGTGCGACTCAAACCACCTACAATTCAACACCAGCAAAACCAAGGAGCTGGTGGTGGATTTTAGGAGGCCCAGGCCCCTCATGGACCCCGTGATCATCAGAGGTGACTGTGCAGACCTATAAATACCTGGGAGTGCAGCTGGATGATAAACTGGACTGGACTGCCAATACTGATGATCTGTGTAAGAGAGGACAGAGCCGACTATACTTCATTAGAAGGTTGGTGTCCTTCAACATCTGCAATAAGATGCTGCTGATGTTCTATCAGACAGTTGTGGCGAGCGCCCTCTTCTACGCAGTGTTGTGCTGGGGAGGCAGCGTAAAGAAGAAGGACGCCTCACGCCTAGACAGACTGGTGAGGAAGGCAGGCTCTATTGTAGACACGGAGCTGGACAGTTTGACATCCGTGGCAGAGTGACGGGCACTGAGCAGGCTCCTGTCAATCATGGAGAATCCACTGAACAGGATCATCTCCAGACAGAGGAGCAGCTTCAGCGACAGACTGCTGTCACCGTCCTGCTCCACTGACAGACTGAGGAGACCCCACACTATGCGACTCTTCAGTTCCACCCGGGGGGGTAAACATTTACATTATACAAAGTTATTGTCTGTTATACCTGCATTGTTATCACTCTTTAATTTAATATTGTTTTTTTTTTTATCAGTATGCTGCTGCTGGAGTATGGGAATTTCTCCTTGGGGATTAATAAAGTATCTATCATCCTACCGAAGATTTTAGAACAAACCGCTTTCAAGCTTATCTGCCTTGGACACCAAGAGCCACACGCAACGAGAACTTCAGAAAGAAGCGAGCGACGTCCTTCAATCCATCTGCCTCGTGTTTGCCGTGTTACAGGCCCCCCCGTCTCTCTCTCTCTGCACACTTCACTGTCTGCCGTTTTTGGCCCTTCAATCTGCACTCAATCATCCATAATGAAAAAGTGTTTACAGAAATGTTTACAGAAACGTTTGCAAATTCCTTTAGTGGAGACAAAAAATCTGAAGCAATGGAAGCCCCCCGCCAGGGTCCTAACTTGTGAACCTCAGCTTTAGAGGATGGATTTCCATTGAGAGAAAATCATTAATGAAAACGCCCAAAAAAGCTTAGTGCTTCTTCAACAATTCCGTGTGACACGGGGTACAAAAATCCAACTGATAAGAGAAGAGTGACAAAGATGTTAACGAAAAATGAAGAAATCAGCAAGACAGACGGCCATTGTGCCGAGACCGATGTCCATTAACCTGGAATCATCAACTGAGCGGCCGGCACTCATCAGCTCTCTAACACCACCAGGCCAGTTCTGAGTCCCCACGTGTTGGGAACATTAAAAAAAAAAATACAGTATATGAAAGGCGCTATATCCGACAGAGAGAAGCCCAGTCAAAAAGAGAAAACTCCATCCAGCCACACATCTTCCAAACCTGCTATATCCTGGGCTGGACACAAACACATGGAGCAATTTAATCAACGCCAACCTACCAGATCTGCATGTCTGGTGAAAACCCACAGACAGAACATGCAAGCTGCACGCGGGGAGAACCCGGGATGAGGACCCTGGCCTTCGGTCTTGTGAGGGTGCAGCGCTACCTCTGTGCCACTATGGTGCCCTCATGAAAAAACAGCGAAATTTAATTTGGGTTGTAAACAACTGTTTATCTGGATAGGATTTCAGAGGAGTCATCTTGACAAGTGGGCATCCACAATAAAAGAGCTGAGCCTCTCCCTGCCTCCGGTGTCCCCTCGAGTCGGTCTGCGATGATTCGGCTCAGCCGCACTGTCTGCTTAGGGCCTCCTAGCCGTTTGCTTTAAGGGTCTCTATGAAAGGTGCTATATGCACACCCTAACACCCCCATACACAGCCCCTCGCCTGCTCCACGTGTGCACGTCCATCACTAGCAATGCCCCGCCGCCGTTCTGTGTCACTTCATTAGCAGCCCTTCTATCCCTCGTGTCTCTCCGCACTTCTTAGCCCCCCGCCCCGTTGTCTTCGTTCGCCACCACCCTGCACTGTACCCCAGCACGGCCCCTCGTGCCTATGCCACCCCAGACTGCCAGGTCCAATTCTCGCTGCCGCCGACGCCCTCGTTCCGTATTCGCCATATCGCGGGCGCCGCAGGGACACACAGCAGCAACAGCAGAATCAGCGACGGCGGCGGCAGCGTGACCTCGTCTCCCTCATCCCTGCCGCCCACACCGCCTCCTCAGACGCAACTCGGGAGGAGCCACACACACCGGCGAGGACGGCGCACCAAAACGAGTCTACTCAACCTCGTCTTCGTTCGGCCTTCTCTCTCTCTCTCTCTCTCTCTCTCTCTCTCTCTCTCTTGGCTCGGCGTGGCGCAGCGACCATAGAAACAAAGCGCGGTCATGTGGGCCTGCGAGCCACCGTATCCGACCACCGACACCCGGAAATGGCTAGAGCGACGGTGAGAGCGGACATCTTGAATAGGTGTGTACCCGCTAAGGTCAACGACGATGTAGATTTCATTTTAAAAGCTTTATTGTTATACCAGTAAACCCCCGATTCTGTAAAGAATCGGAAATCCAAGAATGACAATCACTTTCTGTTCCGTCCGATCTTTGGAGGGATGACAAATCATGGAGGGTGGGAGCGTCCTGGGAAATTTTTAATTGAATTAAATAAATATATTTGTACTAAAAATTAACCAATTTATTACAACTAAAATTGAAATGTAATTGTTATATCATTTAAGTCCAAATGCTGCACTCATAAGTAAAAAATATCGGAGTGCAAAGGTTTAAATGAAGTAATTTGGAAACGAAAAATTCATAAAATGGTAAATTCAACATAGTTAATCAAAAATTTCCTTATGAAAAACATTTTTGGTAAAGATGGTTTCCTGTCCTTGAATCAGCCCTGCCTGGTATGGAGTAATTAAAACCTTCACTTTAACGTCACACGAACGCCGGACTCTTGAAAAGGCAGCCTAAAGTTGTCTATGTCCAAATACAGGCTCAGGTAGGGAAATCCCTGCAGGTTGTGTTGTGTTGTTTGGGCGCCACCTACTGACTCTGGGAAGCTGCTGAAGTGACCACGGCGGCGGATCCCGATTTGGGGATCTACGTTACTAAACGAAGGTTGTATATGCGGTGATGTGCGCGTTCGGACGGCCGTTGTCTTGTGCGCGTTCACGTTCGGGCGGCGGTTGTCTTGTGCGCGTTCACGTTCGGGCGGCGGTTGTATTGTGCACGGCTTGCTTCTGGCGTCTGGCATCCGCGCATATATACAACCTTCGTTTAGTAATATAGAATCAGTGCAAATGTCAACGATGAGCACGCTGTGCGATCCAGAACTTAACGTGTGCTTGATAGTGCACGGCCGAATGGACAACACGTACCCCTGCTTTGGTGATTTTACTTCATCCATTTTGTAAACCCTTTTAGTCCAATTCAAATGTGGAAAAGGTCTTTCTGTAAAGTTTTAATTTCTCCTTCGACTCTATCTCTCTATCTATCATATAGTGCCTTTCACGTATCTATCTATCTATCTATCTATCTATCTATCTATCTATCTATCTATCTATCTATCT
>JANRMT010062814.1:2036145-2047105 GCA_026402145.1 Polypterus bichir lapradei
CTAACCTGATGACCTCAGGACTGTCCAAACCTGATGACCTCACTTCCCGATGACCTCACCCTTCTTCCTGGTTCATTATGTCTCTCGTTGTTTTGCCGGTATCCGTCCTCTGTGATTACTCATGACTTCGATATACGAGGGTCTTTCCCCCAGCGTCTTTAGTTTTTGTGAGATGAATATTCCTTCTACCTTCTCCAGATTACTAGGACGGCTTTCTTCCATTTCAGGCTCATCTCAAAAGTCAGAGCTCTTCTAACACTCCTTGAATCCTCGCTTTTGCTTTTCGTCGACTTGATCACCGTGACGCCCCACTAACTGGCTGACCTGAGAAAGACGTCAGTCGGCTGAAGTGAGTCCAGAAGGCAGCAGTGAGAATCTGAACTGGAAAAAAGAAACCCTGAGCACATCCCAGCAGTCTTAGCGCCGCTACTCTGGCTACCCGGGGGCTTCAGAACTCACTTTCAAATCCCACCGATGAGGTGTAACGCTCAAAATCGTCGGCTTCTTTCTATATTTTGCAGTGCCTGTCCCCTAACGTTCCCATTCATAATCAGAGATCTTCTAATGGTGGTCTGTGGTGTACTTCAAGATGCACAGTAAAGAACAGCCAGGGCATTTATCAAAAAATGTGTTCACATTACATACTGGAGGCTCACAAATACCCAACCTGCCAAACGGCACGATGGACAGCGGTGTGAATATTCACTGGTGGATACTGTGGCTAGACTGACCACCTGGACTTTGTTTCCTACAACATGCAATTAAGGACTGTATGCCTGACCTGCCTATCTATAATATATATATACTGTATATAGTGTCAGACACGTGCGACTGGGAGGCAGCTAAAGGGCCTGAATAACAGTAGAACCGCGCCAGACCAGGGGATTGTGTTGCTCACGGAGTCCTGAATGAGGCACATGACCTGCATTGTGAGGGAGCGTCAGTTATGGCACTACGGCCATGTGGCGCGATTACCGGAGGATGATCAGCTCACTGGACCCTCACTGCAAGTGGCTGGACCAGGACAAGGGGACACCCACATGAGAGCTGGCTGTGGCAGATAGAGGGTCATTTGTGGAGGGTGGGACTGGACAGACCACATGTCTGCCTGGGGGTTGCCAACCAGGATCCTGAAGTGTATCGTCATGTGATGGGTGCGCCAATGTGCTGTACCAGTGCAGGGTCTCCAGCCTGACCTGACCTGTGGTTGTTGTTGATTCCCTCCCTAGAGGTGCATTTGCAGTGGATTCTGGGACGTTTCTGATGAGATATATATAAATATATAGAAAAAAAATTAAAGGAACCCTCAAGTCAATGAAACTTGTGGGCTATTGATCTGTCACTTAAAAGCAGAGGGGTTTGTTCTTCAGTTTCAGCTGCTTTGGGACACTAGAGGGGCAACAATGAGACGACCCCCAAAACAGGAATGAATGGTTTAACAGGTGGAGGAGGCCACTGACATTTTTCCTCCTCACCCATTTGGCTACGGTCAGCATCACTACTGGTAGTATGAGGCCATACCTGGACCCTACAGAGCTGGCACAGGTAGTCCAACTTCTCCAGGATGGCACATCAATACCACGTGGCATTGCCAGAAGGTCTGCTGTGTCTGCCAGCACAGTCTCTAGGGCATGGAGGAGATTCCAGGAGACAGACAGGCAGTTACTGTAAGAAAACTGGACAGGGCCCCTTGTAGAAGGTCCTTAACCCATCAGCAGGACCCACCGGTATCTGCTCCTTTGGGCAACAGGATGAGCACTGGCAGAGCCTACAAAATGACCTCCAGCAGGCTGGCAGGCCACTGGTGTGAATGTCTCTGACCAAACAATCAGAAACAGACTTCATGAGGGTGGCCTGAGGGTCGATGTCCTCTAGTGGGCACCGTGGAGATCGACTGGCATTTGCCATAGAATACCATCATTGGCAGGCCCACCACTGGTGCCCTGTGCTTTTCACAGATAAAAGAGAGCAGGTTCACCCTGAGCACATGTGACAGACGTGAAAGGGTCTGGAGAAGCCGTGGAGAACGTTATGGTGCCTGTAACATCGTTCAGGAAGACCAGTTTGGTGGGGGGTCAGTGATGGTCAGTCTGGGAAGGCATATCCATGTAGGAACACGCAGACCTCTACAGGCTAGACAACGGTGGGCACCTTGACTGCCATTGTCAGACCCTATGCTGGTTCTTACTGCTGCACGACAATGTCCGACCTTATGTGGCGAGAGGATGAAGGAATTGATCCCATTGACTGCCCCCATGCTCACTTGCTTGACCTCAATCCAACAGACCACCTCTGGGATTGGACATTATGTTTGGGTCCATCCGACTCCTCAGCCTGTCCAGGAGCTCAGTGATGCCCTGGTGCAGATCTGGGAGGAGATCCCCCAGGACACCATCCATCGTCTCATTAGGATGTCGTCAGGCGGGGAGTTTCATTAAACTACTGGGTACGATTTGGAGTTGCTGCAATGACATTTTGGCCAAATGGACTCGCCTGCCTGCCCCATCATTTTTTTCCCTTTGATTTTCGGGGTGTCTTTGAGTTCAGCCCTCCCTCTCTCTCTCTGTCTGTTTTCATTTCCATCCTTTTGTTCCTCACACATCACCATATCAGTCCATAGCAAGCAGTAGAGAGAGCCAGCAGGATTTCTTTTCCCCTTGAGATCTGATGGGTTTTCAAAGTGTGCCTTTAATTCTTTTGAGCAGTTTATACATATATATATATATTTAACTTTGAGAGTGAAGCACATTTTTTTCCAGTGTAGGCCAAAGCCAGCCACTCAAGTGGAAGCCCGGCTGCCTTTCGGCACACCTCCTCTGGACAGGCTGCTGGGATTCAGGCCTGCTTCCCTGGCTCTGTCTGAAGGCCTCACACCACTTTTATTATTATGAAGATGCCCTGGTAACAAAATGCTGTCAGACGACTAAAGTACAGCGCCACCTGCAGAATGAAGTTTAAATGTGGCCAGGTCTTGACGGCATGTTGAAGGTTTCCAGACTTGCTATTGTCTTGTGCAGGAGGTCCAGTGGAATTCCTACCTGCGGGTCTCAATCAACACGTCACACGTCTTATGTTACTGCAAACCAAATAAGTTATGGAAATAATTACAAAAACTTATGTTAAAACATTTGAATTTGTGCACTGATTTGACTTTATGTTTTCACTTATGAATGTCTCTTAATAATTAAGAACACTCAACATTCAGCACCTTTCTTTTATGAAAATGTCATATCAAGGGAATATCGTATCATGAAGCCCTAATTACAATATGAATTTTAGAGTTGCCTCATGACTGATACACTACCGGTCAGACGTTTTACAACATCTCAATTTTTCCCATTTTTCTTCAAATCTAATTCGCAAATGAATGACCTAAAATGGTGAAAAGGTAACCAATAAACTGTGGGGGTTTAAATTTCAAGTTTATGTTGGCAAAAACTGACAAAAAAGGAAATTTCAGAATATTACAAATGAGCCTTTTTCAGGGAACAACTAATAGGTCACAAATAAATGACACCTTACAGACAATTTGCACAGGTGTCCCGTCTTCTGCTGATTACTTAAAAACCCTCCGTCTGTCTTAAAGCAGACCGTGTTGTATTGCATTTCAACACCCCACGTTAATGAGCCAAAAACTGAGTGTAATCAAATATCCAATCAGCGTCAAGAGGTGTGGCTAGGGGCGTTGACAGCTGGGGTGAGCGGCGTTCCCATCATGAGTGTGTTGTACCTGGAAAGAGGAAAACAGGGAGCTGATGAAGTAGGACATCCGCCGTCTCATCGAATGGGTGAAAAGTCTAAATGATGATTTCATTCAATTGTGTGTTGAAAGGAAGGGAAAAAAATCTAAAATATCTCGTTATCGCTGAGGGTATGAATAAAAAGCTGGGAAGAAACCCAGCTCAGTGACGCCCACACTGTAAACACTCCATTCATGGTTTAGTCGAAATCGCTAACAAGCCACACATTGAAAATGTAACCACACTGCTGAATTTAACACGTATGAAAGGACAACAACTTAACGTAAAAGGCCACTTTTTCAGCAAGACATAAAACAGGCTTCCTGTCGTACATTAGAACAATCTGGATGAGAACAGGCCATTCAGCCCAACAAAACTCACCAGTCCTGTCCACTTATTAACATTAAGTTGAGTTTTGAAAGTCCCTAACGTCTTGCTGTCCACCACACTACTTGGTCGCTTATTCCAAGTGTCTGTCGTTCTTTGTGTAAAGAAAAACTTCCTGATGTTTGTGCGAAATTTACCCTTCACAAGTTTCCAACTGTGTTCCCGTGTTCTTGATGAACCCATTTTAAAGTCACCGTCTTGATCCACTGCACTAATTCACTTCATAATTTTAAACACTTCAGTCATGCCACCTCTTAATCTTCTTCATCTTAAACTGTATAGGTTCAGCTCTTTTATTCTTTCCTCATAATTCATCCTCTGTACCCCTGGAATCAGCCTTGTCGCTCTTCTCTGGACCTTCTCTTGTGCTGCTATGTCCTTTCGGTAGCCTGGAGACCCAAACTGCATACAGGACTCCAGATGAGGCCTCACCAGTGAGTTATAAAGCTTGAGCAGACCCTCCTGTGACTTGTACTCCACTTGTCAAGGCGCTATATAACCTGACATTCTGTTAATGGCCTCTGAACACTGTCAGGAAGTCAATAGCTTAGAGTCCACTACGACTCCTAAGTTCTTCTCATAAGGTGGACTCTCGATGTTCAGACCCCCCATTGTGTATTCAAACCTCACATTTTTACTTCCTATGTGTAATTCTTTACATTTACTGACATTAAATTTCATCTGCCACAAATCTGCCCAAGCCTATCTGCTGTCCAAGTCCTTCTGTGATGATATAAAGGAATTATCTGCTAATCCACCTATCTTGGTATCATCTGCAAACCTAATCAGCTTGGTCCTTATATTCCTATCTAAATCATTTATATTTATTAAAAATAGCAACGGCCCCAGCACTGCCCCCTGCTGGTCACCACTCTTATCATCAGCCAATTCAGATGAGGTTCCTCACACCATCACCCTCTGCTTCCTGTGTCTGAGCCAATTCTGCACCCGTCTACAAACACCACCCTGAACTCCCACTTCTTTTAATTTGATGCCCAACCTCTCATGTGGCACCTTATCAAATGCTTTCTGAAAGTCCACATAAATAATCTCATCTGCTCCACTCTGGTCATTTCCTTTTGTTGCCTCCTCATAGACTCCCAGCATGTTAGTAAAACACGACCCCTCTCTTCTGACCCCACACTGACTGTCCTGTCCTTGCCAGGTGTTGCTCAATCTTCTCCTTAATAATTCCTTCCATTCATTTTCCTGTGATGCCCGTTAAGCTTACTGGCCTGTAGTTGCTCTGATCTGCCCGGTCACCCTTTTTATATAATGGGATGATATTTGCCATTTTCCAGTCCTTTGGAATCTCTCCAGTGCTCAGTGACTTCCTAAAATATGTGTCAAGGGTTTCTATCTGAACTCACTGGCCTCCTTAAGAACACGAGGATAAATATTATCTGGTCCTGGTGATTTGTTTGATCTCAGCCTATTTAATCTGAGCTGCTCTTCTCCCTCTACAACTCTGCGTTTACCTCTGGCAGGGTATCCACTTGCTCACTCCTCATTAAAATGTAAGTTTAGGGGGTCCGCTATTTCACTCTCTGTATCTTTTAATTCTCCTTTACTATTTCTGATGAACTTCACCTCCTCCTTGACTGTTCTTTTACTACTAAAATACTGAAAGAATTTATTAGGGTCTTTTTTCGCCTTATCTGCTACTAGTTGAAATACCCAGCTTTGCCCGGGAGGAAAATAAAGTGTTTTTTTTTTTTTTAACACAACTTTAAAAATAAAAATAAATGAACAAACAATGAAGACTCACTAATATGCCCGTCTTGCGGTCTTGTATGTATATTATCATCCCGTTGATGCTCAGAACTGGCCAACTCTATTTAATTTCAAAAGCAACAGGCGGGCAAGGGTGGTGGAGCTCAACCATAAAAGAATGCTGGCAGTCACCTCCAGTTTGCTCTCTGGTGGTCGCTCTGAGTGTTAACTGGATGATAAGATACATACGAGACCGTAAGATCACAGAGAAGGGGGAGGATTAGGGCTGATTTCACCCTGCAGTATTTTTAGGCCGGGGTTATACTTCATGCGATGCGATGTACACTCCTGCTACGCAAGCGTTGCACTGTTTATACTTGCGCGCGTACTTTACGTAAATCTGGAGGAATCCACCAGGTGGCAGTGCGAGATGATATCACGGTGAGAACAGGTTCGGCTTCTCTGTGTTGTGAATTGCCTGGAACACTCATTAAATTCCGATGACACCTTACCGCAATATCTCTGAAAAGGATGTTTATTGATTAAATCCATCAATCGAGGGATGTGTCCATTCCAGCAAGCATTGGGCACGAGTGAGAAACAATCCCTGGACGAGGCCTCAGCTCATCGCAAGGTGAATAAAAGCACACACATACACTAGCGTCATTGTAGCGGCACCAGATCCTCAAATCTGCATATCTTTGGAAGGAAACTTGAGCACAGTGTGGAATCCAAGCAGGGAATACCAGCGACGTGACTCCCTGTGCTACCGCTCCGCCACCATGTCACCCCCATGTGTGTAATTAACAGTATTCATTATTTAAACGAAATTAACGATTTATCTGTAAAATGTAACATACACACTTTAATGCATTTCATCATGAAAGTGATATCAGGTATAAATCTAAAGATTCTAAATGTGCAGAGATTTGGACTATCAGACATTTGATGTGTTCTGTGTGGCGATCTATTGCTGCTTGCCGTAGCGATTAAAAACTGGGATGACGTTTACGACGGTCTGCTTTAATGATAAAGTAAACTATGAGCTTAAAGTGGCCAATTTGAGATTAAAGCTGAAATTTCCACTTTAATCACAAAATACACGTTTTCACCGTGTCCTGTACATTATGTTGCTGTTGTGAAGTTACAAAAATAAAAAAAAAAAAAGACGGCACAAAAGACGGTATGTGAGACTTTTGAAACGTATTGTGTCATTACGATCGGGAATATGCGACACTTGAATATAAAAGCACCACAAATAGATTTGTATGTCGGCATTTTGCTTCAACACATCAAACCATTCATCAAACATCAAAGTGCGCACATCGATCCCCGTAGGATCTGCAAAGCTTTCTGTCACATGTCGATAGTAAACTGAGACTTTGACGTCACGTTCTGACTTTTTGCAGGTACTCTAACTCACACGCGTCGCTTTAATTTCTGAGGACCTGCTCGGAGGACGTATCAAATGAACGCTGGGAACGCGTGGCAGCCATGATGCGGGCGCGCCCGAGTTCTGAGCGTGAAGTATAAACGAGCCTTTGGTCAACCAATGAGAAACATGTGTACCAAGTGTCATGAAAATCGCTCCAGCTTTTCAGAAGTGATGTTGGAACACACATACGTACACACATACGTACACATGCACACACACACACATACGTTGACTTTTATATATACTGTATAGTATATTCCTCTCCAACTGTCTTTTAGCCTCCCTGATATCCTTCTTAATGGTCGCTCTCATGTTCTCATACGCTCTACGATTCACTTTGCAGTCATTAGTCATCTTCAATCAGCTGTCTTTGTTCAGCTGATGGTGGCCGTCTTCGATCAGCCATCTTTGTGCGGCCAGTGGCGGCCATTTTTGCACAGCCAAGCAGCCGGCGGTGACAGCAGTCACAGTAGGCAGCAACAGACACCCGAAAGGGCAGCACCAGTGTAACACGTAACGCAAGCAGCATACTGCTAGCAAATAGAGCCGAACGATAACTGAACAGTCGGCACTTCCAGCTGATTACCAAACCACCAGCCCAGGATTTCGATTAATGCTGACCTCCGCCTCGACCGTACGTCTCGGTGTAAGTGGACACCCGCCCTGAAAGAGTTAAATGAAGTACGCCTTTTGTATTTCATTTTAAACTGACGTGAAAATTGTGAGCCATAGTGAAAAGCAGTCGATCTTTTGGTTGATGTTTTCTGATTATGAAGTGATAAAACTGCGCCACGATTGAACGTCCCACTGGCACAGGCACTGCACTTTCACTTCGTTAACACAGTTAATTTAACACATTACTTTAACATGGCCTTCTCATAACCTCATTTTAATTTAATCCTGATACTCTGTATGTTCAATTCATCATAATAACTATTCATGGTGGCTCTAAAATCCGTACTGACCCCAACTCTCTCTTCTGTTTCTTTTTCCGGTTTCTTTGTGGTGGCGGCCTGCGCCACCTCCACCTACTCAAAGCATCCTGATGCTCCAACAATGATGGACTAAAAGCCAGAAATCTGCATGACCGTCATCATCAAGTCCTTCCGTGAGAACCCTAAATACAAAGAGGACTGTTTCATTTATGTCAGGTAGAATGCCCAGAGGGGACTGGGCGGTCTCTTGGTCTGGACCCCCTGCAGATTTTATTTTTTTCTCCAGCTGTCCGGAGTTTTTTTTTTTTTTTTCTGTCCACCCTGGCCATCAGACCTTACTCTTATTCTATGTTAATTAATGTTGACTTATTTTATTTTCTTACTGTGTCTTTTATTTTTCTATTCTTCATTATGTAAAGCACTTTGAGCTACTTTTTGTATGAAAATGTGCTGTATAAATAAATGTTGTTATTGTTGATAATTGTTGGCACAGATATGTCCTCCATAATGGAGGCAATTGAGCAGGCAGTCCAATTTTCCATCAAAGAGAACTATTCAAGTAGAGCTGGTCAGTTGTTCCCATAAGAGTGAAACAGGAGCTCATGGAGACAAAGTGGTGGTAGCAGGTAGACGTGAAGTAGGAGACCACCAAGTACAAAATCTAGAGGGACGCCACAGGAGAGGGGCTGCATGGTGCCGGATTCTCCACTGAAGACTGGCGAGTACCATGCAGGTAGGACGACATCCAGGAGTTAACAGAGTCCGGCCACCTTTGGATAGTCCTTCAAGCCTTTTCAAGAGGAGGTTCTGCCCATCAGATGGGGTGACAACAGGGGCCGCTCATACTTCAGACAAGGGCAGCTGCAGTACTCGGAGAAGAAGAACTGCAAAGATTCAAGCAGACACATACAACACCAGTTAGAAGTTGATTACCCCGACTATGTTCACGAGTGTCAGATAAGAAAGGAAGATTCAACGTAAGGTGAAGGACGGAGAGAACACAAGGGCCGACGTTCAGAGCTGGAAAAACTCTGGCAAGGTTGAGGGCGGCTGGAATGGTGCAGAACTGAAGAAAAGGAGGGAAGGAGCAACGTCAGCCTGCCAAGTGTGCCAAATGTGCAGGTCCGACACCTGGAATGAGGAAGAAGGTCAGTGACGTCAGGCACACAGATGTAGGGAGAAGGCGGAGAGAGAAGGATGAGGACTTGCAAGATGGGACAGATGGAGGGGGAATAAAACAGTGGAGAAAACGAAACGCAGAGCAGTGATCTTACCTCGAAAGAAAAGGACAAAACGGTGACAGAACTGAGCAAATGAGGGTAAGAGCTTGTCATGAGTTTGGAGTGGCATTGCCCAGTCACTTCAAAATTCCCCTGGACTTGGCAAGTAATGCTGGAGTTGGAAAAACAGATCTCCCTTGTCACGTATGCACGTCCGAGGATCTCCCTGCCAGCTCATTCGAGGTAGGTGGTGTAAGTACGTGGACGCTAGGTGGCACTGTTGCCCACCTTTTTCCCAATAGACAGATGCATGACACAGGTTAAAAGCACTAAGAAGACTTTTCTTCTTCTTCAAAATAGTGCCTCCAAAGCACCACAGCCACAATAAACACAACAATAAAGCAATTATAATTCCTAATTTCTCCTCCACAATTCCCAGCAAGCTCTGTCCTCTACCTCCCAATTCCGGCTCGCTTGCTGGGTTCATACCAGTCCTTTAAATAGTCCTTGACACATCCGTCCCCATGACTTTGAAGTACTTCTGAGCTATGTAAACAGTAGGGAATCCCCAGTCTCCCTGCAGCGTCTCCTGGAGGCACCCACGGTACCCAGCAGGGCTGTGTTGCTGAACTCCAACTCCCATAGTGCCCAGCGGGCATCCGGGGCACTGCAGCAGTCCAGGGAAGCTACCATCTATCGTCCTTGGGGAGACAGTGTTCTTGATAAGCTGCCCATCCTTCCGTTACTGGGGCTTTACCAACCGGGATAAACTGCCGGCTGTCCCTTACAGTGGTAACCTGCTGGAGCGAGAGGGGGCGCTGTCGCTAACTGTGTCGTCTCCTTTTCTCCCCGCAGCTCAAGGAAGCCAGCCAGACAGGGAAATTAGCCCCGCCCCTTCTGGTCCTCCTGTTATTAAAAGCCCGGCTGCCTCCACTGAGCTGTCTTTTGTGACGATCCCTGACAAGTCACCTCTTATTTGTTATGTTGGCTAAACCTGAGCCCTTAACTGCTTTGGTGTTTTGCCCTACGGGGTTATGCTAGTCGTTGCAGGAAGGTTTTGTTTAAGTTTGGAGGAGAAAAGCAGAGAGTTAAACAGGACGACCCGGCTGGTGTCCCAACTATTCTTCGCCTGTGTTTGGCCAGCTCACCCTCTATAAACTGAGAAACAGCCAATGTCACTCCAGCCACTGTCAAGAAAACAAGGACCTGTCACACAATGAACCGCATCTCCTGTTGAGTTTCGGAGTGTAATGTTGCTAATTACGCAATTTTCATTACGCTATAACTTATTAAGTTTATTACATAGAAAATCACCCAAAAAATCCCAGACCATCGAGAAGTGTGCGAACTGACGACATGAAGAATCGTCTTCGCACCAAACTGGAATCGTCTTCGCACCAAACTGGAATCGTCCCTGCATAAATCAAAGTCATCCAGACGATCTGGATCTGCATAATTAAATCTGGACCACCCTGTAGATGATGTGCCGACTTTATTCTCGACATTTCCGCTTTAATCTCAACGCTAATG
>JANRMT010062814.1:2055904-2146193 GCA_026402145.1 Polypterus bichir lapradei
GTATGGATTCCTATAATTTTGGCATGTTTTTATCGTGTCTTTGTTTCATCATATCAACCAAATGGCTGATTACTTTTCACTATGGTGCACAATTTTCACATCAGTTGAAAATACAATACAACAGCGCATTGCATTTTAATGCATGTCTCTAAATCGCATGTCGGAACTAAAAGCAAAGCAAATGTATTGCTTTACTGAGTGTATCGCATTTTGTTTCGAGACACTGTGCTGATTGGCCAGAACTGAATGTAATCAAATCAGGCTGATTCCAAGACTGATAGGGATGAGTTATGGGGGAAAACTAAAAGAGCTGAGCCTTTTTAGAGATTAAACGCTTCAACCAGGTCTCCTCGTAAAATTCTGAAGGGAATTAGTCAAGTGGAACAAGATGGTGACTTTAAAATGAGCTCATCAAGAACACGGGGATGCAGCTGGAAACTTGTGAAGGGGGAAATGTCACACAAATATCAGGAAGGTTTTCTTTACACAGAAAACCACAGACACATAGAATAAAGGTCTAGTTTGGCGGACAGTAGGATGTTGGGGACTTTCAAAACTCGACTTGATGTAATTTTGTAAGAATTAAGTGGATGGCCCTGGCAAGCTTTGCTGGGGTGAATGGCCTGTTCTTATCCACATTGAATGACCAATCAGCGTCAACAGTTGGGGAGGAGAGGCATTCCACTTCTAAACATTTCTGTGTTCTTGAAGCAGGCGCATGTTTTCTCGATGTGGACTGACTGACAGAAGCGGTGAGTTGTATTTTTAAGTCTCACTAAAAAAGTTCACTTTCATGCCAGGCTGTCTAAAGTTATGTATTACGCTTGTGTTTCATCATCTTGTCCTTCTGATATATGTCAAGAAGTTTAGTAGTAGCCAGTATGGCTATTTCCGTCTGCAGGTATTTACAATATACAGTGGAACCTCGGTTCACGAACATCTCGGTACACGTACAAATCGGTTTGCGACCAAAAAGTTCGCCAAACCTTTGCCTCGGTTCATGACCACACACTCGGTATACGAAGAAGCCAGTTTCCCTTTTGGTTTGTACTTGTTCAGTCTCTCTCTGTGCATTTCCTGTGCAGCGAGAGAGAGCGCGACACACACGAGAGAGAGACACACACACACACACATACAGACACAGGCAGTGCGAGAGAGAGAGCTGGACGCATAAGGTAGGAAGGCAATTAAAGAATGCACTGGGCTTGATTTTGTTTTCACTTCTGTTTACAGCGATCGGTTCGCAGCGGGCATTGTTGCAATGTTACTTTTCTTGGTGGTTTATTAAATTATGGATTTTTTCAGATGTTCATTTTTTTCCCTGTGCTTAAAACTCATTACAAAAAAGTGTTTTTAGCCAGCGGTTGGTAGTGCTATAGCGCAAACTCTTGCAGTGTTAGTTTTCTCCGTCGTTCAAGGTTTTCTCAGTGTTATTCAATGTTTTTACATTTAGTTTACTATTACGCTGTGCATTCTATGGTTTAATTAACTATATTTGTGCTTAAAAACTTTAAAAAAATATATATTTACATACAGTTCATACGGTCTAGAGCGGATTAATTCTATTTACATACAATCCTATGGGGGAAATTGCTTCAGTTCACGACCAAATCGGTTTATGAGTTTTGGAATGAATTATGGTTGTGAACTGAGGTTCCATTGTATATTTGTGGAAATATTGATGTGTGGGTCCCCTGGTTTATGATCCACATAATGGTTTGCTGCAGCTCTTCAGGACATGAGCTCTTGAACGCATTCTAAGGATGTTGCAGTAGCCTGCGTGTGAAGTTTTTCTCCTGTTGCTGCTCCTAATACACCGACCGGTCAACACAGAAGAGAATGAAATTGAAATGTCCACCTGTTCAACGAGATGGTGGATGGAGGATCCCCTGCCTTATCAGCTCCCCATCACTAACACTTAGTGATTGCAAAGCCTCTTGGCTCAAGTGTTAAAGCCACTTGGCCCGCCTTCTTGTGCTGATTGGTCATTTGAGTACATGCAGTTTTGCCCCAATTAATGTGTGGCCTTGAATTGAATTGCAGTACAGTCGGAGGAGACTCGAAGACGCGAGCCATGAATGTGAATTAAAACGTAATCTGCTTGTGTATCGCATTTTAACTCTTTGAGGGTTGAATATTTTCTGAAAAGCACACAAAGCGATGATTTCACACATAAAATCAACATAAAACATCTTTTGCTGCCTGGCAGTCTTCGCCCAGCAGCAGCAGTCACATTGTGACGCAATCTGGTTTGTACCTCTTGTCATTGTAAGTGGCAGTCCTCTCGGGTGAATGCTGGCGTAGGCGCATCAGCTACACGATACTACATGTTCAGCACCGCAATCAGCTGGGGACCGATCAAGTGACACACGCACCTCACTTTCGTTTTCGACCTCCAGGTCACTTCCATCAAAATCTGACAAGACAAGTCTGATTTGGCACCCATACGCAAAACATCATCCACAGAGTGTTTTGCTTGGCGCATTCACTTTGTTCTTTCGCCAGAGATGGATGCCATTTTAGAGTTTGTTTGCTCTTCGCTACTCGTGCACGCGAATGGAAATCTCGCTTGGTTTAATGAAGCTGACTTTCCTTCTGGCAAAGAGAGTCGAACTAAAACATAACGGCGAGTTTTGTCACAGTTTACAGCTGATTACCATCCTCAACCGATGAAGTTCGACAAAAGTTGACATTCGCTCTGAAAGAGTTAACTCTTTGAGGGCTGAATATTTTTTCGGCAGCTGGCAGGAGTACCCAGCAGAGCAGCTGCCGGCCGCCTGAGCTAAAGGCAGATCTGGCAAGAGAGCGAAGCGAATGGGCAAAGAAAAATACTCCGTTGACCATGTTTTACATATTATTGCAGAATCGGAATCTTGACTTGTCGCGCTGTGATTCTGATGCAAGTCATCTGGAGGTCGAAAGCGAAAGTGATGTATCTGCATCAGCTGATCGGTCCCCACTCCCTATGTGGTGTTTATAAGTTGACACCCGCCCTGAAACAGATAAACGGACGTGAAAATTGTGTGCCATCGTGGACATGGACCGATCTTTTGGCTGGTATGGCCTTAATTATGACGCAGTAAAACCGTGCCAAAATGAAATGCCCCTCGTGCATCTGCAGTGCAATCTCATTAACATGTTGGATCGCATTTCATTTTGGAATCAATAATCTCCCATACTAGGCTACCTTGATTTAAATTAATGTGAATTTGAATTCTTTAATTTTTTTCATTAACCAACAACCAATCAATGATGAGATGCAGGCCTGCCTCAGTGGGGGTCATGTAGCTGAGCCCAGCACAGAAGCCAATCTGTTGGGTGTAACGTTATTTGTTGGGTATCTGGGACTTTATCATATCATGACCACCCAACCACCTTGTGTGTCAGATCCCCCTTTAATATTTTGAGCTGCGGACATGAAAGGCTATCCAACTGACGAGTAGACCTTCGTGATTCTATTTGCTGCTGTGTCCATCACACAATATGTCTTAACTTTGAAAAGAAAAATGCGAAAGTCTTGAGAGATATCAACCTGCTCTGCTCCATAGAACAAGTGTATGATAGTGTGTATGTATGTGTGTGTGCGCACACGCGCGCGCGCATATCTACTAGCAGTATGTATGTGTATTATGTCCAAGGCGTGACAATCTAATTCTTGGAATGAACCCGTTGAAGAAATGTGTGTGTGTCTGTGCAGTAGCAGCTGTTGTCACCTTCAAAGTCAGACAACGTTGCCATTGCTTGAACTCTCCTTCTGCAATACCCATGAGTCCCTTTGTCACGCTATACTGGATGTCACCATCCTGCTCCACTGACAGACTGAGGAGATCATTCCTCCCCCACACTATGCGACTCTTCAATTCACCCGGGGGAGTAAATGCTAACATTACTCAAAAGTTATTGTCTGCTTTTACATGCATTTTTATTACTCTTTAATATATATATTTTTTTTTGTATCAGTATACTGCTGCTGGATTATGTGAATTTCCCCTTGGGATTAATAATATCTATCTATTATAGATATTACCTTGCCTACTATACCAAATTCTATCTATCTATCTATTCCTGCCTACTATACCAAATTCTATCTATCCATCCATCCATCCATCCTAGTAATGCCTGAAAAAGTTCGTCCTTTCATGTTGGTTTATTTTTTTGGGAAGAGCCAGAAATCGCAAGGGACTAAGTCAGGTGAATTGGGTGGATGGTCCAATTAAACAGGAAGCTGCAAACGCTGAGCACAGGCGGGAATGGTGGCTCTGAGGCTTAGGATCTGCGCTGGTATCCGGAAGTTTGCCAGTTCAAATCCTCGTTACTGCCAATAGAGATCCTGCTCTGTTGGGGCCTCTTGCGCGAGGACCTTAACCTGCAATTGCTCCAGGGGTGCTGTACAATGGCTGACTCTGCACTCTGACCCCAAGGAGCATGAGAAAAATACAAATTGCTAATACAAGAATTGTAAAAGTTGAAATAAAAAGAACAAGAAGACATCACGGCTTGAGGCTTTGTCATGGTGGATGGTCCACTACTGGTGTCATCATTCAAGTTCTTGCTCCTCCTTGAACTTCTTGTGCCTCTTAAAGATGCTTGACTTTTTTCACAGCATCCTCTACTTACACCACATTCAACAGTTCTAGTGTTTCAGTGGCACTTTATAGCACAGGGTGACACCACATGGCAGTTTCAGGAATTACATTGTCACACCTTCCATAAACAGTGGATTGAAAAAGTATTCCGACCCTTTTACTTTCTGCACTCTTTATTGTTTTGCAGGTTTAGTTTTAAATGGATATATTTGCAATTTTTGCCCATCAATGCACAGTCAATAACCCGGAATGATAAAGCGAGAATAAAATTTAAAAAGGTTTAGGAATTTACCTCCCACAGTCCAAAGACATGCAGGTTAGGTGCATTGGTGGTCCTAAATTGTCCCTAGTGTGTGCTTGGTGGGTGTGTGTGCCCTGGGTGGGCTGGCACCCTGCCCGGGGATTTGTTCTTGCCTTGCGCCCCGTGTTGGCTGGGATTGGATCCAGCAGACCCCCGTGACCCTGTAGTTAGTATATAGCGGGTTGGATAATGACTGACTGACTGACAGACAACAAAGAAAGTGCACAGTTAGTGACAGGAAAAGAAAAGGCAAGGCAGACCCACAGAGTGGCTGACAGGAAAAGAACCGCGGCAAGCAGGTTAGTTGGGCCGACTGATTGATTTCATTACAAGCACCAGTCGCACACACTCGGAGTGCAGCAGAAAGTCCTGTGTGACCACCGAATTGGATTTGCGGACTTTGGGTTCATCGAGCATGTGGCACGACTGTCAGGCAGAGAGGCCACTTGCCAACATTTTGAAGTGTGTTTTGTTCCAGATTGACGTGTATTTGATTCAAAAGGTGTTGAGAAAAGATTTTCTAACTTATATTTTTTCTTCTTTGTTTAAAACACTCTAAAGTTGAATTATTTTAGACCAGTAACGACACATGCACTGCTGTAACGATAATGTGCAGTTGACTTGACCACTCCTAGTTCTCATCCTCTTTCTCTGTACGTTTATCATTCGTCTGCTCAGAGGTCGATGCCCTTGCAGCTTCCTGAGCAGCTCTTCTTGTCTCCACCCTAGCAGTCCGCATCTTCTCTTGTGTCGTCTGCATCTTTACGCGTTAAAACTGATTACCGTATATACTCCCGTATAAGTGGGGTCTTGAAACCCGAAAAATCGATCATAAAATCAGACCCTGACTTATACGCCCATTCAAAAATATGACAATTGATTGTCTTTTTTTTTTTTTTTTTTCCTCACGTCTTCTTGCCTCCTCCAATCTCTCATCAGTTTCTCAGACACATCAAATTTTGTTGCAGCAGCACGGTTACCAATTTCTTTCGCCACTTCAACTACTTTTAATTGAAAACCAGCTTCATATTTTCTTCTGATCGAACGCTCCATCATAGATAAGGGATGCTCTTACGATAAAGGTGTATGAGGGTGTGAGGCACAAAAAAATACAAAACAGTGCCAGCGTCGCTTCGGAATAGTTCAGGTATTACCGTGTGGTCACGTAGGCACAATAGAGAGAAAATAGGCCGTGTGCTCCATGGTGACGCTCTCAGGTGGCCATTAGCATATCGTAATCTCTTGGACAAATTGCGTGAGTTTTCCGCATTCGACTTATATAACCGACATTATAAAATACCAGATATTATACGATAAAATCAAGTCCCGACTTGTATACGGTATATACGGTAAGTCAATGTTTGTGTTGCAATTACTTAGTATGTTTTCCATAACTTTTTACTTAATCTGCCTCAAGAATGATTTAAGATATGATGAGGTAGGGGAAGTGATGGCGCAGGTGGTTGGGATAAGAACGGCACCCGTATACATGCGCCACACTGCCGTCCTACTGGCTGCTGGCGAGAGTTGATTCAACAATAAAATAAAAATAAAAAGAGGAATAACCTTGGAGTCAATCATCACCCCCGATAGTGGCCGTAACGTAATATATGTGTACTAACTACAGGTGATTTAAATTGGTAGACAGACAAACGGACAGCCACGGTAACGTATTATATAAGAAGATACGAAACCTATTTTAAATAATCGAAATGCACCACCATTCTGTTAGTACAGTCGGTGTTCAGTTTTGTGCAGAATTCTTTTTTTAGTGGAAAAGTTCAGTGTTCTCAGTTGTTTTGCTTTGGTATCCTTTTGACATCGGCACTGAGGTGTGAAAGCTGGCATTGGGTACCAAAGCGAAAATTTTAATGTTGATCTGACGCTGACTCAGAAGAGGGAGTTAGCGCTGGACACAGGAAAAGCCTAGAAATGCACATTCAGTACAGCAAATACTACAAAGTCGAGGGGAAGAATGGCATAGCAGAGTTTACAGTGGGCACTAAAGGGCACAGCAGAAGATCAGTTAAATATGGAGTGCCAGTCTGAAACGCGTGGGCCTTCAGGCATATCTTGAAACAGCTAAAGGAGTGTTTCTTGAAAATTGCATGGAGGGCAGGGGAGGCAAAGCCGCCTTTTGGTTGGGGGGGTCTTAAGGAATTGTATGTATTATAGTTCAGTCTGTTTAAGATTTTTTTTTTGTTTGGGTTTTCTTCTTGCTCTTTTGTTAGAATTTGGGGGGTTTTCTTGGACGTAGAACTCGCTTCAGCTAGTTTTTTGCTTTGCACCCCACACCCCACCATAACCTGTCGTCTGTGGTGCAGGAGCAAAACTTTAGATTTGTCAAAAATTTCGATCTCCGATTTTCAACACATCTCGACGTTTTACTGTCCCCTGATACCAAAAACATCAATACCTCGATGAGGGGTTTGTGTCTGTGTGTCACAATTTCTTGAAGACGGTTTTGGAGAGAAAGTGGCTGGATGGAAAAATACCAAACTTGAAACTTAAGTCTGTTATGTGATGACGATGTGCTGATTAGTTTTTGAACCAAATCGTGCAAGAGAAAGAGGCCCTCGAGAGGAGCCCTCAAATGCTGTAATTCTGCAATTAATGATGAATTGTTCTCGTCAAGTGCTATCGTAATGACCGATTTTATGATCCGAAAGATCCACATCAGAGCCGTCAATAAATCTTGAAATGTTATAGAATAGTTTAGGTAATTTGGGTCTTTGGACGCAAAGCCTACTGATGCTCATGTACAATTTTTTTTTATTTAGTTTTTATGTAATGGGGTCAAAATGATTTAGCTAGATAGATACTTTATTAATCCCATGGGGAAATTCACATAATCCAGCAGCAGTATACTGATACAAAAAACAATATTAAATGAAAGAGTAATAAAAATGCAAGTAAAAACAGACAATAACTTTGAATAATGTTAGCGTTTACCCAAGGGTGGAACTGAAGAGTCGCATAGTGTGGGGGAGGAACGATCTCCTCAGTCTGTGTTAATATCTTTTATTCCCCAATGCCCCCCTCCGCCCAATGGCATTTTGGGCATTAATTGTGTACAGGAGCTACCGTGTTGTCTGGTTTGGTTTTGACTGGAGGTGTATGGTGTAGGTCATCCCTGCTCTTTCGGTTTCGGCACTTTCTGGTTGTCCAAGATTACGGATACCATTCAAACTTTGTGCTTTTCTTTTCTGTTTTCCAGCTATGAACTCGAGACCTCAAATTTCTGATGGAGGCGTAGTTTCTAACTTTGGTTTGCCACTTTGGTTTAGTGGTGCCCTGGTTGTGATCTTTTGCACCAGTTTTGACTACACCTCATCTTTTGTTCTCTTGTCCCTTTCCCCGCCATGTTCCATTACTGGCAGAACAGTATGAGGCAAAGAGTGACAAAAGGGACCCTAGAGGTTTAAAGTGGTACCAGAGTTCTGCGAATGATTTCATACGATGTGAGATACAAGTGCAGTCGAGCTACTGAAAGGGTGAAGCTTCCTTTGCATGGTGTGCTTGGATTTAGCTTGGTGAACGGAGATCCGTTTTTACACAGCAGCAGAGGAGTTTGTGAAGGTGGATTAGTTTAAATACCTGGGATGAACAGTACAGAGTGATGGAGAGTGTGGAAGAGAAGTGAAGAAGAGAGTGCAGGCAGGGTGAAGTGGCAGGAGAAGAGTGTCAGGAATGATTTGTGACAGACGGGTATCAACAAGAGTGAACGGGAACGTCTACAGGACGGTAGTGAGATCAGCTATGCTATTTGGGTTGGAGATTGTGGCACAGCAGACAGAGCTGGAGGTGGCAGAGTTAAAGATACTAAGATTTGCATTGAGTGTGACGAGGGTGGACAGGATTAGAAATGACGACATTAGAGGGTCAGCTTGGGTTGGACGGTTGGGAGACAAAGTCAGAGAGGCGAGATGGTGTTGGTTTGGACATGTGAGGAGGAGAGATGAGGGTGTTAAGGATAGAGCTGCCAGGAAAGAGGAGAAGAGGAAGGTTTATGGATGTGATGAAAGAGGACATGCAGGTGAAGGGTGTGACCGAGCAAGATGAAGAGGAGATGGAAAAAGATGATCTACTGTGGTGGCCCCTAATGGGAGCAGCTAGAAGAAGAAGAAGTAGAAGTAGTAGGGGTGTACCTTTTGTACAATCATAATTGACATTCACATAATTGTGAAACAAGTGAAGACGTGCTTATTGATGGGTTCTCTGTAGCTGTGATGAAGTGCCTCCCTGTTTAAGTTCTGTACGTCGCTATTAGACAGTTACACATACCCTTGGTGACGTGGACTTTATTATGAATTTGCTTCTACAAGTACACGGTGTGATGCCCAGGGGTGTACACAGGTTTTAGTCCACACAGCACATGGTTTATTTACAGCACCAAGGTTGAGCTTCTGTGCTCATGACCTGTGGCCCCACTAGAAACCAAGGGGTCTGCCCTCTGTGGGTCCAGGGGAGAAACGGTCTTGAAAATACTATCTCCCACGGTCCTTCCATAATCGGGGCGTCCCAGCCGACTGCCACAATGAACATAGGGAACTGCCATCTTTCCCATCAGTCTTACAAAAGCACCGAGACCCCCACACTCATCCCCAGCAGACCTAATGTTGTTTCTTTGGATTTGTTTCTTTCAGGTATGCAGTGGATGACATTCCCTTTTCCATTCCTGCATCTTCACAAACTCAGGATCTAAGCAATGTCATCAACAAGCTGCTGGAGTCCAAGAAGGGTGAGTGTCCTCGGTGTGTGCACATGTGTTTGAAAGCGGGTGCCAAGCTAACCAGACCTGAACGGCACAGAAGAGCACGACTTTCCGGAGCTGTCCTCCACTTGAATCGTTGCTGTATTTCAGTGCCCTTGTACAAGTAGCTGGGCTGCCCCACCACCCATGCTAGAGGTGGTCTTGGCATTAGTTAAACCTACGGTTTATATAGACACTAGGACAGATAAATGAATCTTATTTTTTTACATTTAAGATGTCTTACTTAAAGGTTTTCCAACGTTGTGTCTGTCCTGGTGCCTATCTAAACACGGGGAACTCCAGTTTCTGTATTCCATCTTGTCTGAAGAAGGGGCCTGAGTTGCCTCGAAAGCTGGCATATTGTAATCTTTTTAGTTCGCCAATTAAAGGGGTCATTTTGCTTGACTTCTCACTTAATTCACAATGGCTAACAGGGTACAACACCCTAGTACTACAGTTTACATTGGAAACAGCAGGTGGTGGGCAAGGCTCGACTTCCAGCTGGTCCTTGAGGGTAGGAGGTATCTGGTGAATGGCCTGCCACACTTTTGTTTGCCTGTGACGTTAAGTACAGGCGTCTGTAGATATTGGCCTGGTTTCTGAGCCTTCGTTGTCCTTCCGTTATGGTTTCCCAACTTAGACTGGCACTGATTCCTTGCCATCTACCCATGGCACTTACACCTCCCAAAGTCTCCTTCCAAATGCAGTGCTCCTCGGTAGATCAACGTGTAGCCAGAGGGTGGTCTCAGAAGTGGTGACATCCATGTGGCACCACCTACAGAACTATTATTATTATATCTACAGTTTTTTGTAGAAGACAAATAATATGCAATTCTAACAATATTAACAGAAAACACATATTTAGCATGGAAAAATAATTAAAAATAGACTAAGAAGTCCTAAAAGAAGAACATGAACAGAAGCCAGGGAGCACCACTTGGCTGAAATGTAAGTCACATTTTTAAAACGTTGCAATAAGGTTCTGCTCCTTCTTCCTCATACACCCGATGCTTTCCGAGTTAGAGACCCCAAATTCAAGGCCCTAAGCGATTTGTTGCCAGTGACTCCTGTGGGCTGAGTCCCAGCGGGTGACGTGGACAGGTTAGCTGGTGCTCACTTTTCGGTTTTGTTCTGCCAGGTGTCCCTGCTAATCCATAGCTCTCTGTGTTGCAGATGACCACCAACATGTGGAATTTGACTTCCTCATTCGGGAGCAGTTCCTGCGCATGTCGTTGGGCAAGCACATGGAGACAGAGAACATCTCGACGGTAGGACACCCGCACCATGTTTGCCACTTGCTCACCTTGGTACACCTGCCATTGTGACCACCGCGTATCTTTGACTTTCCGTTCCAGGAAGAAGTTTTGGAGATCGAGTACATTGAGAAGAGCATCGCGCCACAGCCAGAGGAGTGCATGATGCACGATGATTGGGTCAGCGCTGTTGACGCAACTGCAGACTGGTAGGTGAGGGGCACAGAGGCCCAGTATCATTTATTTAGTGCTGTGTTTGGCCCTCACTCATGGCTGAACTTGCCTTCTAGGATACTCAGTGGCTCCTATGACAAAACAGCCAGGATCTGGACATCTGAAGGGAAGGCTGTCATGACCATTGGAGGACACTTGGATGTGGTCAAAGATGTTGCCTGGGTACAGAGAGGTGGGCATCTTTTTTTTTTTTTACAAATCACTTTCCCAGAAACTACATTTCAATTTAGTACCACGTCTGATTGGTATGGTGCCAGTTACTTTTGCCAAACCACCTTTTCTTCACTACAGTATTTTAGATAATGAAGGTAAAGTGCAGCAGTGTGCCCTAAAAATTGCCATGCAGCCACCATTTAGATTTTTCACTTTGTTAATCCATGTTTCTTCAAAGTGGTGCCCTACACTAACATGTAATGTTGCTTTCAAACGCCTCTTATGGACATTTGCAGTACAGCAGTGCCTCCTTCATTTTCTTTCATTTATTGTGTGTACTCGAGACTGTGTGCTTAATTTGTCCATCTGTTAGTGCGATGCTGTTTAACAAATTGATGGCAGTTAACTTTGAGTTTATTAAAGAAGTGCAAAGAACAAATGAGATGAACTGTTTTCAGCAAACAACGCCACAGCTACAGATGTCCTGCAGTGCCCCCCAGGGGCCCCGGGGGGGGGGGCGGGGGGATTGGCGTCGCGTCCAGCAAGGGAGGGATAAGCTCCATAAATAAGGCGAGGTTAATGTTGGGATGTGCACTGTGGGCTGTGGTGATTTTAGTTCCATTGTTGGGTGCATTCCATATAATGCAAAAAAGCACCTACTGTGGTCGCCATGTTTGTCTGTCCACCTGAAAAAACTCAAGTGAAGGCCCAAGTGAACTGTTACTGAGGAAAATTTGACATACTTGTTCTTCAAGGAAATTTGTAAGGACAGTTCAGTTTCATTGAGATATGCACTGCACAGTACAAAGTTGTGAAATTTCAAAACTTACCATTAAAAAGCATTGGCCAATTTGCAAACTCATCTGCGTCAAAGCAGAAGAACATTCTGTGGCGACTTCAGTTATGGAATAGTTAAAAGGTTTTAAATTTACCTTGAGAGAGATCATTTTGACTTGTATATTTTGTCGATTTTACTCTTTTACCTCATCAGGCGGTCTCTCCAGACGGCAAAATAGTGAAACACCTGCAGAGTCGCACACCCTGCCTGATGTGTCATCCGTAGACGCGCCAGCACAATGGCCTGTGTAAGTGTCAGTCGTGGCACTTCAGGTCTCCTACTGCTTGAAATTTATAGTGGGCAAGTGGCATGATGTTCATAAAAGTAAATAATCGGGAGTGGTCTCCCCTTGACTTTCTCTTATACTCAGATATGGGGATTGATATTTGAGGAATAAACAGCAAGACAATGATTATAATGTTATACTGTATTATGTACATTAAAGAACCATCAACAACAAATCAAATTAATAGTATATCGAACAATTATTATAAAAGTAAAGTTGAATAAATTGCAGCTGCATGGATAAAAGGTAAAGGACCACTTCCGGTTAACGGAAATAGCCCAAAAGTTGATAGAAATGTAATACTAGTTTTCAAAAGTTGGTTGACCAAAGTGAAAGCGTACTCACGTTATCGTGTTTACATACACGACACACACACAGACAGACACACGGACATAATTTCAAAAATGGTATTTTCAGACTCGGAGGTCTAAAACGTCAAGATTCATCAACAAAAATTGATAACAATACTTTCCCTGTACTTCGTATACAAGAAAGTAAAAACAATGCAAGCAACATAAGTTGGGTAGAAATTTATAAAAAGTGGAAATGACCTTCCTATCTGTGGCTTGTAACTCGTTGTGTTGCAGTGAATAAAAGAGTATTCAGGATCTCCATTACTTTAACAGAACTTCACGGCAGCATTGTGTGCAGATCAGAATGGTTCAAATATGGAGTTGACACTGCCATTTATCAGCAAAGCTCCGTAATGACCTGCTATAAATATGTAAGTCTAATTACAAATTGAGGAGTCAGTGGTACCATAAGTTGATGAGTCGGATTCGGCGGTAATATGATACAAGTCAGAGGTCGGCGATTTTGTGTACCAACTCCACAGCCCTGAGCGCAACATCATTTTTTTTTTTTTTTTTTTTTTTTTTTTTAATTATTCTCTGCACTTTTTACTCTATATGTATGATGTACACTAACTGGCAACTTTATTAGGTACACCTGTTCGACTGCCTGTTGATGCAAATATCTGTTCACCCAATCACATGGCAGCAACTCGGTGCATTTCAACATGTAGACATTGTCAAGACGACCTGCTGAAGTTCAAATTGAGCATCAGAATGGCAAAGAAAGGTGATTGAAGTGACTTTGAATCTGGCATGGCTGTTGGTGCCAGACGGGCTGCTCTGAGTATTTCATAAACTGCTGATCTACTGGGATTTTCACGCATAACCATCTCTAGGGGTTTACAGAGAATGGTCCGAAAAAGGGAAAATATCCAGCGAGCGGCAGTTCTCATTGATGCCAAGGTCAGAATGGCCAGATTGGTTCAAGCTGATACAAAAGGCAACAGCGATTCAAATAAGCACTCGTTACAAACAAGATATGCAGAAGAGCATCTCTGAACACACGACACATTGAACCTTAAAGCAAGTGGGGGGCAGTGCCCACAGTGCAGATGTCTAGACTCTTACACATTACGGTATGATCCCGCGACACAACAAAGGACCTTATTGTTGTAGCCTTAATAACACGGACCTTGCGGTGCCAAGAGTGAGGAGTTTCTGATGTCAAGGAGGACTTTAAGCTTTCTCTCCTTTGAGCAATGTGTGTTTCTCCCACAGATGGCTCCAGTTCCCTGCTGCTCAGTGCCTCCATGGACCAGACTGCTGTCCTGTGGGAGTGGAATTCGGAGAAGCGGAAAGTCAAGGCCTTACACTGCTGCCGGGGCCATTCTGGCAGTGTGGAGTCCATCGCAGTGGACAGCAGTAGGACAAAGGTGGGTGTTCTAGTAATGAGGTGCCTACCTATGTGTGCCACTTTACTTGGCTCATGCTGGATTGTTTTGTTTTAGTTTTGCAGTGGCTCCTGGGATAGAATGCTGAAGGTCTGGTCAGCAGGTGGGCTTTGCCTTTATTTTCTATTTAGCTGTATTGGTGCCACCAGCAACTCTGTGGCAAAAGCTGACTGTTGTGATTTGATTTTTTTTAATGTCAGTTCCCTCTGAGGAAGAGGATGTGGCCGAGGAAGTGTCCAGCAGCCGAAGCAAGAAACAGAAAACGGAGCAGTGCGGCTTGACAAGGGTGAGGGCCGACGCTTCCTTGGTGGGCTGCTGTTTGAGTGATCAGCTTTATTAAAAACTCGCTCTCTTTTATTTGCTTGGCCAGACCCCACTGATGACCCTTTCTGGTCACAATGAGGCAGTCTCCTCTGTGCTGTGGTCCGACAAACAGGAGGTCTGCAGTGCATCTTGGGATCACACCATCAAAGTGTGGGACGTGGAGACGGGGAGCTTAAAGAGCACTCTGGTGAGCAGTTGGGATGGGGGGATCTGTCCTCTGTGCCCGGCAGATTACTGCCTGCTGCTCACTCACTGCCTCTGCCCTTCATTTTACAGACAGGCAGCAAAGTCTTCAACTGCATTTCCTACTCGCCGCTGTGCAGGAGGCTGGCATCGGGGAGCGTGGACCGGCACATCCGCCTCTGGGACACTCGCAGTAAAGGTGTGTAGCGGGCGTGTCGTCGTGATTGGCACTGTTCGGTGGTTTGGCTCTTGTCCCAGCAGCTCATCGTCATTATTTTCATGTTTCAGATGGCTCCCTCGTGCAGCTTTCTCTCACTTCCCACACGGGCTGGGTTACGGCAGTGAAGTGGTCCCCAACGCACCCACAGCAGCTCGTGTCCGGCTCCCTGGACAACCTTGTGAAACTCTGGGACACCAGGAGGTTAGTGGCAGAAATGACCTGTTAGAGCCTGGTACTGACCAGGCCAGTTTATTTATTTATTTATTTATTTATTTATTTGTTTGTTTATTTATTTCCCTTCTCTGAGTGGGCTGTTTCAATCCCATCCATACCCTTGTCAGGGATTCCTTGTCTGTGTGTCTGCCCTCTTCCCTCAGGTGCCCACATACTGCTAGGGCAGGGGTTTCAAACTCTGCTCCTGGAGGGCCGCAGTGACTGCAGGTATTCATTCTAACCCTTTTCTTAATTAGTGACCTGTTTTTGCTGCTAATTAACTTCTTTTGAATTCATTTTAATGGACTTGTTTTTTAAGATTTGTTTCTCTGAATTTCTTCACCGTTCCTCTGATTTGCTTCATTTCTTTTCCTTAAATGAAATGTGAAGTGAGGGAGCCAACAGAAGGCCAACTAGGTCAGGGCCTCAAACTCCAACCAGTTTCACTCCAGCCAGCTGCTTAATGAGGCGCTGATTCTTGTTGAATAAACTCGTTCTTTAATTCCATGGCTTGTTGCTGCTCTCATTATGCAATAGCAGACTTTTCCAGAATTGTTGAATTTCTCTTTTCTAAGAGTTCTGTTAAAATGTTTTGTGGACCTGAGCAGATCAGCATTCCAGAGACGACCTCCTCCTTCTTCGCAACTGCGGATCATCTTGTTCCATCTCTTCCTGTCCTCTACATCTTGTTCTGTGACACCCATCACCTGCATGTCCTCTCTCAGCACATCCATAAACCTTCTTTTAGGCCTTCCTCTTCTCGTCTTGCCTGTCCACCTCAATCCTTAGTACCCTTCTCCCAATATACCCCTCATTCATCACATCCATAAACCTTCCTCTTCTCCTCTTTCCTGGCAGCTCTATCCTTAACACCTTTCTCTCTCCTCTTCACATGTCCAAACCAACACAATCTCACCTCTCTGACTTTGTCTCCTAACTGTCCAACCTGAGCTGACCCTCTAATGTCCTCATTTCTAGTCCTGTCCATCCTCTTCACACCCAATGCAATTCTTAGCATCTTTAACTCTGCCACCTCCAGCTCTGTCTCCTGTGCCACCGTCTCCAACCTACATAACATAGCTGGTCTCACTGCTGTCCTGTAGACCTTCCCTGCCTTCCCTCTTGCTGATACCCGTCTGTCACAAATCACTCCTGACACTCTTCTCCACCCATTCCACCCTGCCTGCACTTTCTTCTTCCCCTCTCTTCCACATTTCCCTGTTACTCTGTACTGTTGATCCCAAGAATTTAAACTCATCCACCTTCACCAACTCTACTCCTTCATCCTCAACATTCATTCACACACATGTATTCTGTTTTGTTCCTACTGACCTTCATTCATCTCCTCTCATATCTCCACCTCTCCAGGGTCTCCTCAACCTGCTCCCTACAGATCACAATGTCATCAGCAAACATCACAGTCCACGGGGACTCCTGTCTAATCTCGTCTGTCAGCCTGTCCATCACCATTGCCAATAATAAAGGGCTCAGAGCCGATCCCTGATGTAATCCCACCTCCGTCACTCATACTGCAGATCTCCCCACGGTCACACATTCCTGAGACCTTCACCTTTCTTTATTTTCAGATATTTTATACCAGTAATGACGCACTGCAGGATAACGTGCAGTGAATCCACTTGCCTTGAGTTTTCCTAGTCTTCATCCTCTTTCTCTGTACGTTTACCATTCATTTGCTCAGAGGTTGATGTGCTTGCTATTTCCTGAGCAGCTCTTCTTTTCTCCATCCTAGCGGCCCGCTGCTTCTCTTCTTTCATTGGCATCTTTTCACGTTAAAACTGATTAAGTCAGTGTTTGTGTTGCAGTTACCTTGTACATTTTCCTTAATTTTTCACTTAAGCTGGCACTTCATTCTTGAGGCAGATTGAAGACTAATAAGATATGAAGAGGTAGGGGAAGTGACAGCGAAGGTGGTAGTGATGAGAACGGCGCCCATACACATGCGCCGCACGGCTGCCTGCTGCCGAGTTGATTCTACAATAAAATAAAATAAAAAGAGGAATAATCTTGGAGGTCAGTCATCACCCCAAAAGCAGACAGTAGAGGTCACATAATATATGTGTACCCAATTTCAGGTAAATAGTTCAGTTTGTGAGTGACAGGTGATTTAAAAACCTTGGACAGACGAACGTTTAGCCACGGTAGCGTATTATATATAAAGATGGACACCAGTTGTTTCGGCTCATTTTGTATCTCATTATTGTTTGGCGGCTAATTAAGAAAAAATAATACAATACAATACAGTTTATTTGTTGTATAGCCCAAAATCACACAAGAAGTGCCGCAGTGGGCTTTGACAGGCCCTGCCTCTTGACAGCCCCCCAGCCTTGACTCTCTGAGAAGACAAGAAAAACTCCCAAAAAAACCTTGTAGGGAAAAATGGAAGAAACCTCAGGAAAGGCAGTTCAAAGAGAGACCCCTTTCCAGGTAGGTTGGTCGTGCAGTGGGTGTCAAAAAGAAAAAGGGGGTCAATACAATACACAGAACAGAACAAATCCTCAATACAGTATAAAAATAAAAATTTTAGAAGTACGTAGCAGAATTTAACAATGGTTGACATCACATAATCAAGGGATCTGAGTCTTCAAGCACGAGTCAATTAAAATGAATTCAAAAGAAGTTAATTAGCAGCAAAAACAGGGCACTAATTAAGGGTTAGAATGAAAACCTGCAGCTACTGTGGCCCTCCTGGACCGGAGTTTGAGACCACTGAGCTAGGGGGGCTTGTGCCCTTCTTGTTGGTACTTTGGGACCAGTGAGCAGAGCCAGCCTTGTGGTCTGCTTGGATGGCCCTTTTGCTCACAGCTTTTGCCTTGGAGCTCATTGACGGGGGTCTCATTGACGGTCACTGTCTGAGATATCCCACTCCACTGTGGTGTGGTGGACAGCAGTCCTTTGTGTCGTAGGCCTTATGGTGACTGAATCTTGTGTTCTTATTACAGCTGCAAGGCTCCTCTCTATGACATGTCAGCCCATGATGACAAAGTGCTGTGTGTGGACTGGACAGAGCAAGGGGTAAGAGGCTCTTCATGTTGGGCAGATGCCCATTCATATATTATTACGGTGGAAATTTAGCCAAGCAAAACTATCAATCTTATTTGCCTAATTTCCCCAAAATGATATCAGGTTGTGTTTTGATGGTCCCCGTAGTCCCCAGTTTCCACTGCTTGGTCAGTTATTTCACAATTCTGTGGTCCTCTGCGTCAAGAAGCTCCTTCTGCCGTTTTTATACATAATTTCTTAAGTTTTCAGCAGTGCTCCTGGGTTCTTGTTGAAGAAGTTAAAGCAACAGCTGACACTTGTTGTCCTAAAACCTTTCATAAATTTAAAAACTTCAGTTATGTCAGCTAAAAAGATTAAACTCCTTCACTGGACAGAAGTACCTGGACACCCACATATCACACCTACTGTACATGTGCTTGTTGAACATCCCATGGCAAACCCTGGGCAGTTATGAGGTGTTGGTCCCAGCTTTATCTGCTATCACAGCCTCCACTACTTTTCAATCAAAATTTGGACATGAGGGTGGAGATCCACTACAGTTCAGCCACAAGAGAGCGCAAGTGAGGTCAGCCATGGATGTTGGAAGGTAAGGCCCGGCTCGCACTCAGCCTTCCAGTTCACCATAATGGTGTTTGATGGGGTTGAGGACAGTCGGGGCACTGGGCTGGCCACTCAAGTTCTTCCATACCAGGTTCTGTATTGACCTCACCTTGGCATGCTGAAATAGCAAGGGGCCTATTGGTGGCACACGGGTTCTTTGTTTGGGGTGGCTCGTGGTCGTGACTCACCATTGTATGTAATTTAAAAACGTCACATACGATTTGCAAAGTGTAACACGACGCTTGCACAGTGTGATCAAGTTAGAACGTGACATCAGAATCTATCACCATGTGACAGCAAGGTGGTTTATACTTCACGCTCAGAAATTGTACGCACACGCATTATGGCTGTCACATGTCCCCAGCATTCATTCGACTCATCCTCTGAGGACATCCTCAGAAAAGAACACAACACGTGTGCGAGTTACAGCACCAGCAAAAAGTCAGGGGGCGCAGTGTGATCAAGTTGAACGTGTGACGTCAGAGCCCCTCGATCAACATGTGACAGCAAGCCTCTTTGCAGATCCTCCAGGATTGATGTGCCTGCTGCGATGTTCGATGTGGTGAAGCAAAACGCCGACATACAAATGCATTTGTGGTGCTTTTATATTCAAGTGTTGCATATTCTTCATCTTAATGATACAATATATTCCATCACATACCATCTTCTGTGCCATCTTTTTGTTTTTTGTTTTTTTGCACCCTTACAACAGCATCAGAGAGAAAAAAAAAACGGTCTGTTTTGTGATTAAAGTGGAAATTGTGACTTTAATCCCGTAGTTTATTTTGACATTAAAGTAGAACGTTGTCTTCAAACTGGCCCAGTTGTTAATCGCTGCATTTCTGGGGCTTCCTCCTGCTCCGACAGCAGCGGCGGGCAGCAATTGCCACACTGAACACAGTCAGTCACGGGGGGTCTGCTGGAGCCAATCCCAGCCAGCATTCCATTTATAATATTCCAGCTCTCTGCACGTTTAGAATCCTTAGATTTATACTTGATGTCACTTTCATGTTCCATCCATCCATTATCCAACCCGCTATATCCTAACTACAGGGTCATGGGGGTGTGCTGGAGCCAATTCCAGCCAACACAGGGTGCAAGGCAGGAAACAAACCCCAGGCAGGGCGCCAGCCCACTGCAGGGCACACACACCCACCCACACACTAGGTATAATTTAGGATCGCCAATCCACCTAACCTGCATGTCTTTGGACTGTGGGAGGAAACCCACGCAGACACGTGGAGAAGATGCAAACTCCACACAGGGAGGACCTGGGAAGCAAGCCCAAGTCTCCTAACTGCGAGGCAGCAGTGCTACCCACTGCGCCATCGTGCCGCCCCACTTTCATGGTGAATTGTGTTAAAGTATGTATGTCACATTTTACAGATAAATCATTAACTTCATTTATATAGTGAATACTGTTTATAATGACACATATGGGTGTGGCACGGTGGCAGAGTGGTAGCGCTGCTGCCTTGCAGTTGGGAGTCACGTCCATGGTGTTCCCTGCCTGGAGTTTGCAGGTTTTCCTGGTGGGTTTCCACAGTGGGCTGTGGGTTCCTTCCAAAGACGTGCAGGTTTGGAGAATTGGAGACACTAAAATGATGCCTGTGTGTGTGTGTGTGTGTGTGTGTGTGTGTGTGTGTGTAGTGGTTACGGAAGTACTTTGTGCTGATGTGTGCTTTGCAAACGCTAGAGGCTGTTGAGAGTTTTTGGTCTGTTCTGTGGTGTGAGATTTAAATAAATAATACATTTTGCTCTCAAAAACTTGAGTTTTGTTTGCCGCTAAGGAACCGTGTGGGAATTTTTAAAGCTTTTTTCCCTTTAGAAGGTTTTTTTTCCTTTTTTTGCCTGCACAAGAGCAAAAGTAGCTGGATGTTTGAATGTGCGCTTGGAAAAGTTACTTGTACTTGTACCTGTACTTGTTCTTGTTATCTGTATCTGAATTAGCATCGAGAAAGCAGCAGTAACTGATATCACCATTTGTAAGCAAATAACCGCATCGTCGTAACAGCGATTCCTTAGTTTAAAGGAAAAAGAAAAAAAGGCTGACTTCAAAGCAGTAAAGTACAGCTTTCCAGGTACACAGGTGGGGGACCTCCGTGGAAGGGTGGGTAGGCTCTTGGCCAGAGCGGGGGTGGATCCAGTTGTCATTGTCCATGTTGGAACAAATGACATACATAAGGGGTAGTCTGTCAGTTCTGCGATCCAAATTCAAAGAGTTAGGTGCCAAGCTGAGGAGCAGAACTGACAAGGTAGTCTTCTCCGAAGTTCTGCCTGTGCCACGCGCCAGTCCAGGTAAGACTGAAGAGATTAGAAGGCTAAATGTGTGGCTCAAATCTTGGTGCAGGGTAGAAGGGTATAGGTTTATGGGGCATTGGGACTCCTTTTGGAACAGATGGGACCTGTTCTGCCACCGTGACGGGTTACATCTGAACTGGAGGGGCACCAGTATATTGGGGAGGTTTATGTGTAGGCTAGTAGGATTGGGGGGCAGGGAGTTTAGGATAGGCCAGGTTTAGATCTATACATGAATGAACAAACAATGGTGTAGAAATTGAAATGCGTAGTAATGTAAATTCTAAGCAAACATTTAAATGTAGAAGGAGTAACACATTAAAAATAGCTTGTCTTAATGCTAGAAGTATCAAAAATAAGGTAAGTGAGTTGGAGTTGTATGTAGCAGAGCATAATTATGATGATATAGCAATAACAGAAACCTGGCTAAATAACAAAGATGGGGATGAGTGTAACATAGAGGGATACACATTCAGTAGGAAGGATAGACAGAACAGAAAAGGAGGTGGGGTTGCTGTTTATGCCAATCAGCATTTAAATGCAAGACCTCTTCAGTTGGATGATGAGCCCCATCTTAGTGAGGACGTCTGGCTTCACCTGGAAAATATTAGGGAAAGAGGTCTTATTTTAGGAGTGTGTTATAGACCACCAAATTCAGACATCAATGTCAACACACATCTTTTTAGTAATATCAAAAAGGCAAGTTTACAGGGAGATATTATAGTCATGGGGGACTTTAATTATCCAAATATTAACTGGGATAACCTAGCAGATGGAGGAGCACAAGAGTTTTTAGAAGTAATCAGCGACTGTTTATTAACACAGCATGTTAAATCACCAACACGGGGTGAAGCCTGTCTGGATTTAGTATTCTGTAATAATCAGGATAGAATTGAGGGTGTAGAGGTGATTGGACCACTAGGGTCACGTGACCAGAATGTAATACAATTCTCAGTATTTTGTAAGAGTGTAGAGGCAAAGACTAAAATTGTGAAGTTGAACTTTGGTAGGTCTAATTTTGAGCAGATGTGACAAAGTCTAAGTAGGATAGACCGGGATAAGCTTTTAAATGTGGAGACAGTAGAGGAGCAGTGGAACAGGTTTAAAAATGTAATGCAGGAGAAATACAGACCTAAATTTGGAATTAATAGGAAACTACAAAAAACTCCACGTTGGATTAATAAAGATTTAAAAAAGAAGTTGAAAAGGAAAAAAACTGCTTTATATGACATATAAGACTAATGACTACAAAGTGAATCGCAGGGCGTATGAGAACATGAGGGCAACCATTAAGAAGGATAAGGCGAAAGAAGACCCCAAGAGATTCTTTCAGTATTTTAGTAGTAAAAGAACAGTCAAGGAGGAGGGTCAAGTGCATCAGGAATAGATAGATAGAATAGTAAAGGGGAATTAAAAGATACAGACAGTGAAACAGCAGATGCCCTAAACGTACGTTTTTCTGAGGTGTTTACAAGTGAGCAAGTGGATAACCTCAGAGCAGTAACAGGGACTACTAAGGAGCTACTGAGGGGTTTGGAAATCAAAGAGAGAGAAGTGCTGCTCAGATTAAATAAGATGAAATCAAACAAATCACCAGGCCCAGATAATATTTATCCTCGTGTTCTTAAGGAGGCAAGTGAGTTCAGCTATAAACCCTTGTCACATATTTTTAGGAAGTCACTGTGCACTGGAGAGATTCCGAAGGACTGGAAAATGGCAAATATCATCCTGTTATATAAAAAAGGGTGACAGGGCAGATCCAAGTAACTATAGGACAGTAAACTTAACATGCATCACAGGAAAATTAATGGAAGGAATTATTAAGGATAAGATTGAGCAACACATGGCAAGGACAGGAGTTATTAGGAACAGTCAGTGTGGGGTCAGAAGAGGGAGGTCTTGTTTTACTAACCTGCTGGAATTCTATGAGGAGGCAACAAAAGGATACGATGAGAGTGGAGGAGTTGAGATTATTTATCTGGGCTTTCAGAAAGCATTTGATAAGGTGCCACATGAGAGGTTGGGCATCCAATTAAAAGAAGTGGCAGTTCAGGGTGATGTTTTTAGATGGGTGAGGAATTGGCTCAGACACAGGAAGCAGAGGGTGACGGTGTGAAGAACCTCATCAGAACTGGCCGATGTTAAGAGTGGTGACCAGCGGGGGGGCAGGGCTGGGGCCGCTGCTATTTTTAATATCTACAAATGATTTAGATAGGAATATAAGGAACAAGCTGGTGAAGTTTGCAGATGATACCAAGAGAGGTGGATTAGCAGATAATTTGGAATCTGTTATATCATCACAGAAGGACTTGGATAGCAGACAGAATTGGGCAGATTTGTGGAAGATGAAATTTAATGTCAGTAAATGTAAAGAATTACACATAGGAAGTAAAAATGTGAGGTTTGAATACGCAATGGGCGGTCGGAAAATCGAGAATCCACCTTATGAGAAGGATTTAGGAGTCATGGTGAGCTCTAAGGTATCAACTTCCCGACAGTGTTCAGAAGCCATTAAGAAGGCTAACAGACTGTCAGGTTATATAGCGCCTTGATGTGTGGAGTACAAGTCACAGGAGGTTCTGCTCAAGCTTTATAGCACACTGATGAGGCCTCATCTGGAGTCCTGGGTGCAGTTTGGGTCTCCAGGCTACAAAAAGGACATAACAGCACAAGAGAAGGTCCAGAGAAGAGCGACTAGGCTGATTAAGGGCTACAGGGGTTGAATTATGAGGAAAGATTAAAAGAGCTGAGCCTTTACAGTTTAAGCAAAAGAAGATTAAGAGGTGACATGATTGAAGTGTTTAAAATTATGAAGGGAATTAGTGTAGTGGATCGAGTTTAAAATGAGTTCATTGAGAACACGGGGACACAGTTGGAAACTTGTGAAGGGTAAATTTCGCACAAACATTAGGAAGTTTTTCTTTACACAAAGAACGATAGACACTTGGAATAAGCGACCAAGTAGTGTGGTAGACAGTAAGACGTTGGGGACTTTCAAAACTCGACTTGATGTTTTCTTAGAAGAAATAAGTGGATAGGACTGGCGGGCTTTGTTGGGCTGAATGGCCTGTCCTCGTGTAGATTGTTCTAATGTTTGTGTGTTTGCTTGTGTTCACCTTGTGATGAGCTGATGCCCCATCCAGGGATTGTTTCTGTCTCACGACTGATGCTTGCTGGAATGGGCTTGTTCCTGGATTTCTGGATGTAATCATTAAATGTCCTTTTCAGAGATATTGTGGCAAGGTGTCCTCGGAATTTAATGGATGTTTCCGGCAATTCACATCATAAGGAAGCTGAATGTTCTTTCCTCACCGTGATGATATCTCACACTGACAACCTGGTGGAATCCTCCAGATTTATGTGCACAAGTCTAAACAGTACACCGCTGGCATAGCAGTAGCATCCACAGGCGTGAAGTATAAACCTGACCTAAGGGTAACTGCAATAGGCTTGAGGTGGGCACAGCGTAGGCGCTGTTTAACCTACCGTTATATCGAAGGTTTCTCTGGTCCTTATTGTCCGTTGTGCAGGGTCCAGTGGAATTCAGACTTGCATCCTGGACTATGTTGATCAGCACATGGCCACTCTCAGCATCGCCTAATTCTGATAAAGTGCATCTACCCATAATCCTTTGCTTCCTTTATTTAATGAAGTCAATTCTGCCCACATTTTCATGCTTTGATTTTTACGTCCCACCTCATTGAGTCTCTCTTATCAAATGTTTTCTGAAAGTGACAATAAATGCCTATAAAGCAGGGTGGCACAGTGGCACACGGTTAGCGCTGATGCCTTGCAGTAAGGAAAGCAGGGTCTGCCTCCCAAGTCCTCCCATTGTGGAGTTTGCCCTCTTGTCTGCGTGGGTTTCCAGAGTCATGTAGGTTGGGTAGCCTGCCATCACTAAATTGGCCCGTGTGTGATCACTCCATGATGGACTGGCACCCTATCCAGGGCTTGTTCCTGCCTTGTCGCCCCCATGCTAGCTAGTATAGGCCCACCACCCTGGTCCTGGTCTGCAGTGCTCTTGGCTACTGCTCTTCAGACTGATGGTGTCTTCATGTGAAGAAGTTAATGCTGTGAAGTGTCTGAACCCCACCAACCTAGCTTGGCTTTTCTGTCACACCGCAGAAATGGAGAAGTCACCCCTTTGGTACGGTGGGCTGCTCTTGCATGTCTCATCTCCTCTTTTTTTTTTCTCTCTCTTTGTTTTGTTTTAGTTGCTCCTGAGCGGCGGTGCAGACAACAAGCTCTACGCGTTTCGCTACTCATCACCCCCTTCGGACGATGGAGCATGAGTCCTGTGGCGTCATCGAGGAGCCATTTGCCGGTGTGTGTGTGTGTGTATTTTATATCGACTTGTTCAATGCTGTCCTGCTTTTATAAAAAACAAACAAACAAACAAACTGTACTAAACGAGGTCTTTAACTGACCACCTATGTCTTCATTTCTGCTGTGTTGTGTGGCCTGATGGCCTGTGCTGCTGGGGGCTCATGGAGAGACACGTTCATGACATGTGGCTGATGGCTGAAACCACCACCTACTGTCCAGTGACCCCCTGCTAGAAACGAACCTGAAGGAAGCAGGGATTTGTATAGAATGGTTTTGTGGGTACCCACTCACTGAGTGGTGGGTGCTACAGTTAGAGGGGGGGGATGAGTACAGGGATGCACCAGGGGTTATGGTTCAGTGTTTGTTGGAGGCCGATGAGCCTTCCTGGTATCTGCGTACAGTAATGGGCTGAAGTCTAAAGGGGGGGCCTTTATCCTATGGTGTCACCACTGAGAAATCACTTGGGGTCCTCTATTTGTTCTCGTCACATGGAAATGCTGGCCATGAATCTGGGCCTCCAAGTTGGTAAGCAGCAGCAGCAGCAGCTTACCCAGCTGGGCTAAAGAAGAACTCTGGTGTGGCACCATGGAAGGCTGTTGTACAAGTCAGTGGTCCTGAGTTTGTGTGCCCCCAAACCCCCCCCCCAACTGCCATCTCTGGGAGGGTGATCTGTGTTTGTGTGAGCAAAGACGCTCAGAAATGAAGGCTTAAGCAGGTTGGGGCCATGGAGACTGGATGGTAGAAGGTCAAGGGTCCCTCTACATTGTGGCCTGTGGGCAACATATGGCAGTGGAGCCATGAAATCAGACCCTCTGTCACCTCTTAAAGCAACCTGGTCTATGCTGTAAGTGAGTGGCCAGCAGCTTCTCGGTCAGTTAAAAGCGGACCACGTGCAAGTGTTGGGATCCTCCTACTGTTCTTGATGTGTGCTGCTTGACCCTTCTCCCTAATTGTTCCTTCCATTAATTTAACCATGATGCATGCTACACTTTGTGGCTGCTTCGTCCTTTTGATTTTGACCTGAAAATGCCTCCCAGATGCATAAAAGCTGGAGGAAATAGAGTAGATGGGGGGGGGGGCCCCCGGGGGGGCTAACGTGGATAGTGGCTGAAAAACTGATGACTGGAGATGATTCTCCAGCCAGTAGACGTGGAGTTGCCAGTTTCTTAGGTTTAGAGTCCTTATTGTCACATGTATAGAGTCTGGTGAATTTCTTACTGTCACATGTGACTCAGTGTCTGACACCACAACTCCGTAGAACAACCTGACCGGGAAGCATCCATCTTCCTTTCTTGAGATACTTGGCCTACCTTGAAATTAGAATTACAGTTGAACATGAAGTTCAAGTAAAGGGATCCTTTGTCCAGTAGCATGTTGGGCCTCGTTCAGCCTGCACACGTCTGGCCGTGGACTCTATGAGACGTTCAGTGTATTCTTCAGTAAGGTGGTGCCATGCTGGTGGCTGATGACCCATTTTGCCCTGCACAGTCCCGTCCACCTCATCCCAACAATGCTCGATAGGTTTGAGACCCAAGGGCTGTGCAGAACACAAACTCGTCGTCATGTCTGTAACGATATGGGAGGGGATCGGAGTGTGGAGGGGGTGACGTTGGCCAGCAGTGAGTTCTTTCAGTTTTGCCTCGCTGCTAAGATAGTCTTCATGGGTACTGGGGGCCTAATCTGTGCCACACAGCCACCACCTATTGAAGAGCCTAATATGTGCCACGCTGTCACTTGGCCACCACCGTGCCTGTCGTGTTGACATCAAACAAGATGGTTCCATGGGCTCTCTTGTGGCCCTCAGAGGAGTGTCTACTGAATGGTGGTCATCATGGGAGGATTTACTGATAAAGGCGCAAAAAACAAAATAATCGAGCAGTGATGAGCACAAGGCAGGTGGGTGAATGGATACAAACACACTGAGGCCAGACATTGCAATGCCACCAGGGTCACATAGGCCACATTGACTTGTGTCTGTGTTTTATTCATGTCTTTGTTGTGTATTGGCGATGCCAGTTTTAATGTGCCAATTCTGCCAGTCACCTTCCCTGGTTAATTTATGAGACCCTCACCTTATGCACTTGCTGACAGCCCCCAGCAGTCAGTGCCAAGCTTTCCACCACAGCGATTGGCACGTGTGTGGTGAACTTCATCTGCAGGACTGGTGGGGGATTGCTAGGCCATGGTAATGGCTGGGGCTTCTGCACAATGGCAGGTTGCATTTATTTTAATAAAGCTTATTGGTGAAAATACGAATACAGTTGATCTTAACTGAAGAAAAGATACAAGCCCTAAAGCAAGTTGGCATAATGGAGCTGCCCGCACCCTGAGAAGAAGGAAGAAGAGCAGACATGACAGCTTGGCAAATGTTGCAGGGTTTATTCCTCAAGGATTCCTAAAGTGACCAAAGTGCTCTAAAAACAGAAATCGTCAAAAACGTTGTGTTGGGAGCACAAAGAATGGCGACATTCAGACTTTGTCTCTGCATTGAGGGTAAGTGGACACTGATCCCCCCCCCCCAATCCCTCCCTACAGATGGCGCTGTTGTGCAAGAATTAAATAAGCAGCTGAATTGCCTCCATAATCTAACGTGTTGTTAAAATGTTTGTAGTAAACTCCACTTGGTCCTCGTAATTCCATTTTTCAAGTCTTCCATGATGCAATGTCTTAACTAAAACGTTTCTTTTGGGGTTTGTTACATTTTCTTCGCACCTGATGCCACTCGCCTGTTTCTGGGTTGCCCTTGGACCCTCGGTGTCCTCTCCATATCTTTTCTGAGCTTCAAATCTTCCCTCCCACCTTGGAGCTTGATGGCCGAGTCCCTTTTTAATGACCCTTCGGTTCCTTTTTGGGATGCGTGAACCTGCACATCTCGGTACCTGTGAGCCGTCCTCGTCAGCATTACGAGTCTCGCTAATCATTTATGTAACGCGGTGCCTACTGAGCAAAGGTTGGAGATGTACGAGTGCTCGTTTACGTTTCTGCTTTGGGTGTCGAGTTTTTGATGTTGAAGCTGAGATCTCCTTTAGCCCCGTCCTTTGCTGGTTGTCCTGTATGACAGCTTGTTGGCATTTTGTCTGATTTTTTATTTTTATTTTTTTCATTTTTTTTTTTAATGCCATTGTTCAGCTGACATTTTATTGTCACTGGTGCTGCCAGCCTAACACTTCACTTTGTCCAATGCTGGGTCTCTTAGCACTGCCACTGCCCCTTTGGTCATCCAAATCTCCAATAATCATTTCTCAGCCGTGTCCACGGCCTGCACATTCATGCCACTTGTTCTCCCTCTTGATCCTTACGGGGGTTGGGGGGTGTGAGACACTGCAATCTGCACTCACTTTTCCCCACTCTGTGTGCCAATCCATGCCAGGATCCTCCCCAAGACGTGCCAGAATGGTTGCAACGGAAAGGATGTAAGCAGAGAAGCAGCTCTCATACACTAGGTGCTTACTTATTTCTCTCTCACACACAAACACACACACTCCTTCTGACAGTCTCTCTCTCTCTCTTTCCCAGGCCCCACCCCCTTTTGGCAGCATCTCCCGCCCCCCCTCCATTATGTCTCTCTCACGCCCCACCTCACTATCTCCAACTCTGCCCCTTCTGACAGCACCTCTCTCTCTCTCAGGCTCCACCCTTTCTGATAGTCCTGCTCTCTCTCTCTCTCTCTTAGGCCCTGCCCCTTTTGAAAGCATCTGTTTTTCTCCAACTCCACACCTTCTGGTAAAGTTTCTCTCAGGACCCGCCTCTCGCTGTCTCTCGCCCCACTTCTTTTGACAAAATCTCTCACGTTAACTTGGATCCAGACCTCCATGCAGGTCCTCCATCTTGCAAGGGAAAATTTGGGGGGTTCGTGACAGGATTGGCACTGCAGCCACCATTAAAAAAAAAAAAAAAAATCTCACACTGTTCCGTTCCATTTGAACTAGTGTGGTGCTGAGGTGGCGCCCGGTACATGGCTGAACTCGGCTCCTAATTCAGGATTCTGAGTTGGTTCATCGCATGGAGGGCGCAGTGACACATTGTTATCTCTCAGCTTCCACCCTTTTGACAATGTCAGTTTCCCTCCAGCTCCGCCCCTTTCTCAAACTCCACCTCTTCTGACAGCACCTCTCCCCCTCACTTTCAGGCCCCACCCCTTCTGATAGTGTTACTCTCTCAGGCCCCACCTCTTCTGACAGCACCTCTCCCCCTCACTTTCAGGCCCCACCCCTTCTGATAGTGTTACTCTCTCAGGCCCCACCTCTTCTGACAGTCTCTCGCAAACTCCGCCCCATCTGACAGCATCTATCACTCCCTTTCAAGACTTTGCTAGTGTAATTTCTCTCAGGCTCAGCCCCTTTTTGCAGTGTCATTTTCCCCAGCTCCGCCCCCTCACTGTCAGCCATATTCTCTCTTGTCCAAGTAAAAGTCCATCAGCCAAGCTCAATACTCAATAACATGAAGCTCTGTATTTTAATCCACTCTTCCTTTTTGTGGTGTAATGAGACTGTGTCACCTGTAGGGTGCTGTATGGTGTGTGGCCACGGAGGTGGGCTACAGATGAGCGTCTGAGTAAAGCTACAGTATGATGTCACAGGTGAGGAAGGCCATCAAGACAAACGCAGAGGCATCGGAGTGGGCCTGGAGATGGACATGGGCAGAAGAGAGCCAGGTGAGGTCAGAAGTGTGCAGGTGCATTTAAACACCAATGTAAGAAGAAAGTTTAAAGAGAATTCATGTCACAGGATAAAAGAAATTGTAAAGCAGTCACATCTGGAAACATGTCTTGAGGAATTTAATGAAAAAAAAAAAACTTGTGGAAAAGGATTTCAACCACTGGATCTTAAGGGCACCACAGACTGTCACCCTTCAGGTCTTTACATTCTGCTTTGCTAAGCCTTCTGGATGCTGGACTCTGTATACGTGACAATAAAGACCCCGTAAACCTATAATGGGGGGACCTAAGAAACTGCCAGCTCCATGTCTACTGGTTTAAATGATCCCCATCCATCAGTTTTACAGCCAGGTTTACCTGGGTTAGCTGGTTGCCCCAGAAATAAATCTTTTTCCTTCACCTTCAGTGTTCCTGGGCAGTAAGAACTTACATGCAGTGTTTCTTTCTCCAGCCTACATAATTTAAGCCAGCATCACGGCCGACTGGAGTCCACCCCGGCGGCATGGAGTGCAGGGCAGGAAACCACACTGGAGGGGACGCCGGTCCATCATCCTCACTTCCCACACATGCAGGGCTAACCTGGAATTGCCAATTCCATAACCCACACCACCCAATTAGTTTGATTCATTTGAGATGTGACCGTTTGTAAATACATCTATGAAGGCTCTCCCTGGTGTAGAAATGTGGGCTCATTTGTACATTCACCTGTTTGTTACGAGCGCTTGAGACGCTATCTTTACATTCACCTTTATTTACTTAGCAGGTGCTTTCATCCAAAGAGGTCAATGTCATCAAGTAGACATTAATCTGGGGGACTGCTTGCGAACAAGTATGACAGGACAAGGGCCCAAAACTGATCATCATAAGAGGAGAGTTCGGAACAAACAAGCTGGAGATGGCATTCCTTCACCAGGTGCCAACATTGTGACAGGTGTAGGAGGTGGGAATGACAGGTACAGCTGTGTATCCTACACGTGGGACTGGACAATTGGAGCTAATGAGGTGGTGTATAGAGAGAGGAGGAGCGGGCACCCCTGTGCTAGCATGGAGTACCCTCAACATCCCTCCATGCCAGGACTCAAACCACCTGAGGGCAGTCCTAGTGACGCCAATGTCACAGAATGTGGCAAGGAGGAACTGATGAATCCCAGAATGATCTAGAATGATGTTGGTAGTTCTGGCCAGCCTTTATATCTCGACGACTCTAAGTAGAGCCGTCATTGTGGAATTGCTCCTCTTAAAGCCTTTAGTACGAGTGTGGACTGGCACCCCATTCACGGATGTTTGTCTCCTTGTGCCCAATGTCACTGGTACAAACAGCAGTTCCTCATCACCCCAAATCGAATCGTACTTCACAGTGGCTGCTGAAGGCTGAGCTACACCCGAATGTACTGCTGTCCTGCGATGAAACGACAGGTGCGCCCCATCCTCTCCCCAACGCCCATAGAAGCCGGGCTGGTAAAGTGGTGTGCAAGGTGCGCCACCTTTAACATCACGCGTGAGCCAAATAAAACGCAGACCAGACTCCTCCTGATCCACGGGCTGCATCGGGCAATGGAAGGCTCCAGCCTCCCCTGACGGAGTGGACACTTCCAGCTCTCGTCGTCCTCCTAATGAGGTGAAATGCGGCACAAAGCACTAGACATTTTGTGCAAACGGCTTTGCCCTGCGTTGTCTGAAGGCTGCGGGCTGCCCCGACAAGGAGCGCGGCGCGTATGTATTACTGCCTGAGTTTAGACGCCAGTGCCTCCGGCCATTAAACCTCCTTTTTTTAATCTTCCTTTTCCACCTCGAAGCTGTTAGCGATTCTGTGCCCGCGACGTCTGCTACGGGACGTCGACCTGAGGCCCCGCCCCTTTCCGCCGCCATCATATGTTTAGTTCCGCTCTTTGCGTGAGGCGCCAATGCGTCACTTCCGGTCCGTGGCGCTGTGTTTATTTCTGAGTTCAGTTTATTTTTTTTTTGTTTGTTTTAGCCGCGCGCGCCTCCCCGTCACGGTATTCTCCTCTTCTCCCGTTTTAACGTTCTGACGGTTGTTTGTCTTTCGGCGTTGTGGGCTTGTGCCGTACCGTCCCATCCTTTATTCGACGGCTGTGCTCGCTTATTTATGTAGAAGAGCGCCGCCTGCAGTCTGGATGTCTTGTCGTTAGAGCACCTCCTCCTCCTCCTCCTCCCCCCCTTCTTTTTCCAGACTCCTGCTGATGCTGCTGCGGTCCCCGAGCTAAACGGATGCGAGGTCGCCGGTGAGTCGTGTCTGAGCATTTCAAGGACGGACCTGCTACGCTGTTCGCCTTCGGACACGCCGCCTCTCCGTTCAAGGCTCGACTCTCCTCTCGCAGACTGGCGGCTCCCAGGTTCGGCTTCTTGTCGTCTTGTGCCCTTGCAGCTCCTCGCAGTCGAACCCACATCCTGCATCTCTGCGGAACCTGACGTGACCAGGCGACTGTCGTGCACACCATGGACGGGTAAGTGGGCATCGCTAAGGGGGCTGTCGTTCGGGGACGCGGGGTGTGGCGGATGCGCAGTGGGGTTTGTCCCGGCGGGTTTCCAGGCCACGTCCGCTGAGACGGGCATCAGCCTTAGTGTCCGCCATCCATACGTATTGTTAACCACCGCCTTCATTCATTCTTTCGTTTATCCATCCATGCCAGGGGGTCCCAAGTTAAGTACCACTGCGGGGGTTTCATCCCAAGCGGTTTCACAAAACCACCTCATTTCTGTGGCACAATACCATATGCAGGATGCAATTCATAGATTTGTTTTTTATTAACAGGTATTTTTTTTTTTATCAATTGCTTTGTATATTCCAAAAATATATGACCTAGACATTCCTATTTTTTTAAATTACCGAATAAAGCAAAAGATCAGGAAATGATCCCTATCAAAAATATTTAAATTACATGAAGCTGAAAAGCCTTAACAGAGCAATACTCTTATTTAACTTTTTTTTTTTTTTTTGAGATTGCAAACTTCAGGTGTGTAATTCAATAAATCAGTGCGTACAAAAGAGGGTATCCTTCTGGAGAGTCCCATCTTATGTATATGACATTTCGCTCACGTAATAATTAATCATCTGGTCCCCTGTCTGTGTGTTTCAAGGAGCCAGACAGGACTGTCCTCCGTCCCCACTTCTCTTTATTCTTTCATTTGGGCCTCTGCAAGTAGGTCTCTGCAAATCAGACAGTGTCAGTGCCATCTTGATTGATGATATTCCCCGAAAGTCTCACTGTGTTCTTCTCCACCTTGGTAAGGCCCCCTGCTGATGTTCCCCATGTCCCTGCCCTTTGTAATATCTGTGTAGCCCTGACTGACTGCTCTAACTCTGTTTGTTTCCCACTAAATCCTTCCTGCAGTCATCTCTCTTCGTTTCTCTCAGTCATTCCCCAGCTGGTGTCCTTCAGACACTTGAGATTGGACATCTGTGCCCGGGTCCAGGAGCTCGTTGTCCTGAAGGATGTGAGAGACTCCCATTTCTTTTTGTTCCCACCTTCCTCTCTCATTCCAGTCCAGACTGGTGATTTATTAAAATGAATTTGTTCCCTAGAATTAACTTTATTATCTCTATGCTCCCTCTTTCTCTCCCACCTAAGTTCTGTCAAGTCCCTGGGGTCTTCATTCCTTTGGAATCACAAGAGACCATCTAGGAAACACTCCACTTTGAATCGGCCACAGGTCAGTGGGAGGTGTCACCCTCCCTGATCTGGAGCTCTGCCACCTTTGCCTTTACTCTGAGGCCACTCTGGAGCCGAGTCTGCCCTCCCCAGCATCCTCCTCCCTGGTTGTCCATAGAAACAAAATCTTATTTTCCCTCATTGCTCAGCTTCTTTCTAATTAAATAAAGACACTTTCTCCTATTTCTTGCATTTTCAAGAGTGCAAGTGAACATCTACAGTCGTGGCCAAAACTTTGGAGAAGGGCCCAAGTGTTGGTTTTCACAAAGTTTGCTGCTTCAGAGTTTTTAGATCTTTGTGTCAGATGTTTCTCTGGGATACTGAAGTAGAATTACAAGGAGTTCAGAAGTTTCAAAGGCTTTGATCGACAATGACATGAAGCTTATGTGGCGCAGAGTCAAGATTTGCACTGTTGGCCCTTCTTTCTTTTTTTACAACCTCTGGCATTCACCCTGGCATGCTGTCCATCAACTTCTGGGCCCAATCCTGACTGATGGCGGGTGGGTTTTTGTTTGTCCACCCGCCTCTTGACCACAGGTTCTCAATGGGATGTTAAGGTTTGGGGAGTTTCCTGGCCTTGCACCCCAAATTTCGATGTTTTGTTCCCCGAGCCACTTGGTTCTCACTTTTGCCTTATGGCAAAGTGCACGTTTGGCGCGTGCCAGCAAAAAAAACACCTCACCACTTCTTTTATGCTTAGAAGAATTATAATCAGACCAACATAAAGTGATGACGTAGTAGATTGGCATTCCAAAATATAGGGAAGAGCAAAAATTATGTAACTAACTACAGGGTCAGGGGGGTCTGCTGGCACCAATCCCAGCCAACACAGGGCGCAAGGCAGGAAACAAACCCCGGGCAGGGTGCCAGCCCACTGCATACAGTGGCTTGCCAAAGTATTCGGCCCCCTTGAACTTTTCCACATTTTGTCACATTACAGCCACAAACATGAATCAATTTTATTGGAATTCCACGTGAAAGACCAATACAAAGTGGTGTACACGTGAGAAGTGGAACGAAAATCATACATGATTCCAAACATTTTTTACAAATAAATAACTGCAAAGTGGGGTGTGCGTAATTCTTCAGCCCCCTTTGGTCTGAGTGCAGTCAGTTGCCCATAGACATTGCCTGATGAGTGCTAATGACTAAATAGAGTGCACCTGTGTGTAATCTAATGTCAGTACAAATGCAGCTGCTCTGTGACGGCCTCAGAGGTTGTCTAAGAGAATATTGGGAGCAACAACACCATGAAGTCCAAAGAACACACCAGACAGGTCAGGGATAAAGTTATTGAGAAATTTAAAGCAGGCTTAGGCTACAAAAAGATTTCCAAAGCCTTGAACATCCCACGGAGCACTGTTCAAGCGATCATTCAGAAATGGAAGGAGTATGGCACAACTGTAAACCTACCAAGACAAGGCCGTCCACCTAAACTCACAGGCCGAACAAGGAGAGCGCTGATCAGAAATGCAGCCGAGAGGCCCATGGTGACTCTGGACGAGCTACAGAGATCTACAGCTCAGGTGGGGGAATCTGTCCATAGGACAACTATTAGTCGTGCACTGCACAAAGTTGGCCTTTATGGAAGAGTGGCAAGAAGAAAGCCATTGTTAACAGAAAACCATAAGAAGTCCCGTTTGCAGTTTGCCACAAGCCATGTGGGGGACACAGCAAACATGTGGAAGAAGGTGCTCTGGTCAGATGAGACCAAAATGGAACTTTTTGGCCAAAATGCAAAACGCTGTGTGTGGCGGAAAACTAACACTGCACATCACTCTGAACACACCATCCCCACTGTCAAATATGGTGGTGGCAGCATCATGCTCTGCGGGTGCTTCTCTTCAGCTGGTCAGAGTTGATGGGAAGATGGATGGGGCCAAATGCAGGGCAATCTTGGAAGAAAACCTCTTGGAGTCTGCAAAAGACTTGAGACTGGGGCGGAGGTTCACCTTCCAGCAGGACAACGACCCTAAACATAAAGCCAGGGCAACAATGGAATGGTTTAAAACAAAACATATCCATGTGTTAGAATGGCCCAGTCAAAGTCCAGATCTAAATCCAATCGAGAATCTGTGGCAAGATCTGAAAACTGCTGTTCACAAACGCTGTCCATCTAATCTGACTGAGCTGGAGCTGTTTTGCAAAAAAGAATGGGCAAGGATGTCAGTCTCTAGATGTGCAAAGCTGGCAGAGACATACCCTAAAAGACTGGCAGCTGTAATTGCAGCAAAAGGTGGTTCTACAAAGTATTGACTCAGGGGGCTGAATAATTACGCACACCCCACTTTTCAGTTATTTATTTGTAAAAAATGTTTGGAATCATGTATGATTTTCGTTCCACTTCTCACGTGTACACCACTTTGTGTTGGTCTTTCACGTGGAATTCCAATAAAATTGATTCATGTTTGTGGCTGTAATGTGACAAAATGTGGAAAAGTTCAATGGTATATACCATTACTAGTATTTTAAAGTCAATTCTAAAGGTCACCGGTGACAAGTGTAAGGACGCTAAGACTGGCGAGTGGGTCACTCTGATATCCCATCAGTCCAATTGTTTAGCTCGCCTTTTCTCATTCTGTATTCAGAAAATGTGTTCTAGTATGACATTTAGAACAAATTCAAAGGTGCTTTATCTTTATCGTTTTATTAAACACCTGCTTTTCTTTTTTTTCTTTTTTTCTCTCTTTATTCATTTCAGTTATTTCTGTGGAGTTTTCTCCCTAAATTAGATCCAAATCCTGACAATTCGTAATGAGCAGTGCAGACGCGGGTGGAAATGAGAGACTGTTATAGAAGAGCTGTTGCTTCAACATGCCATTTGGTCCGCCATTTTCTACCCCGGATAGTCCAGAACAGGGTCCGGGGGGGGTGTTGGCAGATGCAGCCTAACCCAGCCAGCACAGGGTGAGAGGCAGGAACAAACCCCAGACAGGGCGCCAGTCCACTCATTTGTGTGTAATTGGTAATATAGGGCCACCTGATCTTACCAACTGCCTTCTGTTTTTACCGATTAGCTTTATTTTAAAAGTTAAAGGCTGTTTCTGCTCTTTCTTTTTGTCAATCCAGAAATTACAAGATGGTTTTGCCAAATTTGTACTTTAGCAAGCATTTGTGTTCCTTTGTTCTTTTTGTTGCTGTTTAAGATTTTGCTCTTTTCTTATATTCTGATCATTTACGCCTTTTCGTATTCATTAGCTCACAAGTGAATTTCATACTGAAGTATCATTAAGGCCCGGCTTTGTACCTGCAGCATCAGGCGCACGGTGCCAAACAACCCCGAACAGGATGCCAGTCCGTGGCAGAGACCCTCAAGTTCAGCAGGGAGGATTTAGGCTTGTCGGCCGCCTGAGATTTGATAGGATGACCCCGCTCTCCGTCTCTCTTCTGTCATTTGTTTCTTATCAGTTCAGGTCATCACGATTGTCATATTTGCTTAGCACTTTTCCAGACAAAGAGCGCTACACAGAAGAACAAATGTGAGGCTCAGGAAAACCGATACGGAAAGACAAATCCTCCATTCATTTTCTTTTTTTTTTTGTAATCCGGTTACTCCAGTTGAAGACTATCCTGGCAGCATCAAACACGAGATGGCAGTCTGCCGTGTGCAAGTGTCTGCCCGCTGGAGCACAGGTTCACATGAAAGGCCATTTTGGAATTGCCAGTTAGCAAACAGTTCAACTCTGCGCACAAGACTTTGACCCTGGACTTCTGGAGTGGTAAAGGCAGTTAACACCAAGTTCTGTGCCACCATGCCCCCCTCAAAGACCAGTCAGACAGACACAAAATGAAGCTAAATACGTGGAGCCGCTGGCAGGAGGGCAGCAGTGACGATGATGTGCTCTTTGGCTGTCTGCCGTTGATGGATTCACGGAGTGGCTCGGTGACACACAAGGGCTGACCCCGAGTTTCTCAGAAATGTCACTTTGTGTTTCTTCACACGGAGAACAAAACGTCTGTAGGGCGAGAAGAAGGTGCTGTGTAGTCACGCTTTGGAAATCTCAAGTTGATGATGTTATTTAAAGAGTGAAGTGCCTGGGTATTGATGTGCCACATTGTGCTGGATGTCCTGTCCCAGTCAGACCGGTCCTCTTAACGTTGCTCGTGAGTATCAGTTGAGGTGATATGGACATGTCCTGCGTATCAAGGAAGAGACAGTGGCCAAGATCACCCTTGGACGCGGCCCAGACGGCAAGCGGTTACATGGAAGACCCTAACGGCGCTGGCTCGACAGAATCAAGGAGGACATGCATCAGATTGACATCAACACGGAAGAAGAAATGGAGGAAGGCATCGAAAGGCCATGGAAATTGTGAGGTAGTCCTCAGCTTGCTGATTCCTGGGGTGTAATACTGAGTTCCTGTTGACAGGACTTCTTGATGGCTCTGTTTGCTTTTGTCCTGTAACGCCAATGATATGTTGTGTCCGTGTCCCCAGGTGACTGTAGGAAGTTGGTGGAAGTTGCTTTCTGTAAAGTTTGTTGACTCAGAACTTGTCGTCTTTAAATTTTTTTTTTTTCTTCCTTTTTTTTATTAAACCCCCCAGGTACTCGGCAGACATGTACAGCAGACACGTCCTGGCAGAGGACAGCTCAGTCATGGCTCGCATGCAGAAGAAGTTCTGGAAGACCAAACAGGTTTTGATCAAAGCCACCGGAAAGAAAGAGGACGAACACGTCGTAGCGTCTGACGCAGATCTGGACGCAAAATTAGAGGTCAGTGTCTGCCGAGTCCCCCAGTGTCAACTGTCAAATGAGGCCATTGTGTCCCCTAACCCTAAGCCTAACCCCACCTATTGTTGATTGTGTTTTGTTACTGTCATGGATTGGTACAGTTCAGGGTGTTCTTCCTAAGTTTATTTTAATGTATATAACTAGGGTGGGGGGCAAACCCTCCTGGCACGTTAGGCGCCCAACCGCCAGTTGCGGCCAGTCTTCTGCTTGCGTTGTGAAGAGGGGGGCTGAACATACCCCAAGGAGACACGGACGCTCCTCCGAAACCCCCTCTTAAACGGTGATACAATGGGAAACGAATACACTTGTTTTTTTTTTTACCTCCTCTTTGCTCAATCAGCTGCTGCCAAGCCGTGTGATCTTCATCTCGCATGGCGCTTCAGACCTTTAAAAGCCTGCACAGCAGCTCTCCTACTCTTTTACAGTGCATCCGGGAAGTATTCACAGCGCATCACTTTTTCCACATTTTGTTCTGTTACAGCCTTATTCCAAAATGGATTAAATTCCTTTTTCTCCACAGAATTCTACACACAACACCCCATAATGACAACGTGAAAAAAGTTTACTTGAGATTTTTGCAAATTTATTAAAAATAAAAAAAACTGAGAAATCCCATGTACATAAGTATTCACAGCCTTTGCTCAATACTTTGTTGATGCCCCTTTGGCAGCAATTCCAGCCTCAAGTGTTTTTGAATCTGATGCCACAAGATTGGCACACCTATCCTTTGCCAGTTTCGCCCATTCCTCTTTGCAGCACCTCTCAAGCTCCATCAGGTTGGATGGGAAGCGTCGGTGCACAGCCATTTTAAGATCTCTCCAGAGATGTTCAATCGGATTCAAGTCTGGGCCACTCAAGGACATTCACTTAGTTGTCCTGAAGCCACTCCTTTGATATCTTGGCTGTGTGCTTAGGGTCGTTGTCCTGCTGAAAGATGAACCGTCGTCCCAGTCTGAAGTCAAGAGCGCTCTGGAGCAGGTTTTCATCCAGGATGTCTCTGTACATTGCTGCAGTCATCTTTCCCTTTATCCTGACTAGTCTCCCAGTTCCTGATGCTGCCACCACCATGCTTCACTGTAGGGATGGTATTGGCCTGGTGATGAGCGGTGCCTGGTTTCCTCCAAACGTGACGCCTGGCATTCACACCAAAGAGTTCAATCTTTGTCTCATCAGACCAGAGAATTTTGTTTCTCATGGTCTGCGAGTCCTTCAGGTGACTTTTGGCAAACTCCAGGTGGGCTGCCATGTGCCTTTTACTAAGGAGTGGCTTCCGTCTGGCCACTCTACCATACAGGCCTGATTGGTGGATTGCTGTAGAGATGGTTGTCCTTCTGAAAGGTTCTCCCCTCTCTACAGAGGACCTCTGGAGCTCTGACAGAGTGACCATCGGGTTCTTGGTCACCTCCCTGACTAAGGCCCTTCTCCCCGATCGCTCAGTTTAGATGGCCGTCCAGCTCTAGGACGAGTCCTGGTGGTTTTGAACTTCTTCCACTTACGGATGATGGAGGCCACTGTGCTCATTGGGACCTTCAAAGCAGCAGAACTTTTTCTGTAACCTTCCCCAGATTTGTGCCTCGAGAACAATCCTGTCTCGGAGGTCTACAGACAATTCCTTTGACTTCATGCTTGGTTTGTGCTCTGACATGAACTGTCAACTGTGGGACCTTCTATAGACAGGTGTGTGCCTTTCCAAATCATGTCCAGTCAACTGAATTTACCACAGGTGGACTCCAATTAAACATCTCAAGGATGATCAGGGAAACAGGACCTGAGATCAATTTGGAGCTTCATGGCAAAGGCTGTGAATACTTATGTACATGTGCTTTCTCAGTTTTTTTATTATTAAGAATTTTGCAAAAACCTCAAGTAAACTTTTGTCACGTTGTCATTATGGGGTGTTGTGTGTAAAATTCTGAGGAAAAAAATGAATTTAATCCATTTTGGAATAAGGCTGTAACATAACAAAATGTGGAATAAGTGATGCGCTGGGAATACTTTACGGATGCGCTGTATTTCCAGCCCTGGGCCTGGTTAAATCTCTTGGCACACAGTCTCGTCTCACAGGACGTGAATTCTTTATATTTTTTAGTTTATAATTTAAAAACAAAATAAGAATCTGAAAATCTAACAACATCACATTAAAGTTTGATAAATTCTGAAAAGAATGATACCAAACATATATATGTAGGTTTTAAAATAAGCCAGATTTAAAGTGTGACAAAAAAGTGACATAAAAACATCACATAAAATCGTTGCACTTTTACAACATTTATTTCTGTTGCACATTTCATACAAGTGATGAGCTCAAAGTGCTTTACGTGATGAAGAAAGAGAAAAAAGACAAAACAAATAAGGATTAAAATTAGGGAACACTAATTAACATAGAATAAAAGTAAGGTCCGATGGCCAGGGAGGACAGAAAAAATAAAAACTCCAGACAGCTGGAGAAAAATAAATAAAATCTGCAGGGGGTCCGAGGCCACGAGACCACCCAGCCCCCTCTAGGCATTCTAGCTAACATCAATGACCTCACAATCAGTCCTCATGGTATTCAGGGTTCACATGGAAGAACTTGATGATGACGGTCATGTGGACTTCTGGCCTTTAATCCATCAATGGTGGGACATCACGGTGCTTTGATCAGGTGGTGGCGGCGGCGTAAATCACAGAAAACCAGAAAAAGAACAGAAGAGAAAGTAGGGGTTAGTATGGATTACAGAGCCACCATGAATAATAATGATAATTAATTGAATATACATAGCACCAGGAATAAACTAAGGTGAAGCTCTGAGAATGCCATGTTAAAGTAATGTGTTTTCAGCGGTGTGCTCCACCGTATCAGCCTGGAAAATTCCGATTCCTAAATACCAGTGTGTTATAAAGTTTGAGCAGACCCTCCTGTGACTTGTACTGCACATGTCAAGACGCTGTATAACCTGACATTCTGTTAACTGACCTCTGAACACTGGAAGTCGACAGCATAGAGTCCACTACGCCTCCTAAATCCTTCTTATAATAAGGTGGACTCTCAATTTTCAAACCACCCATTGGATATTCAGACCTCACATTTTTAATTCCTACATGTCATTCTTTACATTTACTGACATTAAATGTCATCGTCCACAAATCTGCCCAAGTCTGTCTGCTGTCCAAGTCCCCTCTGTGATGATTCAACGGATTCTCAATTATCTACCAATCCACCCAGCTTGGTATCATCTGCAGACATAACCAGTTTGTTCTTTATATTCCTATCCAAATTATTTATTTATATTAAATAGAGCAGCGGCCCTAGCACTGACCACTGCTGGTCACCAATCTTAACATCAGCCAGTTCTGATGAGGTTTATCGCTCCTTCGCCATCTGCTTCCTGTGTCTGAGCCAATTCTGCACACCACACCCTGTACCCTCCATCCCGGGAACAAATCCTCCTCCCAGTGTCGTCAATGTGATCTCTTCACGTGGTGCACCACTTGGCAGAGGTCAAGTAACATAACATTTCCCAACAGAGTTGCCTGTTCACCGTTGTCCAATGTCACTTTTGATCTCTGTGCCAATGTTTTGTTTTTCTCCCTTCCTTCTGTGACATCTTCATTAAAAGACAAATTGCTAAGAGTCCTGATTCCTAAGGAAAGACAAACTGCCTAAGTATCCCATACATTTGTTTTAACAGGAACCACTGGAGAACACCAACAAATGACCACATTTACCATTATGTGTAATTTTTGACATTTTTGAAATTATTAAAAAAAAAAAAAATGCAGAATATTCTCAAAAAAGGACATTTTGAAATTCCCACATGCAGTGCTGCCTACTAAATGGGCACAGGCTGAAGGTGCCCCTCCAATATCTCATCCCTGCTGTATCAGCCTTTGCATTTGCTTTGTGTGCACACATTTGTCTTTATGCTTTTATAGAAGTCATGAGGTTTTTGCACATCCACCAGGGGTCCTAGAAACATATACCTGTAACTGAGGTGGGCTGGCCTGTTAAGTGCTTACAAAGGGATCAAAATTCAAAATGTTCAAAAAGCTGAACAAACACTAAAGAAGCTGAGACGTTGCGTCCACCAAGGGATAACTTGAAAGTGCGGCCCCTGCCGTATTTATACATAACTTGCAGTGACGTCAAAGGTATGATGGTCACAGTCACGTGGTCACAACTAATTCATCACATAAGAAAAATCAAGATGATAACAAAGGTCAGCTTTTATATTTCAGCTGAAAACATGTAATAAATATCAGAAATTGATCCTGCACATATAAAATTAAATGCCAAAACGTGCAGAAATATGCATAAATATTGTTCAAACTGCGTTCAACACACGCTGTGGCCCTTTTCTGCTTCTTGGGTGTTAAAGACGTGAAGTTGGTGCCCATCTGTGTTAATTTAAGTCGAGGCGCGGTGAGTCAAGTTGTGTTTCACAAACCGAGCTGCTGAATGATCTGAATGTTGCATTGTAATCATCTTGGAGGGTTTCCTCCCCTTCGAGGGTGCAGAGAAGTCTGGTGTGATGAGTTTGTAGAGCGTGCCGCTGGTTGAGCGCTGCGGCGGGTGTCCAGTGGTCAAAGATTAATGCAATTAAATTAGTTGTGATTCTTATCCCTCTTCATAGATTCCACAAAAATATAAGACATTGAACCTTAATAGTAATTGTTCATTCCACATTTTGTTTTAAGAATTATTTGTCAAACCCGCAGCCTGCAAATGACAGGCGTTGGTTGGGGTAGATAAAGCTGATGTCACATTAGATGACTTTCCCAGCGATTTTCAGTCGTAGCCTTCGTTTACATCATCTTAGCCAGTCGGAGGCTGTCGGCGGTGCACTCCACGAAGCTGGTCATCTAATGTGACGTACCCAACGACTGAGGTGACCGGTTATGACAAACTAAGACAGGTTTGATTGTGGTGTTAGTCGGAGGAGAGCTGACAATGCTCATCCGGAGGTACAATACATAGAATGGAGCGACGAGAAATAACCACACAAGTAGCAGAGACGCTCGTCTGTCTGATGTCTCGGATGGAATATAAGAATTAAAGAGGAGAGATTGCTGCTGAACTAGTGGCAGCTGTTAACCCTTCGTAAAGCTGCATGTCTGTCAGGCAACACACTATTGGCTGTTCTGGAAAAGAGGCGAGTGCGACTGTGCTGGAAGAACGGCACTCAGTTGGGAAATGTGACATGACCTGTGATTTTTCAGTCGTAGTGACAAGGTCAGCGACTGCAATCGGCAAAAGTGACATGCTCCATGGCAAAAAGCTGCGAAATGTGACATCGGCTTAGCTATGCTTTCCTGACTTTGAAAATGCTCCTTTAAAGATGTTTTAATAATGGAGGAAAAATCAGAAATGTTTAATGTGAAATGAACCAGCTTCTCTTTTTGTTGTGGTAAATGCAACGACACGTCAGGAATCTCACGTTCCAAGAGTGAAGCAGAGCAGAATTGGGAGGAGAGCGATATTTTTAGAGTGCTGCTGTTAGTGCATCCATTACCTAAAAAGCCGAGTAGTGCGATAGAAAAATCTGTCCATGTAATAAATGACGATACAAACTGACACATTAAAAGTGATGAAGACGGTGATTGTGGAAGTGATGTGTAAAGCACACTCAAAATGAGTGTTGGATCGGTACTACAATTTTAACTTCAGTATCGATACCACCCTTTGGACCTTGTTGTGGCAGAAACACGCTGCTCAAAGAAGGCACTCGGAGACCTCAGGATATCGAGCTTTATTGTGTGAGCTACACACGGTCTCAGTTCAGATGAAATAGCAACAACAACCACCTTTATTTCTGTCGCACATTTTCATATAAATAATGGAGCTCAAAGTGCTTAACATGATGAAAAAAAGAGAAATAAAAGACAAAATAAGAATTAAAATAAGACAACACTAACTAACATAGAATAAGAGTAAGTTGGTCCGATGGTCAGGGAGGACAGAAAAAAACAAAAAAAAAAATCCAGACGTCTGGAGAGAAAAAAAATAAAATGAGCGTCTTACTTTTATTTACAGTTCTTATCAAGACTTCACGCCTCTCTGACTCCAGCTTCCCGCTACTTTGGTCCTGCCCCTCATTACTTCCACCAATATTTCCCTGCCTAATGAGCGTAGGGCAGGCCCTCACCCCCACCTCCCCACCTTGGACCCGTCCAGTTCCTGCCACCATTATCTCCAGTCGTCTGCTCATGTTCACCATGTGGGTGGGTTGCCTGTCAGCCCCTCTCTGCATGCCTGACCTTGACTTATGAAGTGTCGGCGGTCTCCAGTTTGCTAAGAAAGATAAAAATGATTCAAGTGCGGCCCTTTTTGTCATTTAACCCTTGCTATGCTAACGTGCACTAGGCTATAATGCTTATTTTCATATATGCTGTTGATTCTCTTTGAATTTATGCAAATCGTCATTAAGAGTAGACTTTTCTATAACCTCGGTACCAAAGCGGTTCTGTATAACTCTCAGCCCCCCCTTTATTATTCCAGCCGCCCTGGTTTGTTTGCCACACAGTTGCTAGCCTTCTTACCCACTGCTTCACTCTTGATAGCCATTGTCTCAGATGGCTGGGGGGGTCGACCCAGCCGGGATGCCTTAGAGGACCGGAGGAGGGCTTGCGCCTCCTTCAGACCATGTGGGGGCGACCACCCTGGTGCCTTTGGTGGCCACGGGTACAGGGCTTTGAAGCTCAACCCAGTCGGGGCCTGTGGTCACCGCTAGGGAGTACCCCAATGCCTTGGGGACCCTGGACCTCGGCCACACCTGGAAGTGCCTGGGGGGTGGGGAGAAGAGCAGGGACACCCGGAGTGCTTCCGGGGATGCACCCGGCACTTCTGCCACACTGGTGCGTGTCGGTGGAAGATTGCCGGGAAACGCCTGGACCACATCCAGGTGATTATAAAAGGGGCCGCCTCCCTTCATTCAGGGCTGGAGTCGGGCGGAAGAGGACGAGGTCTGGAGGAGAGTGAAGGAGGCGGCCTGAAGAAGAGTCTGTGGGTTGGGTGGCACTTAAGACTTGTAAATATTAGTTGTAAATAAACGTGTGGTGGCGATTAGTAACACATCTACCTGTCTGAGTCCGAGGCTCGTTCCACACCGTGAAGTCCCAATTACGATTATGCGATGGTGGGGTTGGGGAGAGTGTCCCCGGTGAAGGCCGAATTCTGTCAAAGTAATGGCGGGGATTGAGTTTTCCCCGTGACGTCCCAATTGGGGGATGTGTCCTGCGTGAGGTTCTGATTGTGTCGATGTGTGTAGTTTTGTTTTGTGAAATCTGCAGAACAGAGATCTCACTGCAATTACAGTAGTCGGTGTTGAGGGGCTGGCTGAGGGGTCTGAGAGGAAAGCTGACATTTCCACGTATCCTTCTGTAACGGTTGCTACATATCGTATGCGCTGTGCCTGTTTCTGCCCCTTGTTCTCTTTGGAATATACGTCCTGGGTGTGGAGTATTTGAAGGATATCTCTTTAAGGGGAGAAGGGGGCCAAACCACGCCTGTGGGTCCTTGCATAAACGCGCTGGTGTGTGTCGTAAGAAGACAGACTGGCTTGAAAGAGGGGAAAACAAGAGTCTGGGGAAAAAAAAAAACGGAGAGGAGAAGGAGCTTGGAGAGACGATTAAAAAGGGAAGGCAGGGGAACTCCATGTGTAGTTTGGTTTGGGCGCACGCAACAACAGAGGCCTGGCTGACCAGTGGAGGACCTCAGTGTGCGCGGCGCTGCCAGTGATTGGTGAGGCTTGCGTCTTCCTCTTGAGGGGTTACACCCGGGTGAGGCGGCCAGGAAAGGACTTCTCTCTAAAACGGTGAGATCGCTCCTTTATCTTGTAGAGTGGAAATGTGACCGTTACATTTTGACCAGTGCTCTGGTTTTAAAGATGAAATACCCCGGCCGGTTAGTTCCAAAGACAAAAAAGGGACTGGGGAGTGTGTATGGTGGGGCGCGGGTGTGACTTGTGCTTTTATATATGTGTGTGTGTGTGTGTGCTGTCTGTAAGTAGTCCTGTTTCTTTGGTCTTATTAACTTGTTCTGCTTGAATGTTTTTCTGCACAGCTAATTTATAAAGAGGCGATTCATGGGTAGAGTCATAAACGTCAGTGTCCGTTCAGTTCAATGTCCTGCATGATTTGCTAAAGGGGTGTGTGTGTGTGTGTCTGCACACAGTATCTCACAGAAGTGAGTAGACCCCTCACATTTTTGTAAATATTTGATTTTATCTTTTCATGGGACAACACTGACAATTTGACACTTTGACATGATGTCCAGTAGTCCGTGTACAGCTTGTATCACAGTGTCAATCTGCTGTCCTCTCAAAATAACTCGACACACAGCCATTTATGTCTAAACCGCTGGCAACGAAAGTGAGTCCACCCCTAAGTGACAAATGTTCAAATTGTGCCCAATTGGCCATTTTCCCTCCCCGGTGTCATGTGACTCGTTGGTGTTACAAGGTCTCAGGTGTGAATGGGGAGCAGGTGTGTTACATTTGGTGTTATCGCTCTCACACTGGTCACTCGAAGTTCAACATGGCACCTCATGGCAAAGAACTCTCTGAGGATCCGAAAAAAAGAATTGTTGCTCTACACAAAAATGGCCGAGGCTATAAGAAGATGGCCAACACCCTGAAACTGAGCTGCAGCACGGTGGCCGAGACCATACAGTGACAGGTTTAACAGGACAGGCTTCACTCAGAACAGGCCCCGCCATGGTGCCCGTGCTCAGCGTCATATCCAGAGGTTGTCTTTTGAAAATAGATGTATGAATGCTGCCAGCATTGCTGCAGAGGTTGAAGAAGGGGGGGGGGGGTCAGCCTGTCAGTCTGTCAGTCTGTCAGTGCTCAGACCACACGCCCGCCGCACACGGCATCACATTGGTCTGCATGGCCGTCGTCCCTGAAGGAAGCCTCTTCTAAAGATGATGCACAAGAAAGACAAGCAGACTAAGGACGTGGATTACTGGAACTGATGAGACCAAGATCAACTTGTTTGGTTCAGATGGTGTCAAGCGTGTGTGGCAGCCACCAGGTGAGGAGTACAGAGACAAGTGTGTCTTGCCTACAGTCAAGCATGGTGGTGTGAGTGTCATGGTTTGGGACACTGGGGAGTTACAGTTCATTGAGGGAACCATGAATGACAACATGTACTGTGACACAGTGAAGCAGAGCGTGATCCCCTCACTTAGGAAACTGGGCCGCAGGGCAGTATGCCAACATGATAATGACCCCAAACACACCTCCAAGACGACCACTGAGGGTGAAGGTGCTGGACTGGCCAAGCATGTCTCCGGACCTAAACCCTATTGGGCATCTGTGGGGCATCCAGAAGGTGGAGAAGCGCAAGGTCTCTAACATCCACCAGCTCCGTGATGTCGTCATGGAGGAGTGGAAGAGGATTCCAGTGGCAACCTGTGAGGCTCTAGTGAACTCCATGCCCAAGAGAGTTAAGGCAGTGCTGGAAAGTAATGGTGGGTGGCCAAACAAAATATTGACACTTTGGGCACAATTTGGATATTTGTCACTTAGGGGTGGACTCACTTTTTTGTTGCCAGCAGTTTAGACCTTAATGGCTGTGTGTTGTTATTTTGAGGGGACAGCAGATTGACACTGTGATACAAGCTGTACACGAACTACTTGACATTGGGGTCAAAGTGTCATATCTTCAGTGTTGTCCCATGAAAAGATAGAATGAAATATTTACAAAAATGTGAGGGGTGGACTCGACTTTTGTGAGATACTGTGTAGATGTGTATGTGTGTGTGTGTATGTGTGTATCTATACTAATAAAAGGCAAAGCCCTCACTGACTCACTCACTGACTGACTGACTGACTGACTCATCACTAATTCTCCAACTTCCCGTGTAGGTAGAAGGCTGAAATTAGGCAGGCTCATTTCTGACAGCTTACTTACAAAAGTTAAGCAGGTTTCATTTTGAAATTCTATGCGTAATGGTCATAACGGTTGACAACGTCCACCGTGTTGAACTTTCTTATTTATGGCCCCATCTTCATGAAATTTGGAAGGCGGCTTCCCTGCGGTAACTAAAACCGATGTATGTACTTATTTCAGTGGTATGACGCCACTGTCAGCCGCCATATTGAACGTTCCAGCGTCACTAATTCTCCAAGTTCCCGTGTAGGTAGAAGGCTGAAATTTGGCAGGCTCATTCCTTACAGCTTCCTTACAAAAGTTGGGCAGGTTTCATTTCGAAATTCTACGCATAATGGTCATAACTGAAACCTACTTATGTACATATATACGGCCATAGCCTGCAGCTCGGTCGCCGTGTGAGGCGGAGTTGCGTCCCCCATCATCACGCCTCCCACGTAATTGAGTGCCTGCCCATATAAGGTAAATATACGCGGGTGAAGGACTGTGCTTATGCAAATGAAGATGAGATGGTCTAGTGTTTGGCACAAACTCAGCAAAAGTGCGGGAGAAACTTTTTAAAGTGCCGGGTCTTAGCTAACTTTAAATAAAGCCGTGGACATCGCAAGATCACACAAGAGAGCGGCTCACGTGAACTGACTGTGAACGCAGTACGCAGACAACAAGCTAGAGCTCCAAAGAGCGCTGAACAAAAAACGCATCACACAATTGAGAAGGTAGCAAAAGAATATGAAGCGAGTGACGCATACAAGCATATTCATAAGTGCAGCTGCTGCGGAAACAAAGCACGGTGTAAACCTTAAGTTTAAATTAAGTTCATAGACACGCTGCCGCTGGAGTTTGTCATGCCTAAGACGAATACGATATTCGCGAGATACAAGTTTAATGAGAAGACGCAGGGTGTAAACAGGACTTTGGATCACTTTGTAATGGAGTTAAAATTGCTGGTGAAGGACTGTGCTTATGCAAACGAAGATGAGATGGTCAGGGATAGACTAGTGTTTGGCACAAACTCAGCAAAAGTGCGAGAGAAACTTTTAATTGCCGGGTCTGAGCTAACATTAAATAATTGCTGGTGAAGGACTGAGCTTACGCAAACGAAAAGAAAGCAAATGTTACGTTATTTTTAAAATGTTTCCTTTTCGTTTTCATAACTTCTTTAACACACTTCTTCTCCGCTGCGAAGCGCGGGTATTTTGATATATACCATATATATATATATATACATGTGTAAAAGTCGGGTCTTAAAACCCAAAAAAATCAATCATAAAGTCAGACCCCGACTTATACGCCCGTTCAAAAATGCGACCCTTGATTTTTTTTTTACCCCCCCCACATCTTCTTGCCTCCTCTAATCTCTCTCATCAGTTTCTCAGACACATCGAATTTGGTTGCAGTAGCGCAGTTACCAATTTCTTTCGTTAATTCAAAGACATTTAATTTAAAACCAGCTTCATATTTTCTCCTGATCGAACGCTCCATCGTAGATAAGGGATGCTCTTACGATAACGGTGTATGAGGGTGTGAAATACAGAAAAAGCACAAAACAGTGCAAATGTCACTTCGGCACAGTTCAGGGATCACCGTGTGGTCACGTTGGCACAGTAGAGAGAGAGAAGGAGAGGTGAGGAGCACACGCTGATACAGCGCATTGCTGCACCCACATAGAAATAAAAAGGCCGTGTGCCCCGTGGTGACTCTCTCAGGTGGCTGTTAGCATATCGTAATCTCATGGACCGATAACGTGAGTCTTCCGCATTCGACTTATTCGACCGACATTATAAAATACCAGAAATTATACGGTAACATCAAGTCCCGACTTATCCGTGGGAGAACTTAAACATGAGTAGATACGGTAATTGTGTTTGGGGTTTTATGTAATTCATACTCGGTCTGATTGGCTTCCCTTAGTCTGGCACTTTCACTTCTTGTGTATAAACGACACCCCCATCAAAGGGGATCAAAATCGGGGCTAAGGTTCTGTCCTTCTTCCGAACCCGTTTGTGTTGGTCTCCTAATGAAGATTAGGAAGTCGTTACACTTCTGGTCCTGAAAATCCCTGCTGGTATCGTGCCATTTTAAAATGTGAGTGTTTCGATACTTTTTGAGTAGTGGTGTGCCATGAAACTCTATTCGTAATACAAAAGCAATTCAGCACAGCCCGTCTGGAGTCCCGCACAGCTGAAATTAGCGCAAGGTGAAATAAAGAGACGTTCTCAAATAATGGAATGTCAGCATTTGCCTTCAAATGAGAATTTTCTTCAGTCAGAGTTGAAGTATATTTGACCATCAGCATGTATTGTGCCATGTGTTGTGTTTATCGTATTTCGATAAGATGACTGTTCATAAGCGGGCTGTTTAAACGAGTTCTTAAATTCACAGGCCGCATATCGTTGATCTTCACTGCTGCTGAGATAGAATCACCCAATGGGAGGCCTGACACTTGGACTTGACCATCGTAGTGGACAGTTCACAACCAGGCAGTGGACCCCCGAAGAATTTAAAGGAGGCTAAAGGCACATTCTGGTATTCAGGGTCCACGTTTATCCAGTAGCGATACCGCCTGTCATCCACCTGAAGCTCAGCCCGGCCAGTACTTGGGTGGGAGATCATCTAGGAAAAGCTTGGACTGCAGTTGGAAGAGTTGGTGGTGAGGCCAGCGGGGGGCGCCTACGTTGTGGTCTGAATGTGGATCCCAATGTCCCCCAAGTGCAGTGACAGGGACACTGTGCTGTACAAATAGCACCGTCCTCTGGGTGAGACGTAAAACGGAGCTCCTGACTCTCTGTGGTCACAAAAGATCTCTGGTCATCCTCCATAAACTGCAGGAGGTATCCTGATGACCTGGCTCAATTGCCCACCACGGCCTGGTCATTCTGGCCTCTTAATCATCCCCAGTCTTTAATTGGCTAAACTCTCTCCCACCACCTGACCACCTAATAGCTCATGTGTGGTGAATGTCCTGGTGCAAAAATGGCCATCACGTCATCCAGATGGGTGCTGCACGTATTGGTGACACTTGGAGTTGTGAGAAAAGCGCGGTATAAATATAAAGAATAATAATTATATTTGTTGTTATTTATTAACATGTTGTGTCGAGTGCAAGTCAAAGGGGCGCCAGCACAATCACAAGGCCTCAGTTGGGATGTTGTGTGTAGATTTTAAAATTCGCATTTTACAAAAAAAAGAGAAAGAGAGACGAGCGACGAGACTGAGTGTCCGGTTTGAGTCGCGTGGGACCTGAACATCCTAACCGAGCTGACATGAAGGGAGTCGGGTGGTGGGTTAGTCGCACTTTGGGGACCTGCTGATCTCGACTTGACAGTATTTTGAAAAAGTGAAGGGGCATTGGCGTGCCACGATGTGCTGGCTGGCCTGTCGTCAAAGTCCCCCCACCGCTGCTGCACATCACTTATCGAGTATCAAATGTGTCGAGATACCTCATGAACTCGTGGCCATGGAAATCGTGAGCCGGGCCCCGGCGTACGGACCTCCTGGGTCGTCCCACTTGAGTGTCTGTTGACAGGTCTACTCGGGACGCTGCTCAATGGCTCGCACCGAAGACGGTGCGTCTGTGTCCCCCGGGTGACGACTGCATGCTGGCAGAAGCTGCTCTCTGCCGTATCGGGTGACTCTCTAAATTATGAATGACGGCCAAGTTTCCAGCACATGAGCTCTCATTATTTCTGTTTCCATGCTCTGCTCAGGCGGGTGACGGGTGGACGGCCCTCGGCCGGAAGGTAACCCGGTGGTATACGGTGGTGGTCTATGGAGGGTGTGGCTCTCGGGTTCAGTTTTGGAGCCCCCGGGTGGCTGCCGGTTTTCATCGCCACCTCCTTCACAATCTTTAGCTGATCTCATTCTTCAATAAGTGGAGATCTTATGTCCCCTCAGGAAAGCGCCATAGTGACCGGTTTGCGTTTTTAACAAATTAAGGGAGAAATTTACACTTGAAATGCTTCACTTCTTTTTATTGGATACAAATTTCAGACCAAAATTAGATAATTAAATATACTAAGAAGAGTAAAATAAATAAGAAGAATGTGATAATGAAATGTTCCTATTTCTCTGTGTTCTTAATTATTTCTTCATTTATTTATTTATTTAGTTCAATGACACTGCATGCACTATGAAGTGAAAACTGTCATTGTCACTCGTCACCGTTGAGAGGGCGGGCTCTAGTGAGCACCGTGTTCTGATTGGTGAATCGTCGCTAGAGTGTGGATGATCTTCGGCCTTCGAGTCCCACTTCAGATGCAGACCCCTGACGGGGAGTTCAGAGCTTCTTGTATTAAAGTCGTCACTTCATGCAGTCCTGCTGAGCAGATTGCGCATGCGTGATTAGTGAATAGCAAACAACCTCTAAAATGGTGTCGACGTCCGGTGAGAGACCAAAGTGAATGCACAAAACAAAATACTCCTTGGATGACGTTTTGTGTATTCCTGCCGTGTCGGACTCTGATTTTGATGCAAGTGATCTGAAGATGGAGATTGAAAATGAAAGTGAGGTACCGGCTTCAGATGATTGGTCCCCAACTGATCGTGGTGCTGATGCGCCTATGCCAACGTTTGCCTGGGAGGACCGCCACTTACAATGACGAGAGGTACAAACCATATTGAATCACACTGCCATACGAAGACAGTCGGGCAGCCGGCCCGCCACGCATTCCTACTGGCCATCGAGCTGCCCCTACCACAGCCACCAGAGACCCATAACAAGCGCCAGCAGCAGCCACAGTAACGGATGTTTTACGTCGATGTACATGTGAAACCTTTGCTTTGTGTGCTTTTCAGAAAAATGAGTTGCCTGCAAAAAATATTCAACCCTCAAAGAGTTAAAGTCGCCATCTCGGCCCACTGCACTAAGTCCCTTCATCATTTTAAGCCCAAATAACTCTGGGGATGGCATTCTGCTGCCCAGATATCGTGAATATTTCTGTGTGTTCTGCCTCTTTATAGCAACTCATTAATATTCATAAGTGAAAAACTTGTTGCATCTTTCCCAAGAAGACTCATGGCTGTATTAGCTCAAAAGGGGGCTTCTACTAAATACGGAGCAAAGGGTCTGAATACTCTCCGTCTCATGTGTGACTGCTGTCCTGATCGCGATGTCGGGCTGTGCACTGGTGACCATCTTGAAACGTGTCACACGAAGGGCGTGTCCTAAATCTGCATCAGTACACCGGTGGCCACTCGACGTGGCTGTCCTGCGGTATTTATGGTGACGTTTTACTGTTTGCGCTCTTCTCTTACAAGTTTGAATTCCCCGTTTTTGTGTCGTTTTTCTAAGGGGGTACACAGGACACTGAGCAGGTCAAGGGGGTCTGTCCCCTCTCTTGCTGGTCCTCCTTTGCTTTTCTTGGTTGTTGCCTTGGCAAGGCTTATGTTAAGGGTGGCACCAAGCCTAAGGTTCTTGTTAAAATGTGCTTCTCTTTAAAATGAAGAGAGTGGCACTGCCCACTTTGCCTGTGTGACTCTGTGGAGACCTGTGCCCGAGTTGCCCTCAAATTGCAGGTGTAAAGTTTTACTCTCCTCTCCTGACAGACACACAGGGGACAGTGACACATTTCCAAGTCCCCATCCTGGGGGGCCCAAAAAGTTTTGTGTAACCCTAGTGATCATGAGGAATGCATGTTGGCACAGAGGGTTGGCATGGCTGCATCAGCAGTCCCCTGCCCAGTTGTCTTGGGTTTTCTACCTCATTCTCACATTTTTCACTTTTGGGTTGGCAGCATAAGCTGGCGAGGTCTGACGATGTCACTCAGCACACACACCCCAGTCGCCACGTGCCAAGTCCATTCCCTGGAGAATCTTTAATTATGAATGCCGTGTGACTTTACTGTTGCCATGGACTCGGGCTCCTCGGTGGCACCAGAGGACAGCAGCACTACTAGCTCGATCGTATGGCAGGCTTTCCTGTGCCTGAAGTTGCTTGAGGATGCGCTGTCATGTGACCTGGCAGAGCCCGACACGAGGGCCTCACCCTGCATGGTTACTGGGGTGCAAGAGAATCAGCTGGCCATTGATCTCCTTTGTGGTGTTGTGCCTGGCCTGGCGCTGCATCACTGGCGTGTCTGTCTCCCTTGGCCTGGCCTGCTGACACTCGTTTATCTTCTTCTCTTTTCAGTTCTTTCGATCCTTGCAGACGACTTGCTTGGACCTCCTGAAGGTTGTGGAGAAATACCAGCAAAGGATAAACTGTGAGTATCACCTGAGAAGGCTGCCATCGTCACCTGGTGCCAGGCTAGCACAATGCATCTGATGGTCGAGTCCCTTCCGTGATGTTGGCACTGACTAGATCTGCTGCTGCTGTATGTCGTCTGCCTAGTAGGTGGCAGGCAGGCTTAGAGGGGACGTTCATTTAGGGTCAGGATGACTTGGATGGTACAAACCAGCTAATGCCCACCCGCGGGTTCACTGGGCTTGTGGTGACACAAATCTGGGATGATTTGGCTGATTTTAACATTCAAACACGTTGACGACAACAGACCACCCAGCCCACCAAGAGACCCTCAAAGTAACTTCAAAGTTCACCACCCCATGTAGACATCTGGCATTGCTCATAATTGGCACTGGTGGTTGGCCAAGTCATCTGGGGACCCTTACATCTCAAATGGGCTGTTCAGACCAGCAGAGCCATTTGGTTGAATTTCCCAAAATGACAGCCTGCCCACCACACCACTCGGCCCCTCGCTGCCAGTGTCTGTGGTGAACTCGAAGAGCAGATCCAGACGTCTCGATGGTGGGCTGAACTTTGAGGTTGGGCACGTCACCTGTATGGCCACAGGGGCCTAAAGCGGTCCAGAGCTGCAGCGTCAAGTCCACCTGAGCCGTTGGAAACGAAACAAGAGGCCATCTTGACCTGCTGCCTGCTCCATTAGCGAGTGCACCCTGCAGACTTGGTGGGCATGAGAGGAGCAGGAGTGCCAAGGGTGGCCTCACCAAAATAAAATGTCAGTCCCAGTATGCTTTACAGTGACTTTTATAGAAAGCAGAACAACAGACCACTGATTGACCCCCCGTCCCACCCCCGCGCACTGTGACCAGGGTCTCTGAGCGACGCTCGTCTCGTTCTCAGGTCTGTCCGTGGAGGAAAATGAACTCGGCTTGTTCCTGCAATTCCACGCTGAACGTGACAGGAGCAAAGCGGGTGACATGATGGAGGCCACCAGCAAGGCCCTGTGTGCCTCAGCAAACCAAAGGTAAGTGCACCGTCCACACCGCTGGCCACCCATCCCCATGAGTGTCCCCTCTTGTCTCCCCCCTCATCCTATCCTTGTCACTGGTGAGGAGTCACTCGGGCTTCTCCCCCCCCTTGTCCCTTCCTTGTCACCGGTGAGGAGTCACTCAGGCTCTCTCTACCACCCATTGTCATCCCACCCGTTTCTCACCCTCATCTTTGAGGGGCTGACTGTAAACTTGGGGTCTGCGAGTCACGGAGAATCCATTTGAGCAACAGGGGGATCAAATGAGCAGGTAGGGGGTGGGGGGTCTCATACTACTCATTGATGGGCTTGTATGTTGTGCCCCCCGACTGCTCTGCTTGCCCCCCAGTTGTTACTTGTCGTTCCTCCCTTTGACCTCTGTCACTCGTTTTTCCTCTCTCTCTCTGCCCTTTGACCTTTATATTTGCTCCACCCCTTGACCAGGGGGGGTTTCTAGAAGTTGCAGGTATCGGGGTCTTAGCCCCCTCTTTGATTTTCACAAGCGTTCTTAAGATGTATAAGAATCCATAGAGTGGCAGGGTGGGGGACGAGCCCCCCATGGGGTGTTTGCACATCTTTGTTAATAAAGTTGAAGGGTGTGACAACCAGGGGGGTTGTAAGGAAAATCGAAGACTGGGGGCAAATCCCCCTTAGGGTTTCCCCACGTGTTAATATGGTCTGATATACTTTAGGGGGCTCGATAATCTGTAAGGGACAATACAGTTGGGGGCTTTGTCACAATTGACCTTTCAGCCCTCCTGCCACCACTGCCCCTGATCATTCATTCTCTGTGCCCCTTGACCTCCATATGTGGTGCATCCCTGCCATGCGTTGTCTGTGCCCTTTGACCTCTGCAGTTGACCCACCCCTTGACCCTGTTGCCCATTATCTTCCCACCTTGTTCACCACACCCCTTAGTGGCCCCCAGACAAGTCCCCAGTGACGCTCATGTATTGCCAGTGCCACCGAGCACTCGGCCCACCCACGTGGATGGCAGTTCCTTGAAGCTCCCTTTCTGTTGGTTGGTGGGTTTCAGTTGCCCCGCCAGTCTAAACCTCTGTGATCCCTTTTGCCCACTCCCAGACTGGCACTGGTGCCACCCCTCCATCGGCTGGAACAAGAGGTGGAGACGTTCAGGCGGCGGGCCATCTCAGACACGCTCATCACAGTGGAGCGCATGGAAAAGGCCCGGACCGAGTACCGGGGGGCACTGCTGTGGATGAAGGACGTGTCACAGGAGCTGGACCCCGATACATACAAACAGCTGGAGAAGTTTCGGAAGGTGAGACGGCGCGTGGGTCCACGGTTGGGGCTCGGGGGGCTCTGGGCTGGGCTCACTGAGGGTCTCTGCGGTTTGTGCAGGTCCAAGCGCAGGTGCGGAACACAAAGACGCAGTTTGAGAAGCTCAAGAACGACGTGTGCCAGAAGGTGGACATTCTGGGGGCGAGCCGCTGCAACATGCTGTCCCACTCTCTGGGCACATACCAGGTAGGCCACGTCACGCCCATCCCGTCCCGTCCCCAGAAGAAGAGCAAGGCGAGTGACGTTAGAGCCCCCTGTCCTTTGTGTCGCAGATGACTCTCCTCCATTTCTGGGAGAAGACGGCCCAGCTGATGTCCCAAATCGAGGAGTCGTTTTCAGGTCACCTGCCCTACGAGTTCACCACACTGAAGGTCAGTTGGCCGTTTTCTTGGGCGTGGGCATGGAGAGTGGGTGATGTCACCTGATCTTGTGTCCTTCGTTCGCAGGACCTACAGGACCCCTTGAACCAGCTGGTGTGTGACGACAGTGCAGAGAAGCCTCTGGGGGAGTCCCCAGCGAGCCATTTGGACAAGTGAGTGTCTCGGGGGGGGGGGGGGTGACCCCCCCGGGGGCTGTGGCGCCGGGGGGGGCGGACACTGCCACCTCTGTTTTGCAGGCTGATCGCGCTCAATGAGGAACAGCCACCGGCACCTGGCACAGAGTTCGGTGAGACAGATGGCACACCTCGTCTCTCACCATCCACGCCACTCCGTGCCACTCACCCTGCTTATGTTTGTTCTGCAGATCAGGAGACGGGCGTCCACGGGAAAGCAAGAAGCGGCCCTTTGTCCCTGAGCCTTGAAACAGGTAGCGGGTAATGGGCAGGGGTTACAGGGCAGTGGGCAGACCACTGAAAGGGGGCACAGCCAATAATTTGGGGTGTGTGTTTGTCACGCCTAGTGCCTAGGGACCTCCTTGGGGACCTCCAGGAAGCTGGCGATTCTGACAGGAGTGACCTGACTTTCCTCAAAGAGCTCTGGAGTCCTGCACCGGTGGGCCTGGACGAGCTCGGCCAGGACTGGTACGGGGCCTTTGAGGGGTCTTCGGCTGAGCCCCCCTCCAGCCCAACAGGCTTTCTGCCCTCACAGCTTCTCGATCGCAGCCTCAGTGCCACAGGTGAGCGGAGTGTGTCACACTACACTTGTACCCTCTTAATCTGGGTGGGCTCGGGCTTGAGGTCACCGATGAACTGTTTAGTCTGGAGGGGCTCACACTTGGCTACAATAATACCCACCTAACCAGGGTGGGCTCCAGCTTTCATCCACTGCAGGCTGGTTAGTCAGATGGGCTCAGACTTCAGTAATGCCCCCCTGACACGAGTGGGCTCTGACTGCAGGTCACAGAATACCCGTTTAGCCGAAGTGGGCTCTGACTTCGGTACATTAATGCCCACCTAGTTTGCATGAGCTTGGCCTTCAGTACGTGACATCTACCTGCTTCATCAGCATGGCTTGTGGTCACTGACACCTGCCTGGTCTTGGTGGGTTTAGACTAAACTGTAATGTCTACCCTGGGTGGGCTTGGCCTTCACTAATACCCGCTTAGTTGGGTGGGCACAGACTTCAGTACCCTCACTCATATCCACTGGGTGGTCTCTGACTTCAGCTTGTTTTCCCCAACCGCAGGCTGGACAACACCCCCCATGTTCAAGGCTCAAGCAATGGAGGCCCACCTGCAGGAACCCACCCACAGTATGGCCAAGACAGCCCCCCAAGGTGAAGTAGTGCCCCGGCTGCCCTTGCTGCTCCCCTGCTGGTGCCATTTAACCCTAGCTGTTGGTTTGTTTGTCTCCTACTTGTAGGCACAAAGACTGCGGCCAGCGACATGTCTGCCTGGTTCAACCTGTTTGCTGACCTGGACCCCCTTTCCAACCCCGATGCCATCGGGCGCACTGATGGTGACCTCTTGAATGCCTGAGTGGCTACTTTTGGATTGCAGCTGGTAGGCCTGCCAGTCCCAGCAGATGAGTGTGCCCCCCCACCCCATCTTCATGTGTTTGGATGAATTTCTAATAAAATGTTTGTTTTTGGGTTTTTTTGTCCATTGGTACCCCCCCGCCTGCTTTCTTTCGGGTCAACACGGACCCCCCCTCATGCAGAGGCTGCTCATGCCAGGTGACGTAGAAGCACAAATTTATTGATTTTAAAAAAAGATAACAAAGTGCAAAGCTGTTGGATTTGCTTTCCTTGTCCATACCCACCATGCCAACCCTAACGACCTTTTGAGGCAGGCTGGCGGACCCCCGACCAGGAGCCCCCAGCGTCCAGAGTGTTAAAAAAAAAAAAAAAAAAAACAAACCCCAAGCCACTTGGGACCGGTCACATCTCCTTCCACCCTTCTGTCCAGGGGGTCACCCTGCTGCCCACTTTAGTTCAAAAGCCTGGCACCGCGCTCTTTGGGGAGGTAAGGCAGCTGCCGTTTGGTTTAAGTCTGTCGTGGCGATGCCGCTTAGCCGTCGGACTCCTCGATGTACCGGGCCAGCGGTGGCGGCTGCTGGCTGCTTGTCGACGTGCCACGAGAGATCCGCTCCTGCTCACCATTGCTGGGCAGTAATGCCAGGCTGTGCGTGGAGCTCTTAAATGTCAAGTCTGGGGTGGGCAGCAGAGGTTTGAGAATGCTCACCAGGCAGAAGGCCGAGCCACTCTTGGGGATGAAGTTCACTTTGTTCTTGTCGGGCGCATAGAATGGTGGCACCTCGTGCATCTGCCGGGGGCTGTGGGAGGACACAGGAAAGTGAGAGTGGCACAAAGACACCACATGCCAGCCCCCCCATCCCAACCTGTACCCGCTACTCACGCGCCTTCCTCGAAAGCCTTCACCCTCTCGCAGCCCTCGGGCGGCTCCCGCTTGAATGTGTACGTGTTGTTAGGTTTGGGCGAGCAGGCGTATTTGGGCAGCGGTGAGGTGGCACCGTATTCTGCAGGGCGACAGACATACAAATGAGCAGGCAGGCAGGCCTGGCAGGAGCCAGTGCCACCCAGGTAGGTACTCTCACCTGCTGTCTCCTTGCCATCAGGTAACAAGTCGTCCGCCAAGCAGGGGCTGTCCCCCCCGCCCTCCATGGAGACGGCCAGGAACGACGGTGACACCGAGTGCGAGCGGCTGCTGCTGTTGCTGCTCCTGTCGGCCCCCGACGGCGTCTGCGTGTCGATGCTGCGCGTGCTGCTGCTGCGGAGGGGGAGCGGAGGGGGCGCCCGGTGGCCGTCGGGGATATCCTGAGGCTGCAGAGCCACGAGACACAACAAGAGTGACAAGTCCGCCGGGGTCTCCCTCACCCCCAGACCACCCCAGAGACCGACCACCGGCAGCGGACTCACAAGCAGCTGCTCCTCACGGCAGCCGCCCTCCTTGATGGTGATGCGCTCGATCTCCTGGTTGAGCCCCTCGACGCTGTTCCGGAAGCGGCAGGCTGTGGGCTTGGACACCGGGATGGGGATGAGGACGCTCTTTGGAATGTGGGTCTGCGAGAGAAACGAGAGTGGCGATTGGTGACGGGAGGTGGGCACCATACGGCGATGCCCGGGGGAGACGCTCACCTGCGACTGGTTAATGGCACTGTGGTTGCCATGAAAGGGTGACTGGCGGTCCTTCTCCCGATGGTGGCGGCTGCTGTGTTTGCTCCTCTGCAGCTGTTGACGCAGCTTGGCAATCTGTGAGGGGAGAAGGAGCAGTGAGAGGTGTGCCCCCTAGAGGCCAAACGACGTGTGCCAGAAGGCAGGGGTCCAGCTCTGGTCCTGGTGGGCCGCAGGTTTTCATTCGGACCCTACTCCGTTTCCCTTCATTTTCAGAGCCCTGTTTTTAAGGATTCGCTCCTCTCAGTTGATTCGTTCCTTCATTAAATGGCAGCCAATCACAAATGAGACGTCAAACTCCAGCCAATCTCTTGACGAGAAGCCGATTCTTGCTGTTAATTAAAGCCGTCATTGGACATCATGACTTGTCGCTGCTCTCATTCTGTTGATTTCAAGACCACCGTCAAGATGTTTTGGTGACCCGAGCGGACCGACAGGGCCGAGACCCTCACCTTTCTTAATTTTCAGCTGGCGACTTTTTTTGTGTCTCATTCTTGTTTGGCTGCCCATTAAGGAAAAAGAGACAACTAAGGGGGAACAAGTGAATCGGCAGCATTAAGACGGCGGTCAGAATGAAAACCTGCAGCCACTGTGGTTGGACCCCCCCGGCCTAGGGGGTCCGTGCCCGGGTGCCGCACGCTCACCTCCTTCAGCTGGTCAGTGCTTCCCCAGGAAGCAGATCGTTTATGGGAGCCTTTCTTCCTTTCTGAATATTCTTCAGCCCAGGCACTGGGGGTCTGTGGAGAGAACAACAAGGCAATGAAAGGGGGGGGAGGGGGGGGCGGCTTGAATATGAGGACTGTGTCGTCGATCCCCCCCACCCAAATCCAAGGGTTTCCCAGAATTCCTGCCCAAACCCATACCTGTGTGGCCTTGTCCCTCATGCAGGGTGCACATGGCGTGTGCCCGTCCCGTGGCCAGTGTCCAGAGAGGTAAGGGGCTGCAAGGGTGTCCAAAGAAGACGTTCGCCGGATGTTGTTACTGGAGGGGCTCACCGGAGGGGGCCGTGGTCTTTCTGTATGAAGAGAAGAGAAGAGACAGACATGTGACAAGCCTTAGACCGACGTGGCCTTTCTTCTCCGAGATCAAAGGACGGACTGTTGTCTGGCCATCTGCCCTCCACGACCCCCGCTGGGCACCCGTGTGCCTAATCGCCGGTGGCAGCTGGCTGTCTGGCACTAAGATTTGCTCAGGCCTCACTCGATTGGGGTCAGTTGGGATTAAGCAGCGGGTCAGGAAGGGAGGGCAGGCAGCAAATAACAGACAACGGCGGCCCCCTCAGCACGGTCAACGTGCAGAACACAACGTGCTTAGCGGGCCCAGAGGGGAGATGGTGAGCGCAACTCAGTCAGAGACCACCGGTACAGGCCACTCGGCTAATGACCTGCCGTGCAGAACGGAGAAAAGGGTGAGTGGCACTCAACAATGAGGGGGTAGTACTGGCATTAAGAATGCCCACCGCTGCGGCCAGAACAGCCCCTCTGGTGTCCACACAAGAGAAGCCAAAAATGGCGGCAGCACCGACAGCTTGTGAACAACGGGAGAGAGAAGGGCTGTGAATGGCAGTTACACTGGGCACCCAGCAGTGGCCCACCTTCAGCGATACAGCCGAGTGCGGGCACCGCAGACGACTTAATACCGTTTCTTATTTCAGTAGTCATGATTGACATGGGGGGGGGGGGGCTGTTGAGGGGCATTAGCTCGACTGATACCATGTAACACGTTGCCACTCTCTGGTGCCATCATCAGTCAGTAGGAATACCTGACCAGGATTTGACAGGACTACACCGCCCTCTGCTGTCTGAACTCTGTCATAACTTTACGGGACCCTTATGTCCCAAGTTCAGAGTTCTGGGAAATTCTTCATTGTGCCAATCAACATGCAACACATCCGCAACCTCACATCGCCCTCTAGTGTCAAAACTCGGTTACAGAGTCAATGTTGTCGCATGTCCTTAGGACCGTGAAATTCCAGGGTAGCGAAGTACAACCACCTCACTGTGAAATGACGGGAACCCCGACTACGCCGCCCTCTACTGTCTGAACTCTGTCACAACTCTACAGAGTCCAGAGAAGTTCTTCATTGTGCCAATCAACATGCAGCTCATCTCGGCGCCATCATTAGCGAGTCGATTTCCTTATTGAACACGCTGGGCAACTGAATGTTTCGGTGCATCTTCTACTCAATTCTCCAATCTGTGGTCTCCTCTCTCAGAGGGGTATGTGGTGTGGCATGGCCTGGCGTGAAGCCCTCGCTGGCACAACGCAGGAGCTGACATTTAAAAGCCACAAAACCACACTTAATATAATTTAATGGCATTCCAGTATGAAGTCGCCGTGTTTCGCCACATGGCCAACGTCACAACGTATTTGAGAGTTTCAGAATAAAGTGCGTATGCACGTCACAACCGAGTCACGACCTCCACGTGTGTCGCCACCGAGTCACGACATCCGCGCGCGTCGCCACTGAGTGTGTGCCCCTCCACACACTGTCTACGCATTTCAGTGCGTGGCTGACGATGATTCACGTCCTACACGGTGCCTCACACAACGGCTACGCGACCGCATCTCCCGAGACGACACTGGCAGAGCCACCATGGGCGCAGTTACGCCGCGTTACTTCACTTTGGGCTTTGTTGGCCGTGGAGGTCTCTGCGCCTTCGTAAAGCGTTCACGTCGTCTTCACGGGTGAGCACTTCAGAACAATGCCACCCCTGTTTCACCCTCCACATACCCTAACCCTAACCGCTCCTCCGTCTGTCATCTTTTACTACTAAATTACTTTCAGTCGCCTCTGGCCTGCTCGTCTTCTCCGGCGCGGTTTCCGATTTCCTAATGTCCTCTGACTGCTCTGCAGACCCCCTCACTCATCCCCACTTCAATCAGGCGACCTCGTGAACGGTAAGTTTGGCCTGATTTACCGCGTGAAACTGTGTTCCAAAGTCGAGCCATTTGTTCAAATTTAAAGCGATAGCCTGCCCGAGCTGATGCTTTACCATGGGGCACCCACTGGAAAACAAAAGCCGAAAACTTACCGAATACGCCCGCCGTCGAGTCTCGCTAAAAGGAAACACGTAAGCATGTTAGTGACAACACAGAGGATCTGCTCGTAATCGATTTATCACACAATCCTGGTACTGAGATTCTCGAGGTACGAATACGAAAAGTAAATCAAATCAAAACCAACCATGTGACACAAACAGAAACCCCCGCCACACGGGGTGAAAGGTTAACGGAGGACTGCAAGGGCTGCACGCTTTTCAAAATGTCAGAGTCATGACGGGTATCAAGCACAGGGTCATTCAGAAAGGCTTGTCCGATTTCAAAGTGCCAATCACAGGTCACCAGATGAGTCTGCGAGGAGATGGCGACCCCTCAGCTCAGTCCGTACGGCGGCAGGAGGTCATGCTGAGCCCTCGTGAAAGGACATCCGGAACGTGACGCTCGCCTAAACGTGATGGTGTGAGGAACCTCATCAGAACTGGCCGATGTTAAGAGTGGTGACCAGCAGGGGGCAGTGAGGGGCCGCTGCTATTTTTAATATCTATAAATGATTTAGATAGGAATATAAGGACCAAGCTGGTTAAGTTTGCAGATGATACCAAGATAGGTGGATTAGCCGATAATTTGGAATCTGTTATATCATCACAGAAGGACTTGGACAGCAGACGGGCTTGGGCAGATTTGTGGACTGAAATTAATGTCAGTAAATGTAACGAATTACACATAGGAAGTCAAAATGTGAGGTTTGAATACGCAATGGGGGGTCTGAACATCGAGAGTCCACCTTATGAGAACAATTTAGGAGTCGTAGTGGACTCTAAGCTATCAACTGCCTGTCAGTGTTCAGAAGCCATTAAGAAGGCTAACAGACTGTCAGGTTATATAGCGCCTTGATGTGTGGAGTACAAGTCACAGGAGGTTCTGCTCAAGTCTTTCTAACACACTGGTGAGGCCTCATCTGGAGTCCTGGGTGCAGTTTGGGTCTCCATAAAGACATAACAGCACAAGAGAAGGTCCAGAGAAGAGCGACTAGGCTGATTCAGAGCTACAGGGGATGAGTGATGAGGAAAGATTAAAAGAGCTGAGCCTTTAGAGTTTAAACAAAAGAAGATTAAGAGGTGACATGATTGAAGTGTTTAAAATGATGAAGTGCGTCAGTCCAGTGGATTGAGACGGTGACTTTAAAATTAGTACATCAAGAACACGGGGACACAGTTGGAAACTTGTGAAGGGTCAATTCTGCACAAACATTAGGAAGTTTTTCTTTACACAAAGAATGATAAACACCTGGAATAAGCGACCAAGTAGTGTGGTAGACAGCAAGACGTTAGGGACTTTCAAAACTCAACTTGATGTTAATAAGTGGACAGGACTGGCGAGCTTTGTTGGGCTGAATGGCCTGTTCTCGTCCAGAGTGTTCTGATGTTCTAAACCCTTTACCCACAATGCATTGTTCTGTAATGACTTACGAGTGAAATAAGTGTGTGTGTGTGTGTGTGTGTGTGTGTGGGATTGCAAGACGCGGATCAACACTCGACAACGGCTTTAACTGGCAAGTCCAAAGGCTTCTGCTCACCCGTGTCCCGTCACTTCAATGTGGGGTCTGCAGAGTTTTTTTTAAATCATCGCTGGACTGTGGAGCCCAATTTCACACAGCAAAACGCTTGCATCCCGTGTTTGTGAAGACACATTCTGTGCGATGTCAACGTTACAACAGTCTGGACGAGGACAGGCCATCCAGCCCAACAAAACTCGCCATTCCTGTCCACGGATTTCTCCTAAAAAACATCAAGTCCCTAAAGTCCTCCTGTCCCCCACACGACTCATCTCTTATTTTCTTCCTAATGTTTTAAGTTTCCAGCTGTGTCCCCCCCCCGCCACTGTGTGTTCTTGGTGACCTCATTTTGAAGTCACCAGCCTCATCCCCCCCCCCCCATCAGTCAGTCGGGTCTCCTCTTCATCTCTTAAACTCTTCTGCCCCTCAACATGAAGTAAAATGGGGTTTCCTGTGTAGACAGGAAGTCATTCCTTATTGGCCACATTTAGCTGAAGTATCAGAATTAAACAGGAGGAGGTCAAGCCAGCAGGTGACGGAGGAGGCTCATACATAATCGTGGCGGGAGTGTCACCTCTGAAGACAATCTGCTCAAACCTGACATTTACCTTCATTGTGAAGGAACTGGTAGGAAGTGTCTGACCTACTTGAAGGCTGGTCATCTTGAGCCCACAGGGGACTGGACTTTGTGTCACGTGTCATACGTCTATACAATAATTTAATGAAGTGACCCCTCGATCGGGTCAGGGAGCCTGCACTGGTACAGCACGCCGCCTCCGCCGCACTCACCACACGACAAAACAGCTCGGGATCCTGGTTGCCAACCCCCCCAGGCAGACACGCGGTCCAGTCCCACCCTCTATCTGCCACAGCCAGGTGTTACGTGGGCATCCCCTTAGCCGGGTCCTCAACATTCAGGGTCCTGTGATCCACATGACCCTCGGGTAATCGTGCCACATGCCCGTAGTGCTGTAACTGACGCTCCCTCACAATGCGGGTCATGTGCCTCATTCAGGACTCCGTGAGCAAACCAGCGGCCCCCCAAGGACCCTCTGAAGGAGTCCAGTCTCAGTCTCGGGTCACTGGATGGCGTCCATGTCTCACAAACAGGCAGCACCATAAAGACTCGGACCTTCGTCCTTTTGCAGATATCAGGACCACCACACAGCCGTGTCCAGCCACCTCACGACCCCCCAATCCGACTGCTGACTTCATAGGAAGAGCCACCCGAGCCACGAATGGCACAGCTGTGGCAGGTGACCCCTCGATCGCTGAACTGTATTGTCCCTTCTCGTCACTGTCATGTATTAACGCACAGCGCCACCCATCCTCAGGTACTTCAGGGTGTGTTACAACTTCGACGTACAAAATGCCAAACTTTAGTTTCCATTTGCTGAGCCTCCTCAGTGAAGTTTAAGCCAAAACCGTTAGAAAAAAACGAGTAACAGAAACATTAAATAGCGAACTGCCGACCCAATAAGAGGCACGTCTGTCGAGCGTCCAGCGCTGTGCTCGTGCAGATTTAGTCCACGTCCTTTGTGCGACACGTTTTGAGACTGTCACCAACCCGCAGTCCAACCGCAACAGCATACGAAAAAGTAAAAAATGTAAAAGAAAGTCGCAAAGTACAGGGAAAATACTGTAATCGTCTAAAAATAACGACATTTTAGACCTCCCCGAGTTCGAAAAATACCATTTTTGGAATTGTGTGTGTGTGCGAACACGATAACCTGAGGACGCTTTCACTTCGGTCAGCCAAGTTTTGCATACAAGTATTTGGTACAAAGCGCAGATTTCTATCATTTTTTGGACGATTTCCGCTAACCAGCAGTGGTCCTTTACCTTTTATCCGTGCAGCTGCAGAGTCCGATTTAATCTCCTTTACTTTTATAATCATTATGAATTTGATGGGATTTGTTCTTGATTGTTCTTTAATGTCCATAATATAAAAACCGAATCCTTGTATTGCGGTTTACTCCTCAAATATCCATCCCCACATCTGAGCACACGAGAAGCTCGAGGGGCACCTCCTGCACACCAGATGGTAGAACGTCGGCGCCTGAACTGCGTGATCAGGGCACGTCTCGTGTTACCGTAGGCCACCAAGCACAAAGCACTTCCGCATTTCCCCGGACACGAACACAGACAGTGTGAACAATAGTTGGGGGGCTAATGTTTTCTTGTCTTTCTACTTGATTGCAATCATTTTGCTTTTTTGCCACACACCTACTGCAGTGCCAATGCTGAAGCTTCTCGTAACCGAAGTCACCGGACGTATCACAGCGGTTCACTCGCAAGGCGTCATATGCCTCGGTTTCGCTGTCTGTGTCAGCGTCTGATGGCCAGCTCACGTCTCCTTCCCTATCACTTCATTCCACTAACGGTTTGGTTTCAGTTTGTTCTAAAACTGGCTTTACAGCTTCTTGATTACACGCCATTGTGTGTTTTGTTTGAAGGCTCTGCCCCACTCATGAATATTGATGAGTTACAGTAGAGTGACAAAATACCTAGAAATATTCCTGATGTTTTAGCAGTATCGTGTTATTTTATCCACTAGATGGCAGCACAATACCGCCCTGAGCGTCAGTCAGGCCTAATGCATGTACAATGTACCACATTGGATCGTAACAGATAATCCCAAGAGACACATGGGGATTAACTGTTTTTTCAATGGAATTCTGAGCCTAAGAGATTCTCCAGTTAATGCCAAGGAGATTAAACTGAAAAAGTTCAACTCCTTCAGGCTCTCCTCATAGCTCAGACCTCTGGGTCCTGAATCGGTCCAGTTCTTCTTCTTTGGACTTTCTCTAGTGCCGCCATGTCTCTTTTTGTGATGTGCACACCAAAGCTGCGCACAGAACCCCAGGCGAGGCCTCAAGTCTTGGTGCCCTTCTACTATTTAAAGAGAATCCCAATTTACACTGAAGGTCTATATGAGTGCACCACAGAGCAGACGCGTTGCTTTTGATTTAAGACTTCATGTATTACTTCAAAAAAATAAAATCATTATAATCATTATCGTCACAAGTGTCTTCGGTCTTCTAATTTGTCACTCTCTCTCTGCCTCCCGCTGAATATGGATAAGAAGAAGAGGAGGAGGAGAAATGGAAGAGGATAACAGCCAAACACGGTCAAGGTAAAGGTGGCAAGATCTTCTCCAAAGAGCTTCATGTTTCTGTGACCATTGCTGCCAAAATTATCAAGAAGTTTGAGGTCAACGGGACCACAGCCAACCTCCTGGGATAGACCGAGAAGAAGGAAGACTGACCGCAGAATGGACAGAAGGATAACTCAAACGGTGGAGAAAGAGACCAGGAAAACAACAAGACACATTGAGGCTGACCTGCAGGATCAGGGCACACCATCCATGGCTGCGTGAATGAAGGTGGACTCTGTGATAGGGTTAAGGAGATCGTCCATCACCGATTGGCTGGATGATGAACAAAACATCATCAATTGGCTAAAAACACGTGCACTTTCCTCAAAGTCTCAAACTGCAGCCATCTCACAAGAAAGCGGTCAGGCCCTCAATTCCTGTGCTATGCCAGTTTAGTGGCAGTGCGCCACAATCAGCGTCACGCACACAGGGCCGTCGTCACGGGGGACTCTTACGGTAATCACAAGGGCCTGTGACAGACGGGTTGGGGCCTCAAAAATACTGGAACATATTTTTTTTTTTTAGTTTTTATTAGCCAGTTATTGAAAATACAGGAAATAATCTTCTTACAATTTCAAAATTTTGTTTTTTGGCCAAAAGTAGGGTGGAGTGGTGGCTCCGAGGCTAAGGATCTGTGCTGGTATCCCGAAGGTTGCCGGTTCGAATCCCGTCACTGCCAAAAGAGATGCTACTCTGCTGGGCCCTTTAGCAAGGCCCTCAACCTTCAACTGCTCCAGGGGCGCTGCACTGTACAATGGCGGACCCTGCACTCTGACCCCAAGGGGTATGCGAAAACTAACAAATTCCTAATACAAGAAATTATATAAGGGTTAGACGTTAGGGTTAGGGTACAGTCTGTACGTGGTGTCCCCTCCTCTCCTTCAGCCTGATCCTTGTGTACGCACCTCAGTTATTAAGCGGTAAAATCTACACAGTGGCGGCTGTTGCTGCAGGCCATCCATCGTTCAGCGTTTCAGTTTCAGATAAAACAAAAATCTACTGAAGACAAATTCTGGGTTCCCAAAAAGAAAGACGAGAAAAAGTGAAAAGAGAGAGAGAGAGAGAGACAATTGGTCATTCGGTTCTTCTCAGGGATATGCCAGTTCATTAACGTCAGTCTATTCTCCATACGTGGTGCAAACAAACCCGTTTCCAGAACCAGAGAACCTAACCCGACAACCAGAACATTCAACGACGACATTCTAATGAGAAGGCAGTTTGAATACGCCGTGCAGACGTACGCTGACTAATAAGGAACGTGCTGGATCGCAGGAAGGTGAAAACGACTCGTTTCGTGCCACTAAGGCAATCATGATTTGTAGCAATTGTAAGTGAAGTTGGAGCGAATCACCTCGGAGTCATCGTAATAATATTGCCGGATACCGTTACGTGTGCCGAGTTACAGCCATCTGTGAGACAACAAAACTACTGCACCCTGGGATAAAACGCCTGCGCACCTTCACAACCCCCAAACCCCCCCATTCCACCGTCCAGTGCGGACGCTTTCTGCGGAACATCCACAGAGCAGCTAACTGTTTGTAGTCCACCCAGGGTGATGGTATCATACATCACAGACGTAATCGCACAGCCCTACTCCATGGTAGAAAACCAGACTGGAGTTTGCTAGAAGGCATGGTGACTGGCCGGAGTCCTTCTGGGAGAAGGTTCTTTGGACAGATGAAACGAAATTTGAGCCTCTTGTGAAGTCACAAAAGACACAATGATGCCATCCCTACTGTGACAAATGGAGAAGGCTCATCAGCGTTAGGGGGCTTGCTGTGCTTGAATCCGCACGGCAGCAGAATGGAGTCAGAAGATCATAAAGGCATTCTGGAGCGAGTGTCTGAAAACTCCGTCTAGCAGGGCGAGGACCCTAAACACATCTACGAGCACCTAGAAGACCCTGGAAAGCTCAGAAGTGGCCTGCTAGGAGTCCTGTATGGCGGCATATTTGAACAACAGAGAAAAAAGTTGGGGACACAGTGAAAAGGAGTATTGTGCGATTAAAGTGGAAACTTCAGCTTTAATCTCAAAATGTCCACTTTAATCTCGTAGTTTATCCATCCATCCATTATCCAATCCGCTATATCCTAACTACAGGGTCACGGGGGTCTGCTGGAGCCAATCCCAGCCAACACAGGGCGCAAGGCAGGAACCAATCCTGGGCAGGGCGCCAACCCACCGCAGGACACACACAAACTAGGGACAATTTAGAATCGCCAATCCACCTAACCAGCATGTCTTTGGACTGTGGGAGGAAACCCACGCAGACACGGGGAGAACATGCAAACTCCACGCAGGGAGGTGAACCCTTAAGGGTCTCCTAACTGCGAGGCTGCAGTGCTACCCACTGTGCCACCCTCTCGTAGTTTATTTTATCATTAAAGTAGACCATCGTAAATGTCATCTTCAGACCAACCCAGTTGTTAATCACTATGAGCTTCCTTCTGACCCGACGGCAGCGGCGGGCAACAATCGCCACACAGAACACGTGACGTGTCTGATATTCCAGCTCTCTGCACATTTAGAATCCTTAGATTTCTACTTGATATCACTTTCATAATGAAATGCATTAAAGTACGTAAAAATAGTTCACTTCATTTATATAATGAATACTGTTAATAATGACACACGTGGGGTGGCACGTGGCAGAGCTGTAGTGCTGCTGCCTTGTAGTACGCAGTCGTGTCCCTGGTATTCCCTGCCTGCTGTTTACACGTTTTCCTGCTGGGTTGCCACCATGTGCTGTGGTTTCCTTCCACAGATATTCAGTTTTGGGGGGTTTGGTGACACTAAAATGACGCCAGTGTATTCACCTTGCGAAGAGCTGATGCCCCATCCAGGGATTTTGTTTCTTCCTCGCGCCCGATGCCGGCTGGAACGGGCGCATCCCTGGATTGCTGGATGTACTCATTAAATGTCCATCCTTTTCAGAGATATTGTGGCAGGGTGTCCTGGGAATTTAATGGATGTTTACGGCAATTCACAACACAGCAAAGCCGAACCTGTTCTCACTGTGATGAAATCTCGCACTGCCACCTGGTGGAATCTTCCAGATTTACATACAGTATGCGTGCAAGTATGAACGGTACACCACTTGCGTAGCAGTAGTGCCCACTGGAGCGCGCGTCATGTCGTGTGAAGTATAAACGTGGCCTCGGAGAACCGGAGCACTCCGCTCAAGATTGGGCCAAATGGCCATTTGAGGGGTCCGGAAGTCTCACTCGGAGCCACAGAAAGCATTTGGCTGCGGTTAGTGCCTCAAAAGAGGTTAGGGGTGCCAAAAGTTTTGTCCTTGTTATTTTCATTTGTTTAAAATAATACGTCCAGTCCAATATCAACAGCAAAGGGTGGAATGAAATTAAAAAATGGTGGCTGCCAAACAGCTGCCAGTTTCAACTTATTTCACAGAAAACCGATTTTTTCTTAAATATTGAAAGGGTGCGGACACTTTTTAGATGCATAAGGATACCTAACCCCACTTGACTTGGGCACTACATAACCTAACATCCTGCCAGCCTTCTTACCGGCTGCTGTCCACTGTCTGGATGTAGCTGAGGACCAGTCCACTACGACTCCCAAGTCTTCCTCATAAGCGGACACCAATTAGTGACCACTTGACCCCGTAACGACTGCTCCTTCAGTGAGGTCCCCCGTCATACAGACGAGGACCACCTCAAAGAAAATCTGTCCTGTGGCCCATCCATCTGCCAACGCCAGCAGCAAATGAAGAGACGTGGTGGCTGATCATCGCCCATCAGACTGTGCCACAAGCACGCGCCATGTGCGTCGGCGGGCCTCGCTACACTCTTGCCAGTGAGGAGCGGCACATTGGCTAATGGTGTAAAAGACTGAGTCACTGCCTTTTCATTTCTGTGACCTGTTGATTCATCCTCACGTAATTTATTTTGTTTCACAAAACCAAAAATAGCAGTCATGCAAAAAGAGCTAAAAACAAAAAAAAAAAAATTCAAATGAATTCTTATATTGCACAATTGCTGAAACATAACGTGCAATGTGTCACACAAATGGGCAGACGGGGCCCCAGGGAGGCCCTCGCATTTCTTCTGCTCACCTTTGTTACACGGAGTGTGAGGACCAACTGCAGGGCTCGCCTTACTGACCCCGACCTTACACGTGAATACTCGGTAGCCGTGTGGTGGGGGCAGCAAGGCGCCATATTGGCGCAGGCTCCCAACCACCAGATGAGACGGCAATAAGCCTACAAACGCCAGAGTCTGTGCTGCCCGCTAACTTGACGCTTGTGTTACCAACCACTTCCACGCATTGCATTATTACTGTGTATCAATTTTTGTCAGTCGCCCTGTGAGTGAGTATCTCCCAATTCCTGTTTTTGTGCCAGTTCTAACAGGTTATAATGTGGGCTGCAATACCATCCACAGACTCGCACCTTTCACTGTGTTCCTCACTTTTCTTTTCTGGTTTTCTGCAGTGGCATCTGCCTATGGTGTTGGAAGGAATGTGGACACCCCAACGTTTTGACAAGACCTGCTCCATCATGACAAAATGGTATTTATGTTTGGTAGTGTGCCCATTGCTGGCTGGCTGGCTGGTCTTTTGGCCTTGAAGCCCTGCAGGTTAATTTTCGCCAGCGTCCTCAACTGGTATTAGACTTACCACTGTAACCATTAAATATGAGTGTAGTTAACAGCAGATGGACTGGCAACCCAAGCCAGGCTGGTGGGTGGTACCTGACCCAGTCACATGGCCAGCGGGACTGAATGACAGTGGAAGTCTGCCTATCAGGCACACGTGTTCCCAGGGTACACTGGTGGCAGCGCTCCCCTCTGGAGGCCCGTGGATCTGCATGGCCCTGATGGGGTCCATGGGTGGTGCTAGTGAGAGGTCACCCTGTCCTGTGCCTGGAGGTTAAGAAGCGGAGGACAGTGATAATGGCAGAGGTGAAAGAAGAGGAAGACTACTGTATCTGCAAATATCTGAAAGGTTTATGAAAAAGACAAATAAAACGATCTTTTGAACCCCAGTCTTGCAGAGTGTAGTTGTGGTCTGGGTTTGGGCTTTTAGGCGACTCCAAACTTACACCACAGTAATTGAGACCATGCTTAGGGACTCATCTATTTTTACTACTTATTTGTATTGTAAATTAATTTATTTCTTACTTTTCTCTTATTGTGATTCTTTTCTGCTATTGTAAAGCATGTCGAGACAACCATTTTGTATTAAAATAGACAATCGAAACAAGCATTGCTGTTGTGTTGTGGCCCATACTAAAAAAAGGACATTCAACTGTTAATCCCGTTTACACGGCCTTAGTGTCAGGGTCTCATCGAAGGCCTTCTCAAGGGGCGAGCAGGAGACAACAGGGGGATTGGTGTCACAAGATTTTTGCATGGATAGATGGCAGCAGGGAGTAGCAGTGAGGTGACATGCAGTTGTCACCAATGCCAACTGAACCTTCAGGTGTCTTACCAGCTTCCCAGATCCCCACTCACAGCCTTCTCTTCTTCGCTCCTACTTTTATAACCAACGTTCCCCAAAGACGGCTCACTTGCACCATTTCCCTCCTAACTCCTTCGGCTTCCTTTTTCTTTTCTTGCACCCACGGTGGTCATGTGCCCACCGTCTCTGCTTGCAATCACCATTTTACTGCCAGCCAATTCTCCCCCAACATTCCAAACTGGTTTTGTCAGGTCACAGTCTAGCATCTAGTGACCAACGACTTAGTGGGGCTGGACGCGCCTCCAGTTTCAAATGGAGCATCTGCTGGTCCACCACTTTTAGACTTCATTGTGAATAAACGTAACCGTTTCATGTGTTGCTTCATTCAAATAATTAAGCATATATGTGTTTATATTGTTATAGGAACTGCAGAGTGAGGATGAGGTGACCAGCACGGGGCCCCCACCCCCAAGGTGTGCCACCCTCTTGGCACAATGTGAAATGGCTCTGATCTCATTCCATCCAGGCTCCTCTTCACTGAGCACTTCAGACTGACAATTATCACCTCAGCTTCCTCTCCCTTCGTTTGGTTTCCCTTGCTTGTTTAAATTCAGGGTTCTTGCTTCCGTTTATCGTTACTCACAGTAACTTAACAATGAAGTGAAAGTAACTTCAAAGCCACTGGCAGAACAGACACATTTGTGCCACTGGCACCTGTGTGTATTCTTCACAAACCAGCGGCTTGAATAAAAACATCAGGCATGTTCTCCTTTAGCTGTCCTTATCAGAAATCAGGACTCGGCGATGGTAGAAAACGGTGACACAGGACAACAGAACTAGGGGCAAATGGCTTAAAGAGAAGCAAAGTGCCATCAAAAACAGGGAGTGGCACAAAGTCCAAAAGAATTACTGAAATCAAAACCTGCAGCAGCCAGAGACCACCTAGACCAGCCATAGGGGTACCACCTGGGCAAACAAGATATGGCAATTAGAGAACCTACTGGGGGGTAAAAAAAGAGAACCTAAACTAAAGAGTTTGATATTTTATCTGTGATTTGTGTGATCCAATACAGGCCGAAATCCGGACCCCTAGATGAAAAACACATTGCAAGAGTGTTAGTGGCATCTTCAAACTTTGTAGGCACCACTCTGTTTGTTCCATAAGATGCCATTCGCCAAATATAATGTGTCTGATCTCATCTGCTTCAGGCTCCTCAACAGTTGGGCACCCCACCTGCTTTACCCTGCGTGAGGCTTGCCAAATATAGAGAGCACCTGCTCTGTCCTGCGCGAGACCCTTCAACACTGGAAGCACCTGCTCTGCCCTAAACAAGCCCATCACACCGAGAGAGACCTGCTCTGTCCTGCATGAGGGGCATCAGCACCAGGAAGGCCCTGCTCTTTGTTGAACACTAGAGGGCACCTGCTCTGTCCTGAATGAAGGTCATCAATGCCAATACCGTTAAGAGTATGAAGCACCTGTACAGAGAGCTGTGGAGGCCCACGAAGAGCAGGGCACCTGGGCTCTCACACAAAATGGCCCTGACATGTCCAGTTATGACTCGATTTGTTATGGGGCAGGCCGTTGCTACATTCTACTCAAATGACCAGTATGCTCACGAAAAATGTGTTGATATAAAAAAGCAACTGACAGGTGGCGGAGGATTATGAGGAGAGTAAAGACCCATGTCAGTCAGAAAAAAAAAACACCTACTTTGGTCAACAATGCAAATGTCCCTTTTCAAACGATCTTCTTGTCCCGTCCTTCACCTTCTCACCACACTATAGCAACAAAGTTTCAAACATACAAAGTTAGTATGGAAGACTTCAGGGGTAGATTCTGCCTCCAAATATCCCTGACCAGCACAAAGCAGATGAATGGATACAAGTGTGGTCTCCACGTCAAGCTCAGTTCCTGCCTTTGAACACCTTGTTGCCAAGAACGGCCAATTCTATCTAAGGGTGGTCTGAAGAAAAAAGAAAAAAAAAAAAAAAAAAAAAAAGATAAATGGATCTACAGACTGGAGAAAGCAGACTGCGCACCAAGTGATCAACTGACAATTTCCAGTGCCACCAGGCAGTTTCCCAGAAAACTATGTTGACTGCTACGGTTACATTCAACCTGTATGCATGAAATCTACTTTCCCCCCCCCAACTTTTGGCCCGAGGGTGCACAAAGAACCAGCTCTGAAGCACACCAACCACAAAAGTTTGTGTTCAGAGTTTCTGCCCCGGCTATCGGCCGCCATTAGAACTTGGACTGCACACCTCACTCAGGTGGGCCTTCCTCACGCCCTGTGGTCCAAGTCCTTCACTTGTCCAAGTCAACATTTACATTATGCTGAAAACTAATCATTCACTCCACACCCCCAGGCAGATTGGTATTTTATACAGCGCCCTTCATCGTGAGCAGTACGAACATCCCATGGAGAATCGAGTACTGTGCTCGTGTCCTGAACTCCTTTCTGCTCCAAGTCGTGTCCTCCTCAAGGCCCGCACGCCTCGCGTTTCCAACTCTGCCCTGCCTCGTCAATGACCCTTCATAGTGAGCCCGACTAGTTACGATCACCAACAAACGTGCACGACTTGCGCCCCCCCCTCCTTAATATAGCGCCTTTCACGGGGTGCACGCTCTTCTCATACAGGAATAGAACAACGTGACAGAGTGCGTGCTCCCCCCCCCGCTTCTTCTTATTGTCCTGTCCCGGAGGCCCGTTTCGTCCCCCTCTCTCAGTTTTGGACTCGTTATCCTTCAGGCCCCAGGCCTCTCACTTTTTATTATTATTTTTTGAGGACCCCCCCCACCACCACCACAATCGTACGCTTACCTCGAGGAGAGCCTGGACTTTTCCTCTCCGGAGATCCCCTGGGAGGCCTCACCCTGCAGGTCGTAGGTGGAGGAGATGCGCAGGGAGAGCCAAGGATCGCTACCGTGGGGCTGCCCCGCGTGGAGCCCGATGGTGGTGGCGGAGGAGGAGAGGGGGGCAGTGGAGGGGGTGGCAGAGGCGACTGCTGCGGCTTCAGCTGGAATGGAACCGTGGCTTTCATGGGCAGTAGACGGCTGCCGGCGCCCACACTACCGGTGCACGTTGCGACGCCACTGGAGGTGGGCGAGCCGTTCCTCCGTACTCGCTGAGACATGGCGCTCCTTCACGAGGCTCCACATGAAAGGCGATGCGACGGCTCCAAGACCCGCTCCCTTCAGCCAGAGCTCGGCAGCATCTCCGGGGCTCCGAAGGCAGCGAGATTCAGGCGTGTCACGATTGGTCCGCCAACTGAGCGTTCGCCCCGCAACGCTCACTCCCATTGGCTCAAGCCTACGCATGGAGGCAAGCTGCGCGGCGTCCGGAGTCTTGGCCACAGCACACCGATCATTGGTGGAAACTACAAAGAGCCCGCCCTGCAGCTGACCACGAGCCATTAGCTGAGTCGTCCAACAGTATGCGCCAACGCAGGATCCATTGGCTGTGGGCTTGGCAATGTGTTTGACTGACATGTATTACGCAGGCGGGGATTGGCCAAGTTGCCCTGGAGACAGGCTCACGACGGCGCTATTGGGTCACTGGCCAGATCATTCCGCCCACAGACGAAGAGTCCCGATTGTCCTGGTGGCGGGAGGTTGTTTATGCGAGAGAGGAGCGTGTGTGCATGCGCGCGCCCTTTTTCAGTAACCTTTATTGTGACAAATCTCAAATACAAGCAACGAATAACAAGACAAGTTACATCAATGACAGCAAAATAAAAAGAAAACACTAGATACGAATACAGCAGATGACTAATTTATAAGGTACGGCTGCTTAAATATCTTTCTAAAACAAGTTAAACAGTATAAATACACCAACAGTTGTCATAGCTTTTGTTTTTTTTTTTTTAAACAAACTTCAAACAATGCTCATTTATAAATGTTGAAGGACAGAATGTGAGCAATTTCGTTTTACAAACAAAACATCTGCCCATTATTAATATAAACTCATTTACAAAAAATGACTTGTGCGTCGCCATTTGGCCCAAGCTGAGCTCCTCAAGTTCAGACGCGTGGCTGCCGGTTTGTTGGTTCCAAACAATTTGAGTTTTACCTTTAATTGATGTCATTGTTTAATTAGCTGATCCTCCGCAAATTCTGTTTTAGAAAAGGGCAGGGTTCATAATACCGTTAAGACCTATTGGTATTTTTGGGCCTTTCTTTAATGGCTTTTCTTTTCAATTCGCTTGTCCCGTCGAGTTTTCTCTCCTATTTGCGCCCAGAGAGCTCCTTCCGGCCTAAAAATCAGCGCTTCCTAGAGACCCCCTCAAGGCTGCAGGTTTTTATTCCAAGCACCTTCACAGTCAGTGCACCGGCCTGATCTCCTTGCTCAGCAAGTTATGTTTAAAAAAATGGTGAAACATTTCAGTTTTTGCCATAACTTTTAAGTGCCCAAGTTCCTTTCACATTTTAGTTGAACTCCTCCATTTTCTACAGTTTGCTGTCTCAGTTGTATCCCATTGCTGACAACAGTGAATGCTAAGGAAATAACAGAGTGCCATAATAATGATAATCACATGTATATAGCGCCTTTCAGAAAAGCAGTGGGGAGCCACTTCAGGCACCAGCAACGTGCAGCATCCACCTCACTGATGCGATGGCAGCCATTCTCGTGTCAGTCTGCTCACCACACACGTTAGCTATTAGGGGATGAAGGGGTGACAGAGATAGTTAAAGATTAGGGGGGCATAACAGACGATACCCTGATGGGTAATTTAGCCAGGATGTCAGGGTACACCCTACACTGTTGTTTTTTTTTTTTTTTTTAGAAGTGTGCCCGGGTATATTTTATGACCACAGAGTGCACCCGTCACTGCACTCGAACAAACTACTAAGACTTATAGTTGAAGCAGAAAACCTCGACAGCCTTCCAGAAAAATCTTAGCCATTAGCTAAACAAATGGGCTTGATGGCCCCCTCTCGTTTATCAAATGTCTTATGTTCTTATGCACTGCATCTACACGCAGACCACAGGGTGGTAAGCGCCCCCCGCTGGCCTCACCAACACCTCTTCAGGCAGCAACCCAAGCTTTTCCAAGATGGTCTCCCACAACAAGCTTAGCCTCAGGTGTGTGACCCGTTCTGAAGCGACTCATGTGCTCATTTTATTTGTTAGAAATATTTGCTAATTAGGCAGGCAGTGTGCCATAGTGGTTAAAGCTTTGGGTGTTAAACCCTCAGGTTGTGGGTTCAAATCCTGGTACTGATGATTTGTGACCAGCCTGGGCTCCAAATCGAAAACCAAAGAGAAATGAAACCAATTGCATGTACTGTGTTGTAAATCGCCTTGGATACAGGAGTCCATTAAATAAGTAAAGAGTGTAAATCAGTGCAGGCTGCCATAATTTGGGGCGTTTCATAAGAATATAAATAATAATATAAATAGTGTGTCTTTGCATCCTATGAACAGTTAGACTCCAAATTTAATCTCCCATCAACACCATTTTTCCACCATCTCCAAATCAGAAATTTTGCTAAACAAAATCTGCCCTCCCACCTATTTCTATTCCAAAAGAGATATTGATCAGTCTTGGAGACTCAGACAGCATTTCTAGAATATATAAAAACGTTTTAATGTCCTTTCCTTTTAAAGATCCCAGAGCACAGTGGGAAAAGGATCTCTTGACAGAGTGGAAGGCAGCCACATACAGAATTCACTCAGGCTCCATCTGCGTAAAACATTCAGTTACTGAACCTAAATTATATAATTGAGCACATCTCTCTCATTTAAGATTGTTCAAAATGTTTCCAGGGCAAAATCCAACCTGCGAACGCTGCAATCGAGCTCCAGCCTCACTAGGCTTAACATGTAAAGTATCTGTCTATCTATGTTTTGGGCCGCGTGCACCAAATTAACATCATTTTGGACCAAAATGTTTAAATGGCTATCAGACAGCCTTGGTGTCCCAATCCCTCCTAATTCACTAACAGCTGGTGTTTGGTGGGCTCACAGAGGGGCTTAAAGTGGAGAAGGACAAACTAATAGTCTTGCTTAACTGGAAGAATCCTAACTCACCTCTTTTCAGGCAGTGGGTAACTGATGTTATATATTATTTGAAATTGTAAAAAATTTGCACTTAAAGGATCTGTACAAAAATCTGGTAGGATCTTCTAATCAGTAATTAGCATTTATTTATACTGAAGAGAAGGACCCCCCCCTTTACTACTCTCAACAGTCTGACTCGGGCTGTTGGCCTTCCTCTCTTTCTCATGGGCGGGCGTTGACTTGAATTTAGTTTTGTTAAGTTTGACCTGATTGTATGGAATGTTATATACTTTTAATGAATTCAACACAAGATCAAAAAAAAAAAAAAAAAGGTAATGTAACGATACACAAGGTCAAAATCAAAGTGCGTACTAAACAAGAACAGTTTCGTCAAATATCTGACATATTGAACATGTTCAGTCTTTATATTCTCAATTGTAATAGGAATTTGTCATTTCTCTCCCCTTGACAGAGGGCCATGGTGGAGTTAGACCCCTAGTCCAAAATAACCTCATATTCGGAATCACTGAACCTGAAATAGTCTAAAACAATCCTCTACATGCGTACGTTTAAAATGTGTCATCTTTAACCTTGTCGGAGCAGCCCATAGAGGGCTATAGAATGAAATATTAAAAATGGGATCATCTTTATGATCAGTAGCCTCAAAATCTCATAGAATGACACTCCATGTGCCAGTATTACCCACCCCCATTTTTTTTTTTTTTTTTTTAAAAAAGTTGAGTGAAAAAGGGGCAATTCTGAGCCCTCATGTCCCATTAGTAGGTGAACACCTGGGGTCAGTTAATGTCACCTGCTCAACTTCAGGTCCTTCTGATCGTTTCTGCTGCTGGCTGAATGCTTTACTCTTTACCAGATCTTGTACAAAATGTGATCCAAAAAATGCCGTTTTGGGTCTAGAGGGCTAAAAATTGGGGGGAACCCCAAAAAGCTTGATGTCTTACATAACTAGACATCAGGAGGAGTCCAATGGTATGAGAAAACCAACACTTCATATATCAATAAAAGCAGAACTGACTTGTAGGAGTTTCAAAGTCATTCTTATGATCACAAGAATGGCGAGTAGGCCCGTGAAAATGGCACTGAAGTCGTTGCTGCTCTTTAGCATTCCGTGTTGTCTGCACCTCTCACTGCTAATACTGGTTGGCACCAAAATCCTCCTACTAATAAAAAAAAAAATAATGTTGTACTTTTTAGATTTTGGTGTGCAGAATGTATTTCTGAAACTGGAATTTCTCTACAACAAACCGTTTTCATTGGAGTTGTTGGATTCAGTGACAAATACCTTTTGGAATTTTTTTTTTTTTAACAAGTTAGATTTGTTTTATGGCATAAGTATTTTTCATATTCAAAATATTATTTGGTGCTGAAAAATCTCAGCCTTCCTCATTCTTAACATCAGTGGTGGAGGTGGAACCAACCCAAAAATCAAATACTTGCTGCGCAGCATTGTCTCTCTTCTAATTCCTGTAAATAGCTGGGGATTTACATTTGGAAGGTAAGAAAGATGCACTTTTTATTGTCCAAAAAAACAGAAAATGTTGGTGTTTCAGTAGTTTTTACAGAAATGTGCCCAGTTAGCCTGATCTACCGATTGACTTGACCTGACCAGTTAAGCAAACAGTAAAAGAATACGCAGCCCTCCATTACTGAGACAACACAAGTTACTGGCTTTAGAAACTTCTGAGAGGAAGTTGAGGGGGAACTAAAGCCGACCTTTCACTCCGGAGGTTCAGTGATACCTCAGCTGTCTGATTTTTAAAGAAGTGCCTACTGATTTCTTGGGAATGCAAAAGTGGCAGACTACGAGGAACGGGTCGAGGGGCTCATCTGTGCAACAAGTCTTTCAAAATCCATTTCCTACGCGCTCGCCCCCCTCAGGTGAACATGGGGAGAGGGTCCAGCAGGCCACCGTTCATCAAGTGGATGTGGATAGTGGAGTGAATCTATGTGAGCCGACACCATGAACACCCTGCAGAAGGATAAAAGAGGAAACTACCAAGTGACTCCTTCTGTTCTACCTGCATTGTTATCACTCTTTAAATTAAGATTGTTATTATCGGTATGCTGCTGTTGGAGTGTGTGAATTTCCCCTTGGGGATTAATAAAGTATCTATCTTCTTGTAAGTAATAATTACATTGAAAACATCTGTAGGTATAATTTATCATTTTTTCCAGTCATAGTAATTAGTGAGGTTTTTTTTTCTTTCTCTAAAATAGTATTTTTTTTAAATTTTAACTTTCATCTCTTAAACACGGGATGTGATTGAGGGATTCATTGGCCAAATACGGGCTCTGCACCGTCACATCTATAAGAACACCTCGACAGCAGTGAAACATTGCTATTGTTATTTTTTTTTTCCTTTGGCAGACCAGTGCACTCATCAGCATTTGGATACAAGTAAGGCAGGAAACTCTACAGAAGAAGGTCAATTTAAAACTGGCAAAGGAAACGTAAGCATTTAAAGCCACGGCGAAGAATACCGATATTTATGAACATCCATCCGTTATCCAACCCGCGATATCCTAACTGCAGGGTCATGGGGGTCTGCCGGAGCACATGTCAGATATATTTGTAGGCCACGTAAGTAAACAGCGACATCAACTAGCAGTAAGAATGACACTCTGATTGGCTAATTAGTTGCAGCTACAGGAATCCCCAAGTCTTGAAAAGCAAAATGAGCAAAGAATCTACGCTATATAATAAACTCTTGCTTCATTCCATACAATTTTAGCATAACCAGTTTGTCATTTCTGAACTGATAGAAATAAAAACTGGGAAACAACAGCCTGCCTAATCAGGAAGAAGAGCAAAAAAAAGCAGAAATTGTTTGGGATGAAAACCGACAGCCAAGGTGGGCTGAACATGGAAGCCCGTGGCCTAAACAGGCAGGTCATTAACGCCGCTCAGCTCGAGGTCCATTCGTTAAGGCTTAAGAGCTCAGCGTCCTTCTGGAAAACTTTGGTGTGCACAGAATAAGCACAAAAAATATAAAATGGGTTATAAAAAAAAAGCCTCAGTTGGGATCATTTTAAACACAGATGTACGTCTTTGTATTTGTAAGCTCAGGATGATTTGGTGCTTTCCATGCTTTATTCCATCCTATATTCCCAAACAGAAAGTGCATTCAAAATGTTACATACAGGTGGAATATTGAGTTGCTTACACAAATACCTTAGAATCTACCAGATACAAATCTTCAAAACACAGATTAGAGGTTAAGATTGTTTGGCTAATTATTTGGACGGTCTGTAAAAGGTGCTATACAAAAAAAAAGTTGGTTAGGTTTGTGGCACTGTGGTGGCACAGTGGTTAGTGCAGCTGTGTATCTAAAATGGCTTATCATCTGAAAATTCAGCCCGTGTTTGCTTGGGTTCATCTCTGGTTCTGCATATTGTGAGGCCACACAGACTGACCGTATATCAGCCTGGTGTGACCGAGTCCTGCAATACCCCCAAACCGAACAGAAGAAGAATCTTGAGGAGAACACTCCTGTCCTGTCCTATCGTGTCAGATCACAGTCACCTAATTGGTGGTTTTTGGAGGTCCCTGAAGTCTGCCAGGGGTGTGCGGGTTAGGTTGAGTGGTGACTTAGAGTGAGTGTGGGCAGCAGTTGTCCGACATGTCATTCGGGGTCCATTCCTGCCGGGAGTAGGTGGCTGATTGGATGAACTAATGACGAGCATCAGGTCCTCTCCTAACAGGCAAAACTCGGTCAGTCCAAAAAAAAAAAAAAACGAAACAGTCCGTGCAGAATCAGGCAAATGTCAAAAATAAGTAAATAAAAATCAGAAAAAGCTTCAGTGGGGGGGTGAAGGGATGAATGGGTTAAGCCAAAGCTCAGTGTCAAGGGCTGCTTAGGATGGACAGCTTATTCTTAAAAGAAGTCAGGAACTGAGCACCAAAGTGGATTTCCACATATAAAACAACAAAACCGATCCACGCATACTGATTAAAGAATTTCCGTAATGGTGGAATGTAGAAGACGTTATGTAACAATCACAATTCACCTAATTCAGCACAGTAATGCAAAATCTGGATGGGAGACTTGGGAGGAAAATGCAGACGAAAGCCAGCGTTGCCAACCATCCCGTTCACAATAAAACCCTGGGGTTCAACGACCCACTGGGACAAACCAGTTCAAATGTGGCCGCCCTAAGCCTGCCTGGCCGTTGATCACCAATGCTGGCTCCATAACTTTGGGATCACCACACAATTTTCTGTTACCTCTTTCTTCAGTTGGTGAGTATGCCAGGTGGGCAGCAGAAGAGGATGAATAGCCATGGGCACAACAGTTGACCTGACCTCGGTTATAATGAGTGTCAGAAGTGGGCCATCTTTTATTGAGGCAGTTTAAGTGTTTGACTGGCGAGTGCCATCGCCATCATCGGTAGATTACAACACCACCAACCATCCTGCTACAATAAGCTCCAGTTTAGCTCAGCCAGCCTCTTGGTGTTAATATCAGGGACACTATGGGTGGACACTTGCTGTTTGACCAGCAGAAGGGGTTAATACAAAGCTGGAGCTCATTTACAGCAGCCCGGTTAAGTAGTTCAAGCGTAGCCATTCCGGCACAACACAGATAGAACGATGAATCGCCTTCCTCTTTATATCATCCCATTTTTTTAGGTGACGCCATTTATTTTGCCAAATACAATTCTAAAGCTTCCCTTCAATGAGAACGCTGGCCTAATCAGGAAAGCATCTCCGAGAGGAGTACGTGCTTGTGAGGCCACACAAGGAGACCCTCAAGAGTTCGCACACAACCACCTGGAGCCCCCTGCCATGTATTTTAACTTCTGGAACGTTTAGGCATGCCCAGCGCTGGCATGGGACTTCAATTCAAACCTGCGACTTGCCATGTCACCCTGTGCAGGTCACTTAGCCTGCCTGCGCTTCCAGCTGTAAAAGATATCTGTAGGTAGGTGCAGTGTATTCGAAACTTGGAAGTCACTTTGGATCTGGAGATCAGTCAAATGTAACATTAAAATCTTAGTAATTCAAATTCTCTGTCCAGCCAGTCCAACATGTTTGGTGTGTTCAGTGTTATAGCTGAGAGAGTCAATATTGTCCTGTGACAGGTTTACACATCAGCACAATTAGCGAGAGGCACCATCTGTTGGAATGTATTTGGTAATGCATGTAGCATTAAACTGCTGTGCATTTCTCATTCTAATGCTGTTGGTCCAATAGCAAATCATGTAGCAAACAGCGTATAAGTGTGGAAACTGAAATCAAACACCACTATAACTTAATAAGTCAAATGTAATTAGATAAAAGTATAGGAAATCACAAGGAGGATAGAGGGGGTATGACTTGCACTAAAGCCCACTAAACATTCTGGTGATCTGCCTGCAACGTCGTAAAAGGTGTAAATCGACACCAAATTCTCTGAACAGCTGTAAAGGGGGCACAACTGACCACCCAGGAGCCGAGTTTGAGATCACACATCTAACAGTTAATGGGCTCCAGTGAGCTTAGTGCTTCCTCTATCAGTGCTTATCATCTCCTGTGGTTTTTCAATTAAAAAAAAAAAAGCTTTTGTTAAGCCACATTGTTAGTTTTATGCACCAACTGTTGGAAAGAAAGGTGCAGTGCACTTTATTTGTACTAATGATAGATGCCTTGGAATAGGCACATCTAGAGTGACGTCGTAGGTGTAGCGGGCTGCCACTCCATTCTGTTGAGTTGGTTTCAATTAGACGAGGCTTCTGCGCTTAGATTTGAACTCTGAGCCCACTGTGGACCAGTCCGGCTAGTAAATACTAATCTTCACCATAGTAATACATGACAGAGGATACGATCGAGGAAATGTTCCGTCGTTGCAGAGCTTTCTTTCAGAAACAACGAGCAGCAGAAAGGACATAAGGCAGCAGTTCTGAGCCATCAAGTCAGGGCCTCAGCATGCCGCCCATTGTACATTCTTTGTGTTCAATGAGGGGGCTTTAGCTTTTTGATATGGTCATAGAAAGTCAAAAGAATGTGAAAAACAGCAGAGATTTCAAAAAAGTATATATATATATATATATATATATATAAAAAAAAGAATGTCTTTATGCTGTAGGATGTATGCATGTCCACCGTGTGGCATTTGATATGTGAAACTGCCAACAGTAAGGGCACTGAACTCGAAACATGTGAACAAGAGGCTTGTGGCCAACTGATAGATGAACATAAAGGACAACTACAGGGCCAGACATTTAAAAAGCCTTAAGAAGTGTGTCTGTCTAACTGCCCAGGGAGTGAGTTTGTGACACAAGAGTCGGTTATGATATCAGTCAGAATACGTGAGCGCTTGGGTGACATGACAGCACTCGACAGAAGTCCTGGTTAGACAAGCAGACCTTTCTCTAATGAAGCCGTGAAATATCAGTAACTGAGCTCCACATTTCTGTAATCCTAACTGGATCTCACGAACTGAAGGAAATCCTCTTGGTGTTGCCGTCCTCAAGCAGATTTTTGCATGCCGTACCTCATCTGCCCACTAGGTGGCTCACTATCTACATGTGTTTAGGGCTCTGAGTTGCCTTGAAAGCTGGCATGTTGTAATCCTTCTAGTTAGCTAATAAAAGGCATCATTTTGCTTGACTTCTTACAACATCCATAACGGCTAACACGGTACAACACCCTCGTACTCTAGTAGACCCAAAAGCCACCATGTTGTTGTTGTTGGGTCACGCTGACTTCATCTAATTAAAATTAAGACAAAGCAAGTCTGTCGATTACTAATAAAGAAAGTAGCCGAATGAAAATATGCTGCCCCGGCAGCCCTCTAGGATCAGACTCTGACACCTCTGATCTGTATTCAAGGTCCCTGGATCAGATACATTATGGATTTTGGGGGTGTTTCTGTTGGGGGTATACACAGGGGCTCAAAGGTGAGCACCCCATGGATTCACAGGACTCAGCACATCGTTTTACCCTCCATGTTTGCCTCTATTAATGCCATGTTGATGTTTTTATCGTTAAGGTCTGCTCTGGATTGGCTCCATCACGATATCAGAGATGTGACGCACTTGTGTGTCAGGAAGCATTTTAAACTAATGAGCCACAGTAAACAGAGCAGGAAGATGCCAGTCTCTGCATCAGGGTAATGGGCACTAAGAACCTAAATACTCAGGCATGGAGTCTGAGAACCCTGGAGTGGATTTTGTTGTTTTTTTTTTTCTTTCCCCTAACATGCTGTCTCATTAGAAACGGATTACAGCAAATGGGACTAATGAATGGCACTCGACGCTTGGTGCTCTGGCATTCACACCGCCATGTTTTGAGGAAGGTCAGCCTGACTCCCCAGATGAGACCCATGGGAAGGTGCAGTTGACCTACTGAGCTTTAACTGGTCCCCAACTCCAACCCCCTTCAAGTGCAGGATCTTCTCAAACACACGAGGCACAGACGCTCCATCAGTGATATAGTCTTTAATCATTGGAATAATGCACAATTGAACAGCAAGCTGCTGCGGCTGCTGCTTCTTAACAAACCACTTAGTCACTCACTTCAGGTTCTCATCCAGTCCTTCGAGACGTCTGCGTAACCAAAGCACGTACTTACATGCGTGGACAGAAAAGACGCGTCCAATCAGAAAGTGCGCCTCGCATGCTGGCGGCGTTTCCTGGATACGAGGGGCCACTGGACGGGGAAGGGGGGGTGGGGGGTGGTCATCGTGGACTCGCTGCGCCAGTCCACTTGGCAAGCAGAGGAACCCAAAAAAAAAAAAAAAACAAAAAAAAAGATGGATGCCACACCTCAAGGTGCGGCAGGCCTGGGAGCAGTTTGGTCACACCTCCCTCCCACCAATTTCAAAATGGCCACCATGGGGCCCAAGGTGGGGGACGCCATAAGGGCCAATGGAAGGCCATATGCCCCAGCGAAAAAACTGGCAAAAAGTGCAATTGCTCTCACTCCAGTAGTGAGCCGCCAGCGTCAAGCGCACACTTTTGGATAGGTTGCCAGGCAGCGGAGGATTGTCTCAATCGTGACGGCCGACGGGCAGCAAAGGGCGAGCCCGCTTACAAGTGCTGTAAAAAATAAAAACAAAAATACAAAATAAGCAACGAAAGACGACATCTGGAAGCGGAAAACAAAAGCACAGCAAAGCTAAAGTCTATTGCACGTTTCAAACAGAACACAGAGGTGCGCTCACAGGTGCGGGACAGGAAGTGAAGACATGAGACGAAAGAAGCCCAAACCCCACCCCACCCCTCTCTCAACAAAAGCCCGCTTCCGGTCCAACCAGCCGTCTTTCCGCTTTTAAGACCATGGCTCCAGTCTTACATGTGCTATAAAGATACCTAAATAAAAAGTGCAAAAAAGCTCCTCAAACAAAAAGAGAGAGAAAAAAAAAAAAAGAGGAATAACCAAAATGGAAGCATCGAAAGCCAAATTGCTGCATAGCTCAACTCTACATGAAGCGAGTCTCTGAGGCGCTCTATAGGCACGTGGTGCCAGCGTCCGTGGGTAGGGTGGCAGTGCCGGGCCCTCCGTCGACCAGGTAGACTGCCATGCCAGACTTGGAGCGGCCTGCCCGCCCCAGCAATCCGCTGCCGTTGTTGTTCACCTCACTACCGTCCATGGCCTCAGTTGAGATCACCCAAGTGGAGGGACGCCAGCGCTTTAGAGAGTAAGGGGTCTTGACACGTTTCTTGATCTTCTCCCCAGAAGCAGGTCGACTTTCTCCAGAAGGGTCATCTGCAAAAAAAATACAAAAAGCAGCAAGAAAACATGTCAGTTTTGAGTCTTGACGTCTGTCAACCCCAGGGAAGGACCGGACCAGGGGAATGAAAGGGAGAGGTTACCCCATTTGAGAGATGCCCGCTCCCGACGTCATGAAATCTCTTTTGTACAGGCTTGACAGTTAAATCTAAAGCAGAAGAGATGATGGGAAGTCAATAGCCAGTGCCCTGGGGGGCCACTTCCGCACCCTCTGCCTTGTCACACTCATAGTCTGTTTAGTTTGTAATGAATCAGGAGGCGATTAGGTACTTAGTGTTAGGGTTTGTTTGGTCGTGTCTCACGCAGATCAGAACAGAACAATGAACACACCCTGGGCATATCATTGACTGCAGGTTTTGGGCAGAAACATTTAATACCAGGAACAATCATCATGGGGGGGCACCAGCAACTGTGTTTGTGGACTAATGATGTGGTTTATATTACAAATGGGCATTTTGATTCACTTAACAATTGAGTTCTTTCAAGCTACCCACATAAGTGAATCTATATATTTGATTCATCCGTAATTAAAGAAAAAAAAAATTCTGGAGGGCCCTTTTAACAAATTCATTATATTTATTAAACTACCGTATGTACTCGCATAAGTCGGGTCTTGAAACCTGAAAATTCGATAAAATCAGACCCGACTTATACACCCGTTCAAAAATGCGACACTTAATTTAATTTTTAAAATCTTCTTGCCTCCTCTAAGCTCGCACCAGTTTCTCAGACGCATTGAATTTTGTTGCAGCAGCACAGTTCCCAATTTCTTTCGCCACTTCAACAACTTTTAATTTAAAACCAGCTTCATATTTTCTTCTGATCGAATGCTCCATTGTAGATAAGGGATGCTTTTACGATAAAAGTGTATGAGGGTGCGAGATACTAAAAACACAAATCAGTGCAAACATCGCTTCGGAAGAGTTCAGGTATTACTGTGTGGTCACGTAGGCACAATACATAGAAAAAAAAAGGCCATGTGCTCCGTGGTTTCTCTCTCAGGTGGGCGTTAGCATATCGTAATCTCTTGGACCAACAGCGCGGGTTTTCCGCATTCGACTAATACGATCGACATTATAAAATACCAGATATTATACAGCAAAATCAATATGCAGGAGAACTTAAATGCGAGTATATATGACACATAATAAACATGCAGGTAATGCATATTGTAATATTAACCTTTCTGAAAGCACAAAACACGATTATTATAGTGAAAATGCATGATTAAAATAAGGAACTATCTTAAAGAGTCATAATGTGAACAAGAATTGTGTGACTCATCCCCATGTAATGAATGATCCAGTGATTCACTTTGCAAATAAAACGAACGAGAACTGCGTTACTCAGGTAATGATTAAGTTCACGAATCAAAGGAATGGGATTGTGCAACTTGTTCGCAAATTAAATGAATGTGAATCGTGCACCTCGTTCTTGGGTAAAGACTGCCTTGAAAGAATTAGTGAATTATACAAGCTTGGTGCATTCAGTGAGCCATAAAACATTTGCACTAAAGTGAAGTTGAAAGCAAATAATTACTAGAAATTAGAATCGTCTTTTTAAAAGATTCTGTTTTGTGTAACTAATTTGTTGAATGTACTAAAGGACATAAGAGTAGTAGTTTAAAATTATGTTTATTTATTCTGTTTAAAACAACTGTGATAATGAATTGTAGAAAACACTCTAATATACAGTGCATCCGGAAAGTATTCCCAGCGCATCACTTTTTCCACATTTTGTTTTGTTACAGCCTTATTCCAAAATGGATTTAAATTCATTTTTTTCCTCAGAATTCTACACACAACATCCCATAATGACAACGTGAAAAAAGATTACTTGAGATTTTTGCAAATTTATTCAAAATAAAAAAACTGAGAAAGCACATGTACATAAGTATTCACAGCCTTTGCCATGAAGCTCAAAATTGAGCTCAGGTGCATCCTGTTTCCCCTGATCATCCTTGAGATGTTTCTGCAGCTTCATTAGAGTCCACCTGTGGTAAATTCAGTTGACTGGACATGATTTGGAAAGGCACACACCTGTCTATAGAAGGTCCCACAGTTGAC
>JANRMT010062814.1:2146593-2212282 GCA_026402145.1 Polypterus bichir lapradei
CAAAAGGCACCTGAAGGACTCTCAGACCATGAGAAACAAAATTCTCTGGTCTGATAAGACAAAGATTGAACTCTTTGGTGTGAATGCCAGACGTCACGTTTGGAGGAAACCAGGCACCGCTCATCACCAGGCCAATACCATCCCTACAGTGAAGCATGGTGGTGGCAGCATCATGCTGTGGGGATGGAACTGGGAGACTAGTCAGGATAAAGGGAAAGATGACTGCAGCAATGTACAGAGACATCCTGGATGAAAACCTGCTCCAGAGCGCTCTTGACCTCAGACTGGGGCGGCGGTTCATCTTTCAGCAGGACAACGACCCTAAGCACACAGCCAAGATATCAAAGGAGTGGCTTCAGGACAACTCTGTGAATGTCCTTGAGTGGCCCAGCCAGAGCCCAGACTTGAATCCGATTGAACATCTCTGGAGAGATCTTAAAATGGCTGTGCACCGACGCTTCCCATCCAACCTGATGGAGCTTGAGAGGTGCTGCAAAGAGGAATGGGCGAAACTGGCCAAGGATAGGTGTGCCAAGCGTGTGGCATCATATTCAAAAAGACTTGAGGCTGGAATTGCTGCCAAAGGTGCATCGACAAAGTACTGAGCAAAGGCTGTGAATACTTATGGACATGTGCTTTCTCAGTTTTTTTATTTTTAATAAATTTGCAAAAACCTCAAGTAAACTTTTTTCACGTTGTCATTATGGGGTGTTGTGTGTAGAATTCTGAGGAAAAAAATTAATTTAATTCATTTTAGAATAAGGCTGTAACAGAACAAAATGTGGAAAAAGTGATAAGCTGTAAATACTTTCCGGATGCACTGTACATGTTCCTATTGTATAGTACATGGATGATGAATGAGAGAACAATGTCAGAGTTCTCATTTGATAATAATGATTGATTTAGTTCTAACTAGAAAGAATTGTAAGTGAAGAGAAGGAGAATCTAAGAACCAAACCGGTAGCAGATGCGATTTAACCGCCTGAACAAAAGAGGCTGACAGCGTCACACGGCATCACTCCTCTTGAGCGCTACTGAATCGATTCCCATGATTCATTGAAGAGTTATTCACAAATTGCTACTTTGTATACCAAGCACAGTTTTGTTATAGAATGCCTGTAATCAGACAAGAAGAGGACATGAAAGTGACACGCAACTCTGCATCCCACACAAACGACACATCTCATCAAGGAGACCCCACAGGAGAAGGGCCAGCTCTGCCAAAGGCCTACTGTACTGATATGTGCTTCAGTTCAGTCTCATTTACTCTGCAGTGGCCCACTACATGAACGGACAGCAAGTAGCCACGATTCAGTTTCTCTCATTTCTCATGTCTGCTGTCTTTAGACCCCTAAATATCTGTAAGTGAAGTTCATTTTGGATTGTTCAGCCTACAGTGTCTACATCGTGCACTGGGGTACATCCCATCCGGGTCACTCTTGTGGTGTAGCTTAGTGGATTTAGTCTTCAGTCGCAAAGGGGGCTGCCATTTGTTTCTCACCACCTCTGAATGTGGTTTGATCCGCCTGATCACAGGTGAACTGGCATGAGAGAGTCCACGAGACCCTGGGCCTACATCAGCTGCTTGGGTTTCCCGGATTCACTGGTACTTGTGTTAGTTGTTTTATGCAAATTGCGTTACGTTTTTATGTGTGCGTGTACCGTTTTTAAAGGCGTTTGGGGCCGTTGTTTTAGACTGTGGAGCGATTTCCACCGCTACTTGGGTTTTGTTTAGATAAATGTGAACACGTCAATTACCTTCTGGTGCAGACCAAAACAACTGGACTGAGACCCTTTAGAATCAGTGGTTTCCACACGGTACCATGTAGACCCTGGAGTAGTTTCCATGACATGTGAATATGATCCAACGCATGACCCGACTGAAGTATAAGAAATGCCTTATGGGTAAAATGCGTGGAAGCTGTGATGGTCATGTGATGCCATTGGTGCTGGAAATTAGCCGATGCCAGTGTTAAAATAAATCCACACATAAAACACAAATGTTAAAAATCAAACAGCTCATACAAGTGCCAGTCGGTCAGAGCAGGCCCATCTCCCCATTCTGGACAGCAGTTGAGCACTGGTTTTTGTTTTGTTTTTTTTATTTAATTTTATTTTAAAGTGGACCCCTGTGGGTATTTGGCTACAGGGCACCCCACAAATGCTCAAGATTTACAGCTTTGGCCAAAAGTTCTGAGAACAACCCAAGTGATGGTTTTCACAAAGTTTGCTGCTTCAGTGTCTTTAGATCTTTGTGTCAGATGTTTCTCTGGTGTACTGAAGTAGAATTACAAGGAGCTCAGAAGTTTCAAAGGCTTTGATTGACAATGATATGAAGTTTATACAAAGAGTCCACATTTGCCGTGTTGTCCCTTCTTTCTTTTTCCAGACCTCTGCAATTCGGTCCCAAAACATCCTCCAAGAGCAACTTCTCCCAACCATCCAAGAACAGTTTGGTGACCAAAATGATGGAGCACCGGGCCATCAGGCAAAAGTGACAACTAAGTGGCTCAAGGAACAAAACATAGACATTTGGGGTCCATGGCCAGGAAACTCCCCAGACCTTAATCCCATTGAGAACTTGTGGTCATATTGAGAGTGGACAAACAAAAACCCAAAAATTGTGACAAACTCCAAGCACTGATTATGCAAGAATGGGCAGCTGCCATCTGTCAGGATTGGGCCTAGAAGTTGATTGACAGCCAGCCTGCCAGGGTGAACTGCAGAGGTCTTGAAAAAGAAAGAAGGGCCAACACTGCAGATATGGACCTCAAGTCATTGTCAATAAAAGCCTTTGAAACTTCTGAACTGCTTGTAATTCAGTATACCATGGAAACATCTCTCTGGTATAAAACAAAATCTTGAGATGAGATGAGACTATTGGCAAGAGGTTTTTCAAGTCCAGTCCTCCTCTCAACCATTTCAGGTTAACGGCCCACACCCGCAGTCCTCTCACTCGTGTGAATGCTTTTGTCAGACACTTCCTGCACTCTCAGCTCTTATAAATTTTTATGATCAAATTGATTAAATGCGTATCAGTAGACTCTGCTGAAACAATTGGTGGTGATGGTGAGGAAGATGAAAACATCAACTTACAATATCACGTAGAATATCTACAACCGTAACACCGTGTCTGGTCTCCCACCGGCTGAATTGCAGTTGACAGAAGGACGTATCGTAATGTTATTGCGTAATTCATGTCTGAGTGATGGGCTATGCAATGGGATGAAATTAGTTGTATTCAAAATTGGTCCAACAATTGTGACATGTAAAATATTAACAGGCGACAGGCAAGGTAATGTAGTACATCTTAACATCAGACACCAAAGGAGATCTCGATATGCCATTTGTATTAAAATGTTGACGGTTTCCTGTTGGAATAGCTGTTGCTATGACAATTAACAAATCACAGGGACAAACATTCAAAAAAGTTGGTTTATTTATTAGAGAGAAAGAAATGAAATTCACACCCGGGCAGTTATACGTTGTGTTGTCACGATGAACATCTAAACACGGAATCAAAATTCAATGTGACAGACGAAAAGTTCATTCCAAATATTGTTTTTACTGAAGTTTTACAATAAAAGTGTAAGTTTAAAAATTATTTACCTGTTAATTTCAAAGCCAAACAGAACGGAAACGTATTAACGCAACATGAAACAGAATTTTCTTTCAATTTATTACATTTTACTATTTTTTGGTTAATTATTCGCTGTAATGTCTGTTTAAATTGTACATCCGCTTCCCCACACGAGTGGCAGAGCTGCGGAGTGGCCAGCGCGTAGTGCCCACATGGGGGTTGGCGAGCAGAGGGCAGAGCCCCCTAGTCTGACAAAAACATCTAAAAACACTAAAGCAGCAAACTTTGTGAAAACCAACACTGGTGTCCTTCTCCAAACTTTTGGCCACAACTGCCGACTGAATGCACAAAGCCAACACGAACACTGACACAGTGGGACTCCAACTTGGCTGGGCTTGGGTGTGCCGTGACTCAGCAGCACCAGCCTTCTGCGTATTTAGTGCACAGCACTGCACGTGGGAGTTTCAAATGTTCTTCAAGAATATTCAGGATTTGAAAAATTTTTTTTTTTTTTTTTATAATTTTGAACCACGGTGGGTCAAAACTGTGGATGCCAAACCCGCATATAAGGCGGGCCTCTTGCGATTATGTCAGTCAAACCACATGTAAAGGTGGAGTAGCCGAGCCCTGTAAGAGGGACGTGTGCGGGTGGGCCATCCTCTCAATGCACAGAAGTGGGAATTCAAGGCATGGGGTGTTGGGAGGTATAAAACTGGCACAAACACAGAAAGCAGAGGGTGATGATGAGGAGAAGAGTATCAGAGAGTTAGGTTATGTTAAAAGTGGTGTCCAGTAGGGGTCAGCACTGACGCCCCTGTTCTTTAATGTATATTAATAATCTCAATAAAAATATAAGCAAGTAAGCTGGTGAAGTTTGTAGATGATACCCAACTAGCGCCCTGTCCACACTAGATTTCATTTTCATCTACCATGGCATTTTGCACCCTTGAAAATGTTGACTTTTCAAAGCCTTGCCCAGGGCCGTATACGTCTGAATATGCAGACTCTAATCGCACTCTGATTGGTTCGTGTTTGTTATGTGGCCCTTCCCTGATTGGATCCTGCTCATTACGATGTCTCATTCCCTCACTCTTTATGGAAGTAAATTTTATTCCAACAGAAGTTGATTTCCATGGTGCTTGTTGTGTTACAATTGTTTTTTGTACAGTATGAATCCTACATACATGCCCAAAAAGGACAAATGATTTACCAGTTATGAATCCCAAGGTTGGCAGCATTACCACCCCCGTTAGGGATTTTTACACCTATGTGCGCATTCCCAGTGTAGACAAACGTCGATGTCATCTGCGTTTTTGGTCGTTTTAGTGTGGAAACACTCAGGGCCCTCTTAACAGCATTACAGGCCCCCAGGTAAAGCAGTGCACTGGGGCCCCTACCTACAAATCCACTCAGCAAGTAACATACATAGATTAGCATGGGTCTCCCGGGCACCTGCCCAGTGTAACCTTGCGTTAAGACAGCCCTGGAAACACCAGTATGGATGGTGGATGTTTTGGTTTAAAAATGCAGTAGTGTGAACCGAGTCAGATAATGAAGAAGAGGCTAAATTGTTACAGCGTACAGGTTTGGGCAGATAAGATTTAATGTCATTAAATGTGAAGTATTAGCCACAGGAAGTGTACAGATTTGAACACGCAGTGGAAGGGTCCGACACCTGAAAGAACGCCTCATGAGAAGGACCTGCGAGGTGTCGTGAACGCATCACTAATTACATCTAGACAGCGGACAGAAGGATATTTGGTTATATATTGCAATGTGTCAAGTACAAGGTAAAGCTATAAAACACACTAGCAAGGTCCTCACCTGGAGTACTCTGTGCAGTTTTGGTCTCCATATTACAAATAATTTAGATGTGAGCGTCAGCAGGCTTTGTGCCCTTGGAACCAACTATTCCTAACATTTCAAAAATTATTTACCACTCTGATGCTGCTCTTTCTGATCATCAAATAGGTCATTACGATAGCAATTGACAAGAAGAATTCAGAATTAACTGCAGAATTGTGGTAATTGACATACTTATCGAGATGTTATCAGAACTTCATTTGAGGGTTCCTCTCGAGTGCTGCTTTCTCTTGCACGATTTGGCTCAAAAATTCATCAGCACATCGTCATCACATAACAGGCTGATGTTTAGATTTTGGGATTTTTCCTTCTAGCCGTTTTAGCTCTAAGACCGTCCTCAAGAAACTGTGACACACACCTATCATCGAGATATCAATGTTTTTGGTATTGGGGACCCCTAAAATATCGAGATCCGTCAAAAACTGGAGATCAAAATTTTTGATGAATCTAAAGCTTTCACTCAATGCTGGGGAAGGGTGCAAAGCAAAAAAGACACAGCAGCATCAGAAAAAGTCCAGGGGCCTCATGTATAAATGGTGCATACGCACAAATATGTTGTGTAAGCCTGTTTCCACGTTCAAATCGCGATGTATAAAACCTAAACTTGACGTAAAGCCACACACATTTCCACGATAGCTCATACCCTGTCGTATGCAAGTTCTGCGCTCGGTTTTGCAGACTGGCGGTACCCAGCATCAAAGCAGTGCTACTGTTCCTGCGTGGTTACCCTTTCTTTTTTAGATTCACATCCCTGACACGGCTTTATAAATACACTGAAATTAACTGCATATTGTTTAATGCATCTGATTGTGATTAACCTGTAACAATATAATGGTCCACAGAATGGCCAAACTATTCAAAATACCATAGCTGCTTTAACGTTGTTACTCTCACTGCACCTTTTTTTTCTTCTTTCAGCTGCTCCTGTTAGGTGTTGCCACAGTGGATCATCTTTTTCCAAATTACTCTCACTGTACCACTTGGCGCAGCTGATTGGAAAGAGAATTATCGGTATACAGCATCAGGCACACACTGCCTCAGCCATGCTGTCTATTTGAACTGCTCTCACACAACAAACGCTTCAAAACCTTTACTGTACGGACTCCGCGGTTCACAAACAGTTTCATCCCAAGGACTCTAAATGCACTCAGTCAGTACATCAGGTGCTTCTGGTAGAACTGTTAGGACTTATTAGTACAATCACCTCACTGGAAGCTACAGTTAGAATATTACACAACCTGCGCCAATTTATAAAGCGTGTATTTACATATGATGATGAGATCATTTTTAAGATGAAATGCAGCAAAATATGTTTGTTATATTATACAGATAAAACTTTAACTTCATTTAAATAATCTGTATTGTTAATAATTAAACATGTGAGGACACGTGTCGCAGTGCTAGCGAGGAGCTGGCGCTCCATTCACGGTTTGTTCCTGCCTCTCGTTGTATTCTTGCTGGTGCTTACGCGACACTGGAAGGATAGATGGATAGAATAAATAAACACGTACTACGAAGATATTTCAATGTTCCTTAAAAGTTTTGAAGAATCGGCGTTCTCAGCTTACAGATGGCTTGACGTCTATTACAGAGCGGATTGTGTGGCGATTGGGTATTTGGAGAAAGAAAAGTAATGACAGGAATTAGAGGGTAGTACGTTTGAAAGAGACAGCATTGCTACAATAAAGTATTTTATCGACGGTAGCACACAGCACAGCAAGCATCTTGCAGGAGACATGAACAATCACTGCGCCACCGTGTTCCCCATGTTTAATAACTCCTATCATCATGAAAATGATATCACGTATACATCTCAGTATTTTAATTATTTAGAGAGCTGTGATATCACGAATGTCATGGATTCTGTGTCCAGTTGGAGGAAGAGAAAGCTGGTTTAAGAAGCACGTAGTGATTCACACACAGAGCACATAGAAGATCAAATACAAAACAAAGCATTTAATGTGCTACTTTGTACCCACAGAGGCACATGAAGTACATTGCCAAGCAGTATGGTGGAGAGCAGGACTTTAGAGACCTTCAGAGAACAACGTGATGTTATTTTGGACAATCGAGGCGAGTAGGATGGCCGAACTTGTTGGGCTGAAACGTCCACTCTCATGCAAACACCGAAAGCACATTAACTTTTATACGACGTAGTAAATGTTAAATCGGATATTGTGAATATTGGCCAATAAAAGGAGTCATTTTGCTTGACTTCTCACTATATTCATAATGGCTAACACGGTACAACACCCTAGCACGAAAGGAACAGTAACAAATACGAGGCCTAAATCCTTACAATGGCGCCCGGTTAAGTTTAGGGCAGATTTCAAAATCCTCCTTTTACCATATAAAGCGTTAAATGGTTGAGGTCCGGCTTACTTGTCTGAACTTATCATGACTTACAAACCACAGTACACATTAAGATCTCAAGATGCCGGTCTGCTTAGGATTCCAAGGATTAATAAAATAACAGTGGGAGGTCGAGGTTTTAGTTACAGGACCCCCTCTAAACTGTGGGGTGGTCTCCCTGTTACTATAAGAGATGCCCCTTCAGTCTCAGCTTTCAAATCCCAGGCTGAAGACTCACAACTTCAGTTTAGCACACCCTGACTAGAGCTGCTGATTAACTGTACAGACTGTCATTAGCACTAAAACAGAAGTAACATGATAATTATAATTTGTTACTGACCCTCACCTGTTCCGTTTCTCTTTTTGGTACTCAAATGTGGCACTTGGTACAACTGCCCACCTGCTAAGTTGTTCTGCCTGCCTAAGGTAAAGTCGTCTCTGATGGAGGATCGTAGGAATCGTCAGGTAGAGGGGTCCTCTCATCGGATTGGCCGTCTCAGCTGTGGAATGGCCAAATCGGGGAGGCAGCTTGATGGCCGAGGTCTCCAGGACTCCAAACAAATCCAAATTATATTATGTGATATCACCTACTGTTAAATTCTGCTCCGTACATGTAATACTTTTATACTGTATTGAGGATGACTTCTGTTCTGTTCTGTGTATTGTGTTGTATTGACGCCCTTCTTTTGACACCCACTGCACACCCAACCTACCTGGAAAGGGGTCTCTCTTTGAACTGCCTTTCCAGAGGTTTCTTCCATCTTTTCCCGACAAGAGTTTTTTTTTTTTGGGAGTTTTTTCTTGTCTTCTTGGAGAGTCAAGGCTGGGGGGCTGTCAAGAAGCAGGGCCTGTTAAAGCCCACTGTGGCACTTCTTGTGTGATTTTGAGCTATACAACAAATAAATTGTATTGTATTGTAAAGATAGAACGCGTCTGATGTGACGTAAACCAAATCGGGCGTAAGTTAGGCTACTGGAGAGCAAATCCACAACATCATAGAGTGACAAGAACCTCCCCTGACACGTCTGCTGTCTGAATGAAACTGAAACCCATCACCGTCGGCCCTCGAGAGAGAGCGTGCCATCTTCTGTAGTCGCCTGTCCTTTCAGCATTTTCAGGTCTTTTTCTAGTTACGAGAGGCATTCTATAACAGAGCTCCGTTAGCTAAACAAACAACACAATTGTTGCACACACAATAATGGTCCACAGAATGGCCAAACTATTCAAAATACCATAGCTGCTTTAGGTAGGTGTCATCAACCTCTAGGTCATAGGTGTCATCAACCCTCTGTGATGATTTTTTTCTGGGGAAAAAGTCGTTTCTGTCCAATGAAGAAAGTCTACATCACGCCCATAGGGGCTTATTGTTCCATTCTGGTTTGCTTGAAAGTTTGCAGTGTAACATGGAACTGAAACTAATTGGAGATTAAAGCAAAGTGACTAATGGAGTCCCACTTCGGCAGAATGCACTGGTAGGGTGAAAATGCCTTAGAAGGTCTCAGTCCGGTAACGCTGATGCCACATAGCTTGGAGCAGCTCAGGCTCAACACGGCACAGCGGAGGTGGCGAGGGCAGCTGTGCCTACTTGAATTCGTTTTTGGAGGCTGCAGCCCTTTTGCATGTTAATTCCTACACAGTTTGGACGAGTGCTTCCTACCACATGACCTGATAATAGAAAACAGAGGATCTCTTATACAGCATGGTGTGCATGTGTAGCTAGCTGATCATTTGTGCGTGAATTATACAATTCCTAATTTTTTTAAAGTTTATGTCTGCATTTGACCTGTGAACTTGTTACAGTGCCCTGAAAGCCCAATCAGTGAAGAGTGCAGTATAAAAATAAAGTGAACTGAATCAAAATTAAATGTGGGGTCTTTTACACATGGATATACACTGCTCAAAAAAACAAAGCTAACACTTAAATCACACATTGGATCTCAATGGATGAAATATTCAAGTGGAACATCTGAGTAATTCATGGAGAACAAAATGGTGTAACAGCAGTCAATGGAAACCAAAATCACCAAACCCATTGAGGGCTCGATTCAACATCTCACCGAAAATCAAAGTAAAAACCTGAAATCACAGGCTGATCCAACTTGTGTGTTCATCACGGTGACTCCTAATGAGACTCCGTAGTGTGTATGGACCTCATGTGCCCGTATCCCGATGAGACAGTAGATGGTGTCCTTGGGGAGTCTCCTCACAGACCTGGATCAGGGCATCAGTGAGCTCCTGGACAGTCTGCAGTGCTACTTGACGACATCAGGTGGTCAGACACACAACGTCCCGGAGGTGCTCAGAAGGATTCAGGTCTAGGGAACATGTGGGCCATCCAGGAAGTGCCTGTGCTCTCTGGCCACATGAAGAGGAACCCAGGGCCAACTGCACCAGCATAAGGTCTGACATTGGCTTTGAGGATTTCATCCTGACACCTAACAGCAGTCGGGGTACCACTGCCTAGCACATGGAGGTCTGTGCGACCCGCCAAAGATATGCCTCCCTAAACCTATCACTGACCCCCCCCCCCCAGCAAACCGGTCATGCTGGATGATGCTGTAGGCTACACAACGTTCACCAGGCGTCTCCAGACCCTTATGTCTCATTGGAAACCTGCTCTCATCTGTGAAGAAAACAGGGCACTAATGGCAGAGCTGCCAATTGCGGTATTCTCTGTGGAATGGCAATCGAGCTGCATGGTGATGGGCTGTAAGCACAGGTCCTACTAGAGGACGGGCTCTGCCACCACTCCTCCTGTTCCTCCTCTCTGCCAGTCCTGCTTCTGGGTTGATGCCCTTCTGTGGCCCTGTCCAACTCTCCTCATGTGACGGCCTGTCTCCTGGTATCTCCTCCATGCTCTTGAGACTGCACTGGGAGACACAACAAACCTTCTTGTGATGGCACGTATGGATGTGCCACCCTGGAGGAGCTGGACTACCTGTGCAACCTGAATGGGCTGCAGGTGCCGCCTCATGCTACCAGTAGTGACAAGGACACTAGCAAAACTAGAGAAGAATCAGTCAGGAAGGATAAAGGGAGAGCAACTGTCTGTGGCCACCATCTCTTGGTTGTCTTGCTGTTGCCTCACCAGGTCACTTTTTGTCACTTTCATTTGCACCAACGCGGGTGACATTGATTCAAATCGCTTCTGCTTCCTAACTGGACAGATTGACATCCCTGACGCTTCACTGACTTGGTGTTAGACTAGGATGATCATTTTTTGATCAGTATATATATTGCCCTTAGGGCCACCCTTGCCCATGATGGCAGTCTACAGCTCACAAGGCCAATCTACCCACCCTTGCCGGGGCCCTCATTCTTAACCTCTTCCTTTAAGGGTTATTGTTTCCCCACAATGCCAAGCACTTACTCTGCAGCCCGCCAGCCCCCGTCAAGTCCAGCGAATTGGGTCTCTCTGCTCGCCTCAGTCCCACGTTGTTTGCGTCTGCCACTCTGTCCTCCACTGGAGCCCCCGCACTGTTGTTGTTGTTGTTGGAGTTTGTCCGTCCGACGTCCCGCCCTCGGTGGTCTCGCTCGTCTCGGCTCACCTGCTGTTCCCTTCTCAACAGAGGCTCGTGCTCGTCTGGACTCGAGTTGATGTTCAGCCGGCCTTCGTCTATGCTGAATTGTGATTGTAGGCTGCTGGCCAGCTGGCCATTGGGTACCGTGCCATTGGCCAACTGCAACTGAGAGGAAGGACCAGCGTGCCCATTGGCAGCAAGATCCCGGCTCAGGCCATTGCTGGTCACCGTTACCATGTGTGGCTCGGCTGCATTGATGGTGTTCATTTTGGCCACTCCGGTCTCCACCTGTTTGAGGTTGGACTTGTGCTTGCTGCCAAATTTAATCCGGGACTCCTTGGTCGGATTCTTGGGGTTCAGCGGTAGGCTGGTGGGCCTCTTTGGGAGGTTCTGCTGCTTGGGAAGCGGGAAGATTGGTGCCGAGGGCAGGTCAGGAATAAGAGCAGCATTGGCAGCTGCAGATCCCTCCTGTTGGCCAGAGACCTCAGCAGCCAGCTTGATGAGTGGGTAGAGCAGGCTGGAGCTGCTGGTGCTGAGGGGATCAGGGCCGCTGAACTGCTTCATGGAGTGCTCCATCAGGTTCTCGTCCGAACTCTCCTTCAGATTCTTGTCCACCTCTTTGGGGTCCAGTTTATTGGTTTCTAGGTCTTCCTCTGTCAGGTGCAGGCACACGGGAGTGGGCCCACCAGGCTGCTGAGGGACTGCCAAGCTGCAGCTGGGATCCTCAGGGTAGTACGTCTCCGATATGGTGGTCATAACCGTACTGGGGGTCAGGCCCGCTGTGGCAGTCGTGGTGGTGGACAAGCTGGTGACGCTGGTCTCTGGGCTGGGAATCCGTGCCTGAGCTTGCTGCCGTTCATAGTTGATTGAATTGCGGTTCTTCTCAGGCCCTGTCCCACTGGTGGTGGTGCTGGATGGCGTCCCAAAAGATGAGTGATCGCTGGAAATGTTCTTGACGATGCTCTCACTGTGATGTAGGTCCTCAATGTAGGAAGAGGAAGAGTAGTCAGGGTAAGGGCCGATCTTGGGCAGCCCCCGCCGGCTGTGGGAGAGGTTTCTGTGGAGAAGCCAAGACAATGGTGGCGTTAAAGAGTCACACTAAGGGGGTTCAACAATCTAAAGAAGGTGAGCTATAAGCCACGACTTAATGGTTACCCAGTGGGCCTACCTCTCATTCTGTACAGTAGTGGACATCGGATTGACGGTCGGACTGACAGATTTGTTTCTGTCCCAGATCATCATTAGCTCGGCCATTCTCTCCTCAGCACACTGTGCGGTGAGTCGTGCCTCAGCATCCTGGTCCCAACAGTCCTCTATGGTCTCCTTCAGAGAACGGACCGCCTAGCCAAGGAGGGCATAACACATGACGTCAGGGCGGTTTAAAGGGCCCTCTTACAGAGCTCCTGGTAAACCCAAGGAGGAAGTCGGCCGGCTTAGCGCATCACTCACCAGACTGTTCTCCTTCCAGGCCTCTGGAAACTTGGGACGCTGCTTTTCACGAGAAACCAGGACTTGCATATCCTCAAAGGAGGGATGATTGCCAGCTTCTGCCTGAAAGGCCATCTGATAGTCGGGCACGCTGTCTCCTGAAGGACAAAAGAGAAAAGTGGCAAAGCACCAGTTGGAGCCGTCTGTCCAGACGTAACTAAATTTGGGACACCTGGACAAGAAAAGACCTCCTCTTACCTGGAAACAGGTCAGAGCACCTCATGAACACCTCCCAGTAGATGAGGCCTAGGGCATACATGTCTACCTGCTTCAAGGCCGACTCACAGTCTCGAAGGTTCACGGCACCTTCCAGCACTTCAGGAGCCATGTAGCGGATTGTCCCCACCTGCCGAAGATGGCCACCCACAGATCAGCTCGTTGTTAAGCCCCTTCCCTCAGTCCCCAGGTAATGACCGCCGGATTTCTGTGCCCTCACCTCGCTGATTGCTGCGTTATCCTCTTCTCCTGGTCTGACCAACCGATTCCCTGTCAGCTTCATTGAGAGCCCGAAGTCACTGATCACGCAGGTGCCATCGTTCTTAACAAGGACGTTGCGACTGTTAAGATCGCGGTGTGACACTGCTGGCTTGTAGTGATCTGTGGAGACAAGGACATCTGTAACGGGTCACTCGGCACCAAGGGGAGAACTGGAAATGCAGACGTTCCTGTCCTGGAGAATGATGGGGGCCATTTTAAAAAAACAAGACAAGTCAATACGGTAATCTAAAAAATCGGTGAGACGAGGGACTAGTCAGAATATAGCAATTCAATTCAGCTCATCAGGGGTATAAGAACCTCCCATCGACTAGGCACCGATATGTAGGCAAACATTTAATAGAACTAAATAACTAGCAATGTGGGCTTTGCAGACTGTGACCTTCTAAAATGGCTGAAATCAGACAACAATGGTTTGCTTTTGTATTTATTGTTTGTACTGTGCTGCCTTACCTACTTTCTGTGTAAGAACTGAAATGTTTGTAATGTCTGTGTGTTGTCTGTAAGAGCCAATCTTGGAAAGTTAAACTCGTATTAATGTTTGCTTAATTTGAATAGAATATAAATGTCTTCCATAGTCATATCTTATGGTGTGGGCTTTTCCCCCTATAAGTTAGTAAGAGAGAGAACCTTCTGACTGTAACTGAGACACAGCGTGATGATAAGCTCAGTTGTGTTCAGAACTGGTCCCAGTAAAGAGGGACTTAAAGACCCATTTTCTACTCAAAGATGGGATAAGCATACAGTTTTCTGACTGTCATTTTGAAATGGTTCAGAAATGATAAGTAAATAGTAACGAGTTGAGAAGTAACAAGATTAAGCTTAGAACTGAACTTTTCTTAACATGAATTTTTTCCCTTTTTTGCTATTTTAATTTTCTTTTTTGTGTGAACTGTTTTACTTTGAAATTTAACTAAACTTTTAAAAACGAAGATGTTTTGTCTGTGGAACCATTTCTGCGTGTCAGGCTTTTGTTGAATCCCATTTTTTGAGTTAGAGCTGCTGAACTTTGGTAACTTTGGAAAAACGCAGCTACATTTTCTTTTATGTCTGCACATTGAGCCTGGAGAAACGCAATTACATTCAGCTATGCATCAGTTGTTTTACTGTTGTATGGCATGAATGACAATAAAGTTCACGTACTTACTTAAAGGACGAGGTGAACACGGCCAGAGGCAATCCAGACACACCTGCCCAAGGCTTATAGGATACGTTTAGTATTCTTCAAGTTGGGCTTGTTACTTCACAATCACGGCGTATATTAATGTGTAACACGGTATTGTGCTCTACACTGGAGCGTTTTTTATAAAGTTCAAATACACTTTTGTCTGTTCTTGCAGCTTACAATAGGCTCTGTGAAACCCCGCGTGCACACGACGTTAAAACGTAACAAATGCATCCATTTTTAAGAGTATTGATCTGTGTCTTCAGATTGATAACAGTCTATAATCTTGTATAGTGTTAATGTTTACCCCCCCCCCCCAGTTGGAGTTGAAGAGGCACATAGTGTGGGGGAGATTGTGCACATATTGCAAACTGGCGTATCCATGTCATTTTAAGAAGGAAAAAAAGGCAAACCATTGTTGTCTGATTCAGCCATTTCAGAAGGTGACAGTCTGCAAAGCCCACATTGCTAGTTATTTAGTTCTATTAAATGTTTGCCTACATATCGGTGCCTAGTCGATGGGAGGTTCTTACACCCCTGATGAGCTGAATTGAATTGCTATATTCTGACTAGTGCTCGTCTCTAGATAGATAGATAGATAGATAGATAGAGGGTGGTCCAGATCTAATTATGCAATTTTCATTACGCTATAACTTATCAAGTTTATTACATAGAAAATCGGCCAAAAAATCCAGGAACATCGAGCAGTGTGCGAACTGACGACATGAAAAATCGTCTTTGCGCCGAACTGGAATTGTCCCCGCATAAATCAAAGTCATCCAGACGATCTGGATCTGCATAATTAAATCTGGACCACCCTGTATCTATATTTACATCTTCTGGCCTCCTCCAATCTCACACCAGTTTCTCAGACACATCGAATTTTGTTACCAATTTCTTTTGCTACTTCAATGACTTAATTTAAAACCAGCTTCTTATTTTCTTCTGATTGAACGCTCCATCGTAGATAAGGGAAGCTCTTACGATAAAGGAGTACGAGGGTGTGAGATACACTAAAAAACACGAAACAGTACAAACGTCACTTCGGAGTAGTTTGGGTATTACCGTGTGGTCACGCAGGCACAATACACCGTGGTTACTCTCTCAGGTGGGTGGCCGTTAGCATATCGTAATCTCTTGGACCAACAGTGTGAGTTTTCCACATTCGACTTATACGACCGACATTATAAAATACCAGAAATGATACGGTGAAATCCCAACTTATCTTACCCACGAGTATATACGGTAGTCTCAGTTAGTGACCTGCCTTGCCGTGTGTATGGCATGGAGGGCACACAGTTTTAAACCGGCCTTATTGTGCCTAATACTATGAAATGCAACAAGCTTGATTGAACGAGCAGTGCCGTACGTTTAGCGCGTACCGAAGGCGAAGTAAAGCATCTTTAGGTATAGAAACAACTCAAGTTTGACAAGAAAAGTGACGTTTAGAGAAGAAACAATTTTTCTAATTTAATTTTTTTTTTGCCTTTTATTCTACTTTCTTCTTTATTCATGTGTGGACTATTTGCTTTAAACTCTCACTAAATCTTTTAAAACGGACTTTTGGACTGAGAGATTTCTTTCAGCACGTGCTTGATCCTGCCTTACGATACCAGCAGCTCCACACATCTTCACCAACTTCCCTGTTCGTCGTACTTGGCGGTAGCCCTGCTCTGTAGATGATAGCTAGATGATCACATATACTCTTTGACTAGAGGGACGATACTGCCTGCTCCAGCCTGACTGATAAAGGACACATTTGTGTGTGTGCTTCAGTGAGAGAACATGCAACGAAGTGACGAGAACTCACCAGACATGACAGGCGTACCAGAGGAAGCCATTACAGCATATTGGTGAGGCCTCAAGCCCTGCATACTGTACATCCACCCATCTTCCTAACACAGGGCAGGGTTGTGGTCCAACTGGAGCCTATCCCAGCAAGCATCGGAGGCAAGGCAGAAACAATTACTGGAAAGGGCGCCAGTCCATCGTAGGCCAAACAAAGAACCAATTCAGAAACACCAATCTACCTAAATTTAATCAGGCTGAAGTTTACTAAGTTCAGGCAGAGTGGGCCGTCTAGGGTCCTGCTTGGGGTCTGCATGAGTGCACAGACTGATTGGCATCAGGGTTATGAACTTACTTACTCACTCAGCAACAATGGAGCTGTGGTGCTTCAGTCTTCTCCATCATACACTCGGCCCTTTTTGTCTGATCATGTGTGTGCAAGACGTGACAAGACAAAACTGGCTTTATAAAAACACAACGCAGTGCAATCTGTTCAGTTCAGATTTATCGTTATGTGAATAATGTACAGTGAAACCCCTGGAGAAGACACGTTTTCTAAATCGAAAACTTTTGCTGCTTCAAAGTGGACGTATTTGCAAGTTTTTAAGGTTTTTCTCTACCCCTCAGGTATGGATGTGGGGTTCCATAAAGCTCCACAGTAAGCTGCTAGAACAAAGTGTTTTTAAAATGTGTAAACAAGCTTCAACTTAGAACACAATTTTATTTGGCAAATGAATATAAAATATCAAACATCAAACATACCCCCGTCACAGAAGCCTAGGTATGCTGTACCCTCCGTGGCCGCCAGAGGGCAGACAAACAGAAAAGAGGGAGACAACAAAGCAGCTCTCATCCAGCTATGTCTGTCTGTGACGTGGGGGGCGCGGGGGGCTCGCTCCACTCAGTCACCCCACAGCCACCTCCTGCGTGCCCCCCAGCCGGATGAGCAATCAGCAGTCCAAAAATAAGATGATTTACATGCCCTCTTGGCACAGCGCTGCCCAAAATCTGGAACCCAGCCTAGTAGTGGTTGTCCAAAAAAAATAAACGCAGCTAAATGTGTTTTCATTAGGAGCTGTCGGCCTACGCAAGGCAGCAGGCACGTCAGCTGTGGCCTGCAATGCCATCAGCAGTTTGGAGCGCAGCCTGGTGGTCTCAATGCACTTCTGTGCCTTACTTGTCACCTCTCACCAGAACTGTGGTGGTCAGTCAAAGAATGAAACCCGCTAAAGATGACAGATGACCTCTCTCTACGTGTAGCAGGAGTACGTTAGTCATTACTTACTGAACTGTTATCACGATGATAATAACTTGACTTTTATGTTACTTTCTAAATCCATATAAATATGGAGCAAGTGGAAAGTATGAGTCAGTTCAATATTTTAATAAAGAGGAAATAACCAATAAGAGTGAATGTGAATTGAGTAGCTAAACAAGTAAACAACACGGCTGACATCAGCACAGGGCCACTTCAATTACACAAACCGGCAAGCAGAAGCCTTTAGTTCTATAAAATGATTCTTTACAAAAAGGTAAGTATTAATAATTTAAAATAAATTGTACTTGGCCACCTAAGCTTTTGCAACATGGAAGTCAGTAGGGCTGGAGAGGAGAGCACCACCTGGTGGGCCAACTACCTGCCGTCAATGTGCTGGAGGGTCCCAAAGCAAATACATCCTGAGCAGTTCCAAAAATGACCACTAGAGGACGAAACAGCAGTGAAAAACCCCTGGCTAGTAACAGAGGGCCACACAGGATCTTTACAGACAGAAAAAGATTTAACAGCACAAAAATGTTCTGTAGGAGAAACATCAGCAACGCTTACAGATATTCGCTTTCCTCTGTAAAAGAAGATCCATACGAGCTCTTTGATCGACAGGCTGTGCACCACAAGGAACAAAAATGACAACAGCAGCGCCACACGTGTGAGCCCGGAGAGTGTCTAATGGGGGCCGATTTAAATGGATTGGGGGGTCACACCAAATATATTATAGATGTGAATTTTATATATACTCTTCTCCTGGTTTTGGCCATTTCTACAACATTAACTCTTGAGAATTCAGGTAGCTTTGTTTTCTCTGAATTGTCCGACTTGTAGCCTCAAATCTGTAGGACGTTCGTGTAAAATCTCTGACTCAGAAACTCGTTTACACCGTTTGTCTGATGGCACGTGAATGTGCCCACTGTCTCCTCTTCCTTCCATTTCTGTACCCAACCAGAGATGACTGATGTCACCTTCTCCCTATTCTGGCTCTAAGTTGCGTAAAGGACGCCAGCACCAGATGATGGGCATCGGTTTGGCCAGAGTGGCGCTGGAGGACACCGGAGATCCGATGCAGCCTTCCTTTCATTAAGCAGGGCTTAAAGGGCTGGGACCCCAACTCTTTCTATTTGCTTTTGTCTTCTTATTACAAGAGCTGATGTTTAATTATAGAAGAAGCTCCTGCCTAAGCACCGCAATTCACTTTGTGCCATCTCCCTTACATTAGAATTAAATTCTGTTAATTATATTCATTCAATTAGTTATAAAACTAGGAAGTTTTTATCTTGCAAAGTAAAACCTGAAATTTTAATTTCTTAGTAAAGACAAAGTCGATCTCAATTCTTCATATTAGTAACTCAGTTGTCTCATAATAATGGCTCTTTATGCCCGTATTCAGACTCTTGAAAGAAACTTAGATGTCCAAAATCAACCACAAAATATGCAGTTGTATTTAAAGCTACAACTTCTGAACGTATTAAATTATTATATTATCTATTCCTCTCTGCCATTCATCCTCTTTCTGATTGTGTTGTTGTCTCGTCGTGTTGTACGTCGCACCTTTGGTCCTGGAGGACTTTATTTCATCAAACTATGTGCTTTAATGTACTACGGTGAGATGACCATAAAGCTTGACTTGACATGACCTGGCTATTCCAAAATGATGTCACTGAGGATTTAAAGCTAAATATGGATTTATACTTAAAGTTAGATGGTGTGACCGAATAATAATAATTACCATCCTGGGAAAAAACAAAACTGCCAGAAATATACGACCCCTTAGCTAAACGTTTGGGTTTTTTTCTCATTTTGAGTATTTTAATTGTGAGAAAGATTACAATATTTTAAGTCTGAGAGGTTTATTTTAAAATTATTCATCATATTTACTCTGTAAGACAGGTGCTAGTAAGACATGAAAAGGTACTAAAATAACCTACGTGTGGGGAGGAAAATATTAGAACACCAGAACAATGTGGACGAGATCAGGCCATTCAGCCCAATAGAACTCCTCCAAGAAAACATCAAGTTGAGTTTTTAAAGTCCCTAAAGTCCTCCTGTCCCCCACACTACTTGGTCACGTATTCCAGGTGCCTGTGGGTCTCTTCCTGATGTCTGTGTGACAATTACCCTTCACAAGTTTCCAGCTGTGTCCCCGTGTTCTTGATAAACTCATTTTGAAGTCTCCGTCTTGATCCACTGGCCTGATTCCCTTCATCATTTTAAATACTTCAGTCACTCAGGTGTCCTCGTCATCTTCTGTAAAGGCTCAGCTCTTTTAATTTTTCCTCATAACTCATCCCCTGTAGCCCTGAATCAGCCGAGTCGCTCTTCTCTGGACCTTCTCTAGTGCTGCTGTGTCTTTATGGAGACCAAAACTGCACCCTGTACTCCAGATGAGGCCTCACCAGTGTGTTATAAAGCCTAAGCAGAACCTCCTGTGACTTGTACTCCACACATCAAGGCGCTATATAACCTGACATTCCGTAAGCCTTCTTAATGGCTATAGATCAACTATTATTGAGTTCTATCTATCTATCTATTATATAGTGCCTTTCACTCTATCTAGTGCTGCTATGTCTTTATGGAGACCCAAACTGCACCCTGTACTCCAGCTGAGGCCTCACCAGTGTGTTATAAAGCTTGAGCAGAGCCTCCTGTGACTTGTAATCCACACATCAAGGCGCTATATAACCTGACATACCTTCTCTTAATGGCCTCTGAGCGCTGTCTGGTAGATGATGGTGTCAAGTCCACTACGACTCCTAAATCCTTCCTGACATTCTGTTAGCCTTCTGCACACTGTCCAGGTGTCAATCGTGTTGAGTCCATCTTCTCATAAGGTGGACTCTCGATTTTCAGACCCCCCCCCCCCACTGTGTATTCAAAACTCTATTTTAGGTTCTAAGTGTAATTGTTAATTTTTGTTTAATACAAAATTGTTGTTGGTGTGATCTGGAGACCTCTTTTAAGATAATAATAATACATTTTATTCATATAGCGCCTTGCCCATGCTCAAGATGAGTACTGGTATTGAGTTTTTCTTAAAGGATAAAGATGTTCTGTTCTTTAATAATTTGAATGTGGAGTAAAAAAGGTTGGATATCCTAAATGTACTTATAGAAACTGTCACCTTCATAAATGTAAATGTAAGACGACACCCAACTTGACCCCAATTTCAAAAGAGGAATTGCTGAACATCAAAACACTAGCTGAAGTAAGCGGCATTGCATGGATGTTTTTGTAGAACGAGCTAAGGAATGAAAGCAAAGGTTTCTGTGTTTTTTTAAGATGGTGGCCCTGTAGTTATTGCCATCTGTCCCACTCGTCATCCACACTGCCTCTCTGTCGACATCTGTACTCTTGTGAGTTGAGAATTGGACTTGTGACCCTGAGTGCTGTCGTGTCCGACTCGTCCACTAAGTTCAAGGTGGACCGTTCCTCGGGCTTCAATTATGAAGAAAAGCCAGCAGAGCTGGAGTTTGATTCTTGTTTATGTTGTGGTGCCCGTCCGCTCTTGACCAGGCCTCACTCAAGACCCCCTGCAATAAACGCCCAACACTCCATTCTATATCACAGTAGATAGAAGCAGCATGCGTGTTACCCCAGTAGGTAATGTTAAGCTCTGGCCATTTTGTCTGCTAGCCTGGCTTCAAATGTTGTACTTACTGTGAGCCACCAGGTGGCACTGGTGTACAAACTGTAACACACAGCAAAAAAAAATCAAAACCATTTGGGTTCCAAAGTAGCCTCTCTAGCCCTGTATGGTCCTAGAGAGCAACTGATGCAAAATTTGGCCCAGATCAGTCAAAGGGTGTAGGACTACAAAGGGAACATCTTGACAGTTTATTTTTTATATAGAGAGATTTTGGAAACAATTAAAATATTAAGGCAAAAAAAAAAAAAAAAATATTCTAAAGCTCCGATTCAATTGTATTTGTTTGTTTTTAACTATTACAAAATATCCCTAGGATTATATGTATAAAGTTGGCTTCTATTTATTTATATGACAGTTTTTTTTTTTGTAATTGAAAATTTTCTACTATTGTATACTGGAGATTATATGTTAATAAAGATTAATTATTAAAAAAAAAGTCATCCAGGATACAATCCTGAAATAAAAATCACGTAAATGTCGTAAAATAACACACATCCTCAGTACAGATTCAATGTAAAAAGAGTGAGCATGTGCAGTACAAACCAGGCTGGGGGGCTCAACGGCCTGCCAGACCCTCCTCCTCGAGTGTTACGCCTGCCCTTCACGTCGTTCACATTTTCTTTGCTTATCCACACATGTGCAACACAATTAGCGAAAGTCAAGTTAGGCCGTAACTGTGATGTGATGCCAAGAATGTAAAGCTGCAAGGCGTTACACGACTTCAATTACTGGGAAAGTACGATGGGGCGGCTCGGTGGCGCAGTGGTAGCGCTGCTGCCTCGCAGTTAGGAGACCCGAGTTCACTTCCTGGGTCCTCCCTGCGTGGAGTCTGCATGTTCTCCCTGTGTCTGCGTGGGTTTCCTCCCACAGTCCAAAGACATGCAGGTTAGGTGGATTGGCGATTCTAAATTGGCCCTAGTGTGTGCTTGGTGTTTGTGTGTGTCCTGTGGTGGGTTGGCACCCTACCCGGGATTGGTTCCTGCCTTGTGCCCTGTGTTGGCTGGGATTGGCTCCAGCAGACCCCTGTGACCCTGTGTTCGGATTCAGCGGGTTGGAAAATGGTTGGTTGGTTGGTTGGTTGGAAACTATGATGACTGCTGCTTGAGGTGGGCTCCTCGGGCTGAATGTCAAGTCAGGTCTAGGTGGCATGGCCCCCTTGTGTGTGTGTTTTTTACTTTTTTTTTTTTTTGCTGTGGTCACATGCTATGAGAATTTTCTTCCACTTCACTCTGAGGTGTTCGTTTTAATTCCTGTTTGCCATTTTAGGACAATCACAAGGTTAGCGCTGATCTTCTACTTGTTCTGCACAAAACGCAATTCAAGAAAAGCTCCTTACGATAAGAAGTAAACTTAACCGCTTTAAGCGCGGACCCCCGTCACTCCAAATACAATCTGATCTCATAAATGCCATGTCTACCTTTTCTAATATTATTGATTAAGATGAGAGATTGTTACACCATTGACTTGCCAAATTCTGGTGGGTCCCGTTTTCTTTACGTTGTCCTACTGGTATCCTCCACTCCAAACACAATACGATCCAATTTATTTTTGATTAGCCCAAAATCACACAAGAAGTGCCGCAGTGGGCTTTAACAGACCCTGCCTCTCGACAGCCCCCCAGCCTTGACTCTAAGACGATGAGCAAAAACTCCCAAAAAAAAAACCCTTGTAGGGAAAACATGGAAGATGCCTCAGGAAGGGGAGTTCAAAGAGAGACCCATTTCCAGGTAGATGGGGCGTGCAGTGGGTGTCAAGACAAAAAAGGGGGTCAAATCATGTAACATTTCCTATTAAACTCGCATTTCGTGTGCTCACTGCATTTGTCCCAATGAGGGTCTCTAATTTGGCATAAACTAAAACTGTTTCTGTGAGCAGGAGGTCTCATCCTTTCGGGGTCACATATCCCTCTGCCTCCTTTATCCCCACCGTCACATGTGTGCCCACTTTGGTGTCACATGCTTGAAAGTCTCTCACCATCTCAGTCACTAGGGGTGCCTTAGCTACTGGATGTGGAAATCAACTCTCGCCATCCCACACAGCCATGGGGCGGCCAACATCAGGACAGCAGCAGTCTGAATGGACCACCTGGTGCCAAAAGCACACCTGGTTTCCCCAAATCGTAAAGTGTGGGCATCTAAAATGTAATCTGAATATTTCATAAGGGTGCTTCACATGTATTTAAGTTTTGCCCCATTAAAACCCCACAAGATGTACCTCCTCTGAGCAGCTCCGTATGCAGGTATGCCAGGCCCCTTGTCACTGAATGGGCCAGCCGGCAGGAGTTGACCCAGTCGCTGGTCTGCAGACTCAGGAAACGGCAGAGTGAGCCCTAAAAGGGGGGGGGGGAAACACGAAGGTGTCACACACATGTGAGGTAAAGGGGAGGGGGGTGTCTTGAGATGAGGAAGAGCGGAGAGGCACTCACATGGGGGTAGTACTCCATGACCAGCAGGTACTCCATACGGCTGTCTGTCGTCAGCCTCTCATCCCCCACGATGAAGCGGGCGATGTTGTCGTGCTCCATGAGTGGCAGCCGGTAGATACTCCTTTCATTGATGAAGTTCTGCCGGTTAGTGTAGTTGAACACTTTGACGGCCACTGGCCGCTCATCCAGAGATCCTTTGTATACTGACCCGTAGCGGCCACGTCCAATCAGCTGCAGAAATGGACAGAGTTGAAGAAAGTCACAGGGTGAAAGGCTGAGGGGGCAGGTCACTGAGTGGCAGGGCGCACGGTGCTCACCTCCAGCAGCTTGAGGCTGTCCAGATCGAGAGACGGCTCCGAGGCCGCTGCCTCCATCATGTTCATGTTGTGAAGGCCCTGCTTGTGGTCGCCTAAGGTCGACACAGTAAAACCAGTCAGTCAGTCATTGGAGGGAGTAGGGCAGGAGGAGGAGCTTAACAGTGAAAAGCACGCAATAGAAAGGGGGTCTGCTTTAACACTAAGAATCCCTGAAGCCTATGGGAAAAAAACTCATAATCCCGGACCCCCTTAAATTCCTTCGCACCACTCCATTAGTGTCTTTTGTGTTGTAAATGTATCGATCAGCACAAGCATCCTCCTGTCCCATCAACCCCACCAACACAGCTGAAGTTCTCCGAGCTCAAGTCTTGTTTATCGTGGTGTGAGGTGCCTGGAGGTGTAGAGGGTCAATAATATCTCGTTATTTGGATCACATGCATTATAAGTGTGTGTCGTGTCTACAAAGATCTGTGTAAGTGTAGGGTGACAGGAAACGCGAGGCAAGAAATGTTGAACACATAACTATGAGACAAACTTTTTTCATGTTTTATTTGTCAGAGACGGCTGGCAGCTCAATTCGGGACGTCCCAGGATGGGAAGAATGGAGAAGGGCAGCCTTTCCAGGGCACTTCCTCCTCCAGGACACTAGGTGGCAGCTCCCCTGAACGGTAAATGTACCCTGGATTCCCGCAGGGCATCATGGGACGTGGAGTCCATTTTCTCAGCCCTGCTGGGTGCTGTGGGTGCCACCAGGGGGAGCTAATAAAGGACCTGGGGACTCCTACTGTTCTTACAACCCAATAGTACTTTGGAGTCACGAGGACGGAAGCCCACAGTACTTCCGGAATGCTTGAAGAAATGATGTGGCGTTTGACCCGGAAGAAGAGGAGAAACATTTCCGGGTTATGGAATATATAAAGGACTGTTGGAGACCCAGCAAGCTGAGCCGGAGTTGGGTGACGAAGCTGCTGGGAGTGGAGGATTACTATTGATTATTGTGTAATTGTGGAGAGTGTGGTGCTTTGTGCACTTTATTGAAGAAAAATATAAAAATTCTTCTTAGTGCTTTTATACGTGTGTCCTGGACGCCTGTCTGTTGGGTTTCACGGGGCAACAGCACTTATAGCGTCCACAAGTACTAACGACAAAATTCTGACATGAAGTGTATAATGTGTGAAGACTGAAGTCCAAATATCAAACAAACACTTTCACAAAAGGCAGACATATAACAAAACAAGTGCACTTTTATTCAAGAATATAACCAAAGAAAAAGAAATCGGGTTAGGGTACGACACGACCATTTGGGTGGTGCAGCAGTAAGAACTGCTGACTCGTAATCAAGAGATCGCCTGTTCGAATCTGGGCACTTCCCTAGATTTACCATTTTTAGTAGTGAGCTGCCCTTATTGTTACTGTTGTAGAATAACACACATTTAATGCAAGTCTGTAACCGCCGCTGTACATTTATGGTACTTGTAAAGGTTAGCGTTTTGTTACATTATTAAGTTTTATTCTCAGTTGCGTTCACACTCACCCCGATCTGACACTGTTAATTTTCAAATAACGACGAGCTGTAACAGAGCATGAGGATGAGGGTTCTAGTTGGACGCTTCTTGCGGGGAGGGCAGGGCTTCTGTTCTCTTTCTCCAATGTAGAACCCTCATCCTCATCTGAGGTCACTTCTGTATTGTTACAGACGCAAATCAAACGTGTTTTTATTCTATAACAGTAACAATAAGGGCAGCTCACTACTCAAAATGGTAAATCTAGGGAAGTGCCCAGATTCGAACTGGCGATCTCTTGATTACGAGTCAGCAGTTCTTACCGCTGCATCACCCAAATGGCCGTGTCGTACCCTAACCCGATTTCTTTTTCTTTGGTTATATTCTTGAATAAAAGCGCACTTGTTCTGTTATACGTCTACCTTTTGTGAAAGTGTTTGTTTGATATTTGCACTTCAGTCTTCACACTTCATGTCAACATGTTGTCATCAGTACTATAACGTGAAAAAAGTTTGTGTTTCAGCTATGTGTTTAGCAATTCTCACATTTCCTGTCATCCTACACTTAAACAGATCGTTGTAGACACGGAGCACACCTGAGATGCATATGATCCAAATAACGAGATATTATTGACCCTCTACACCTCCAGGCCCCTCGACAAACAGACTTGAGATGGCAGAACTTCAGCTGTGCCGGTGGGGCGGATGGGACAGCAGGCTGCTTGTGCTGATCGACACATTTACAACACAAAAGACGCTAATGGAAAGGTGCAAAGGAATTTAAGGTCACCCAGGATTACAAGTATTTTTTCATAGTCTTCAGGGATTCTAGTGTTAAAGCACTAAAGTGTCTGCTGCAGCGGGGCAGTGGGCCGTAAACAGGGACCTCCTTATTATAAAAGATGGGGCTTACAGGTTAGCTTTAGTGAAACATGGAGTGGAGCTTCACAGTTAGGCCAGCTTAGCTATTAAATTAAACAAATGATGGACTGAATGGTCTCCTCTCATTGGTCAGATTTTGTACATTCTAGTTATGGGGGTCCGGGCCGACAGCTGCACACTCCACCTATAAACTGCACATGCGACTTCATAGCCTTGGGCTTTATAGGGCACACAGCAGACGTTACGGTTCAGCAGAAGACACTGACCTTTGGGAGGAGGCTTAACACTTACATGGCTTACCACATGGAGGCAGACCTTAAAAATTAGCACTTGTTACTATTTAGGGTTGGGTTTAAGAGTCGGCATTTAGTAAGACATGTGGCGCACAACAGCTGGAGACTGAACAACAGATGGAACGGGACCTGACAGAGTCGCCGCACAAGGGTGGGCATTAGCAGCCCTTTGAAGGGGGAAAAGGGGGTGGGGCCAAAGAGAGATGCATGGGGCAGAGCTGACAGTTTAGCTAACAGAAGGAGTGAGCTGTGTCTGCCACTCTGGGTGCAGAGCTTAACATGAAAAGCACATACTGGGCAAGGCTGAAAGCGCCAACTGGCAGCACGCAAAAACAGGCAAGAGGGTGAGGGGAATATGAACTGCTGGCTGGTCATCATATCTTCTCCTCCTGACTCACCCGTTAGCATCCTGTAGCCAAAGAAGAGGGCAACAATCAAAATGGCCACCACGGACACAGAAGCCAGGGCAATGACGATAGTCTCCTCACGGTAAAGTGGCCGACCTGCAAATGGAAGCAGAAACAGATGTACAGAAAAATCAAGCAGGAGAGAGAGAGAGAAAGAGAAGGCAGCTTACACCAAATGCCACTCTCAAACTCCGTCTCATCCAAGATCCCAAAGCGGAGACCAACCTGGGATGAGATGCCAGTCGATGGCAGGTGACCAGTCCACCAAATCTGATTCACTTGGTGAGATGCCACAGCACTGAGTCACGTCTGCCACTTTCAGACAACAACCGCACCGTGTGACTGACGTCACTGCAGCATCATGGAACCAGCCCAAGGCCCTGGAGCGGTCAGTACCTGCTCTGACAGGCGGCACTCACTCGTCTCGATGCGAATATCCGTCTGACTCAAGTGAAGAAGATCACCAAGTGGCAGACTAGGTAGGCAGTCTCTGAATGAGAAAGAGACCGCGCACAGGCCACACGCGCCACATGTCAGAAAGGCGGGGCGATTACAGGGGTATCATAAAGCCGTCACCAACACACACAACTCCAGCACAGGAGCCCTGCGCTTTAATGACAACCTGGGGCGCGTGGCGTCAAACAGCCGCAGTGTTGATCTCCGTCTGCCCAGCAGCACAAACACGTTCTAAAAACAAGCAACATGTTATTTGCAGAGTGCTGACACACTTTATTACAAGAGACGACTTAGGCCGGGCAAGCGCACGTGTGCTGCCGTGCGAGTTCACTCACGCTTCATCTGCTGCGCTCACTCGGGTACGAAAGCATCCTCTCTTGGGGTTTCACCAGTCAAATCCTCATCACGCGCCACTCTGTACTCTTGACCCTCATCCCCACTTCGCTTTCGCATTGCGTGACACGGCCTGAGCCTGATGAGCACAAGCCCTTCCTGTGCAAGCGTATCTGATGGCAAGTCAACTGTTTACAAATCCTGGAGCCCCCCCACCAAGCCCATCCTTTCTCATCTCTCATGCGGGAGGACACGGCTTTCCACAAAAAAGTGAAAGCCCCGCCCTTTAACAAAAGGGACACAAATAAGACGAGCCTCTCCAGACGGCCACTTCCTGCCTAGCAGAAAAGGGACTGGAATTTAAAATGCCGAGCGGCTTTACAGCACATACACGGCCAAGACACCCAATGCACCTCTGAAGACAGCGTAGGTCCGTCTAGTCTGCTAACGGAGGTCCCAACTAACGGGACTGGGACCCACTGGACTCACACTGGCCAGTCGTGTCACCTTGTCACCTCTTTATCTTCACCTCAGAGCTCCCGAGCCGTCTGATTCATACCAAGCTGTAGGCCTCAGCCTCCATTAGGAGATTCACGTCTGACAAATGTCTGCAACACATCCTACAGTTCAGTGAAGTAATAAGGAAACGTTTACAACCCGTCTGAAAGTCAAACTGAGAAGTCCTGCAGTGGCGTGGAGCGACCCGCGTCCCTCCACATGGTGTCTGGTCCGGAATTCTCTAGAATACAAGTCTCTTTTTATTGTCTGTTAATCGTTAATTAATTGGGAGAAAAGTAGGCCAAGTCCCAAAGTTCATCCTGCTTTTATCGATTTCAAGCACAAAACCGGGTCAGATTTGACCCAAAGATGCCCTCAGGGTTAATAAACGTAAACCATCTGAATAAGAACAGAAAACCAAAGCCACTTCCAGTTTGACGATTACACTGAGCTAAAAATCAGCGCAATCTTTACAGACTGTGTGCCCACTTTGGTGTCACATGCTTGAAAGTCTTCCACATTCTCGGTCACCAGGGGTGCTTCTTTGCTACTGGATGTGGAAATCCACGGCCAACATCAGGACCGCTGCAGTCTGGTTGGACCACCCGGTGCCGAAAGCACATCTGGTTTCCCCAAATCGTAAAATGTGTGCATTTAAAATGTAATCCGAATATTTCATAAGGGTGCTTCACACGTAGGTGCGTTTTGCTACGTTAAAAACCCCACAAAACGTACCTCCTCTGAGCAGCTCTGCCAGGCAGGTCCCTTGTCACCGAATAGGTCAGACTGACTGTGACAGCACAGAGGATTGGGCAGATCTGTGGCAAAGGAAATTTAACGCAAGTAAACGGCGGCCCCCGTAAAACTGGAGAGAAGGCTTGGTACACGTTGCCCTGCAGTACGTCAGACGCTGCCAGGTCTACCCTCTGTCACCCATTCTGTTCATGACTTTTACAGATGGAATTTCTATGTGCAGCCACAGAGTGCAGCGGGAGTCCAATTTGGTGACCTCAGGGTCGCCGCTCTGCTCCTGCTGGAATCACTGGGCACACACAGGGGGCAGTTTGCAGCCAAGTGGGACGAGGATCAGCACGTCCAAGTCTAAGGTCACACGGTCCACTGATGGAGGAGGAGGAGGAGCTCAAGTATCGCAGTCCTGTTTACGAGTGAGGGAGATCAACTGGCAGATCGGAGCAGCGTCCACCATCATCCACATGCAGCTCCAGCGGTGAAGAGACAGTTAAACCAAAAGGCAATGCCCTTGATCTACCAGCCAGCCCTTCTACGTTCCTCTGCCCTCACCTGGGTGGTGAGCAAAAGAAGTTGATCGCAGAAGTGAGCCTCCTTCACAGGGTGCCCGGGCTCAGCCGCAGAGACCGAGTGAGGAGCTCAAAGTAGAGTCGTTGCTTCTCCACACTGCGGTGGTTTGGTCATCTGACTAGCATGTCTCCTGAGTGCCTCCCTGAGGATGGGCTTTGGCCATGTCCAGCCAGGAGACCACCTCAGGGCAGGCTCAGGACCCGCTGGAGAGATCATAAACATCACAGCTGGTCTGGAAACTCCTCAACATCCCCTGGAGGAGGTGACAAGGGAAAGAGGGGCATCTGGGCACAAGTGGCACAAAATGCACGGACAGATAAGCGTAAAATGTGAACTCTGAAATTTGAAAGTTCGTCTTAGGAGAAGGACCTGGGAATCGTAATAAATGATTAAATATGCGTTAAGATTATCGTGTTGCTTTCTTTGCATTGGCACTCTGTGCTGGTATTGTCATCTGTCTTGAGATATGAAGAAGGTCACATAAACAGTCGTGTAGCAGTCAGCTCCATTTCCAGATAATTTCTACTACTGGTAATAAAAACAAGCCACGGGGTGGTGGGGGGATTTTAATTTGATGGATGGATATTTCTGTTTTGCTTTTTTCTGGATGGATTTTGAAGAAAATGTTTGTATCTGTTATGCTATTGTGTGTTTGATTGTGTTTTACGCCGTTGTCAAGTGCTGCTTTGTGAACAGACACTCGGGTCACGTTCAAGTCAGCCACGTCTGCTGTGTATTTAGTACCACATTCAGTCTTAAAGGTCGGACCCCGTGTTTGTGTCTGTGTCTTCATTTGCTCTTCACACTGCAGGGTTAACTCCGGCCTGCTGTGCTCACAACGGTGCTTCACACTTAAAGACCCTCAAAGCCTGAAGGAGTGCAGGTGGGCACACCAAACAATCCTGGAGTCCTGTCAGAGCCGAGTGGCCAATCGACTTATTTACGTTTATTACCGTTACCGTAGAACAAAGTCTGCTACATCGAGGGGTCTCCTCATTTTAGGCAGTCTTGGAAAATGTGTTTTCTGGTAAAGACGACAGACTGTGACCACGTGCTGCATGTTGATTAGCACCATAAAGACACCACTGACCACGCAAACCTGTGGACGGGTCAAGGGTGGCCACCTTGTACAGAAGCACTCACCTGCTCTCGATTTACCTGTCTCCCTCTCTTTCTTTTCTAATTTTAAATGAATTCTTTTAACAAGTTATTATGATGTTAAGTTTAGATGGGATCTGGCATCTGGTTTGTCACAATCCACCTTAACAAAAGACCAAGTGTCTGGGGGTCCATCCAGCTGTGAGGTAATAATAATAATAATTCAGTATTCAAAGCGCTATCCACACAGGGAGGAACCGGGAAGCGAACCCACAATCTTCCACAGTCTCCTTACTGCAAAGCAGCAGCACTACCACTGCGCCACCTGTGAGGTCTCTGTCATCCGAACCGATGGCCCATCACAAACATTTGCAGTAATAAAAGGCATTGCGGTTGTCATTCCAACAGATGGCGCATCACAAACATTAACACAGCTTCTATGAATTCCACATCAGATGGCATCCAAAATGCTGCTGCAAGAATTATTACAAGAACAAGAAAATACGAACACAACTCCAGTTCTTAAATCCTTACACTGGCGTCTGGTTAAGTTTAGGGCAGAATTCAATCCTCCTTTTAACATATAAAGCATTAAATGGCGGAGGTCCGGCTTACTTGTCTGAACTTATCATGACTTACAAACCTGAGCGCACATTAAGATCTCAAGATGCCGGTCCGCTTAGGATTCCAAGGATTAATAAAATAACAGTGGGAGGTTGAGCTTTTAGTTATAGGACCCCCTAAACTGTGGAGTGGTCTGCCTGCCACTATAAGAGATGCCCCTTTGGTCTCAGGCTGAAGACTCACGACTTCAGTTTAGCACACCCTGACTAGAGCTGCTGATTAACTGTACACACTGTCATTAGCACTGAAACACAAGTCACATGACAGCTCCGATTTGTTACTGACCCTCACCTATTCGGTTTCTCTTCTTGGTACTCAAATGTGCCACTTGGTGCCACAGCCCACCTGCCTGCCTAAGGTAAAGTCATCTCTGAGTCGTCGGGTGGAGGGATCCTTTCATCGGATTGGCTGGCCCAGTGCGGACTCAGCTGTGGAATGGCCAATAGGGGGAGGCAGCTTGATGACCGAGGTCTCCAGGACTCTGAACAAATCCAAACCCTATTATGGGATGTCATCTACTGTTAAATTCTGCTCCGTACTTGTACAATTTGTATTTTTATACTGTACTGAGGATGACTTGTGTTCTGTCCTGTGTGTTGTATTCTATTGTATTAACTCTCATTTGTTGATTTCATTCTAGTTCTCTGTGCGGTTTTACCTAGTCGCTGTCTCTCATTAATGACAAAAACGAGCAGAGCAGACACCCAGGCGAACAGCCCTAAATAATCAAAGGCTGCAACTACTTTAGCGTCAGACCCACTAATTAGAAAATAACGGATTAACTAAACACGTCAGAACATCTGGAAAAGTGATACAATGGGAAACAAATAGTTTTTTTACCTCCTCGCTGCATCTGCTTCTCCCGCGGCACTTTGAACATTTAAAAGCCTGTACAGCAGCTGTCCTACTCTTTGTCTTTTATTTCCGGCCCCGGGCGTAGTTAAACCTCTTGGCACAAAGTCTCGTCTCACGGGACGCGAATTCTTGATATTTTTAAGTTTAGAATTTGAAAACGGAATAAGAATCTGAAAATCTAACAACATCACATTAAAGTTTGATAAATTATGAAAAGAATGACACCAAACATATATAAAGTAGGTTTTAAAATAAGCTGATTTAAAGCATGACATAAAATCATTGCACTTTCAGGCTTGGGATTTTATATATAGAGACCCCGCATCTCCTTGGGGTCTGGCTTTCAGCCCCCCTCTTCACAACACGAGTGGCACAGACGTGAAGTGGCTGGCACATAGCGCAGGCTGGGGGGTTGGCAAGCGAAGCGAGCGGGGGACAACCCTCTAGTCATCAACCCTCATAGTCATTCAATTTGCTTGAATATTCCAGTTGATTTTGCGACTTCTCTCATCGTGCCAAGTATCAGAGTTCACTTGCTGTTACGATTTATTTGCACCAATCTGAGACAAAGGCTGCGGGGAGGGGGGTGGTGCCTCAGGGTGTGTACCTTACTTCCACTTAGCCAGCGAATGAGAGAACAACTTCATAGATTTTTTTTTTTTTTTTTTCTCTAAAATTTTCTTGAACATTCCAGTTGATTTTGCGACTTCTCTCATCGTGCTAAATATCACAGTTTGGGGTACCGATTTATTTGCACAAATCCAACTGAGAGGCTGCAGGCCGAGGCCCTGCCGATTGGCAGAGATATCACGGCCACGTGCTCTTCACCCCACGCGGAGGATGCTCTCCCATCAGATGCAGTGGCAACATTTGACGCTGGAGCGCACCTACCTTCCGCTTGGCCAGAATTACATTTTTTATTGATTTTTAAAGTTTGTCCTGTTTCACAACAACATGAGCGGAGCCGCAGGCGACAGCTAGTTAAGGATAAGATTGAGCAGCACATGGCAAGGACAGGACAGTCAGCGTGGGGTCAGAAGAGGGAGGTCGTGTTTTACTACCAGGCTGGAATTCTGTGAGGAGCCAACAAAAGGAGACATCCAGAGTGGAGCAGATGAGATTATTGATGAAGACTTTCAGAAAGCATTTGATGAGGTGCCACATGAGAGAGTGGGCATCAAATTAAAAGAAGTGGCAGTTTAGGGTGTGGGGTGTAGGTGTGTGCAGAATTGACTCAGACACGGGAAGCAGCAGAGGGTGATGAGGGTGTGAGGAACTTCATCAGAACTGGCCGATGTTAAGAGTGGTGACCAGCAGGGGGCAGTGTGGGGGCCGCTGCTATTTTTAATATTAATAAATGATTTAGATAGGAATATAAGGAACAAGTTGGTCAAGTTTGCAGGTGATACCAAGATAGATGGACTGGCAGATAATTTGGAATTTCATTGGATCATCAGAGAGTGACTTGGACAGCAGACAGGCTTGGGCAGATTTGTGGCAGATGAAGTTTAATGTCAGTAAATGTAAAGAATTACACATAGGAAGTCAAAATGTGAGGTTTGAATACACAATGGGAGGTCTGAGTCCACCTAATGAGAAAGATTTAGGAGTCATAGTGGACTCTAAGCTATCGACTGTGTTCAGAAGCCATTAAGAAGGCTCACAGACTGTCAGTTTATATAGCGCCTTGATGTGTGCAGTACAAGTCACAGGAGGTTCTGCTCAGGCTTTATAACACACTGATGAGGCCTCATCTGGAGTCCTGTGTGCAGGTTGGGTCTCCATAAAGACACCACAGCACTAGAGAAGGTCCAGAGAAGAGCGAAGAGGCTGACTCAGGACTACAGGAGATGAGTGATGAGGAAAGATGACAAGAGCTGAGCCTTTACAGGAGATGAAGAGGAGACCTGACTGAAGTGTTTAAAATGATGAAGAGAATTAGACCAGTGGGTCGAGATGGTGACTTTAAAATGAGATCATCGAGGACAGACACAGGGACACAGTTGGAAAGTTGAAGGGTGAATTTCACACAAACATTACGAGGAGAACAGCAGACACATGGAATACGTGACCAAGACATGTGGTGGACAGGAGGACTTCAGGGACCTTCAAAACTTGCTCTGTCCCTGCATTCGCCACGTGAGCCCATCAGACGGCTGTAGGTGAACAGTCATTCTGTTCCGATGTACTGAATAGAGCGTATAATTCCAGGACTCTTGCCCCATCCTGCTTTGCTTCCAGATGTTCAGCTGATTTCTTTACGTCTCGGGCAGAAGCACACAAAGAAAAAAATATTCCATAAGCCAAAAAAAAAAATAAATAAATAAAATAAACCCACCACTTCATTTCGTTGCTTTCCAGCGTTCCTCCTTCACCCCTGCCCCCACCCTCTTTCCGAAAGCCTCACAGGCCAATCAGACGCGAGCTCCACCCTGGCCGCCGACAAAACAGCCTTTATCAGACTCTTCTCAGGCCCGCGCGGCCTAAAAATGAGCTTGTTTTGAAACTCCCGGAGCAAAAACGACTCCGGCCTACACCTACTTCCTGCTTCCAGCAACTCGATGCCCCCTAAACACCCCTCCCCTCCCCCCACCCTGCCGGCTGGCAGCCACGCTTCAGAATACACGGATAAAATGCTTCCAGATGTCAGTCGTCCCAGAGCGCCCCGCTTCTGCTTTGTACGCCTTCAGACTCATGAAAACTCCAGTCGTGCGCCACAAAGCCCCCCAGCCATATGAGGAGACTCGCTGAACTTCACAAGGGGCCTTCTGGGAGAAAAGGGAGGCAACCCAGTTAAACACGTTAGGCTTCCAGTGGGAGCCATAAAATGCTGAAAGCCCCCTCGGCCCATACATTCATTCAAAACAAAAGGGACCACAAGATGAGGGCCCCCAAGCAGTAGAAACACGCGGCGTGGCGGGTCTGGGACGCCATCATGGCGCCCTTTACTGTGCCGTCAATCAAGGTAGCGGTGACAAAGTGCACATCCCAGCAGGACACGCCGGCGCGGAGGAATAATTCACTCACTGTATGGCAGGACACTGGTGGGGCTCGGAGGAGGAAAGTCCTCGGTGAAGTTGGTGTTGCACATGTCGGTGTTGCAGCAGCAGAAACGATAGGTGCCGTTATTGATGGGAGAGGGTCCGGTGGTCACCACGCACTCCTTATTGTGGCACTGCTGGTGGTCACCGGTGTGAGGCCAGCACCCTGAAAATGAGAAGATGGAGAGCAGTCGTCAGACAATTACAGCATACTGTGACACAAGGGGGTCCCCCACCTGAGCGTGCAATAGTCAAGTGAAGGACCCTCCAGAATAGCGCAGTAAGGGCAAGAACTGAGTAGCAAATACAACGCCAACAAGAACGGCGGCAATGCCCGCTCACCACACTGGCACAGTTTACAGAAAAGTCGCCCCCTCACATTTCAACTTCCACGATTTGCCCCCGGTAGACAATGAGTAAGTTACAGAAATGTAAATAATGCACCTCATTTATTTTGGTTTAATAAACACAAAGTTAAATTGCCAAAAAATTAACCAAATACGTGAAATACAATTAAACGTAAAAATATACCTGCAATTTTAAGGTTAACAAAAAACATATGAAACATATTTAAGTAGTGCTCATTAAGACGATTATTAGGTCACAGATCAGAGTTTCAGTAAACATCGCAGGGCCAGTTTCAATTTGGTCCCCAGGCCACGGCACCAGCTACGCGGTTCGGCTTCGTTACGACTTCCAAATGCGCCCTCTGCAGTCGGAACGTTTCTCACAAACTCTGATTCCACGTTGTTCACCTACCGTAAATGTGCTCGTCATCATCGACCAGTTGTCTTCTGCCTCTTATAGACAGAACTCTTTCTGCCATTGTAAATATTTATATTATACGGCACGTGACATGGCGGTGTGTATACTGATATGGCGCGGTCTACGATGCGCTGCTCGTTCTTCGGCACCGCCGACAGTCAGGTGGTGAAAACAGCAAACGCGTTCTACGTAATGGTTGAAGTGTGCTCAGACGCGTTAAATGACGACAAAACCGTACGAAATCCAGTAACTCGAATTCTATGGAATGTTATGTTGGCATCTCTACATATAAAAGGTGATGCCCTCGCGGACTCCTCACTAATTCTCCTACTTTCCATATTGCTGGGAAGCTGAAATGTCGCCTGCTCGTTCCTTGCAGAGTACATACAAACGTTCGGTAGGCTTCATGTCCTATTGCCACACCCAAAGGGGGAGGGGGGGGTGGGTGTACCCCCTAAACTGTATCGATAGATTGGGGAAACCCCTCCTCACTATTTCTGCGACTTCCAATATCCATGGGAAGCCCACATTTCCCGCGCTCATCCTTTACACTGTACTTACAAACGTTAAGTAGGTTTCATTTCACGCCGTGTGCCCCGCAATGAACTTTCAAAAATAACGTTGTCTTTTTGGCACTTTCGAAACGGACCTCTCCTAGTGGTGGTTTAATTCCTCATTTCCGCTAACAGACGATTTATTTCACGGCAGAGACACACAAGGGCCGCCCCCAGCCCCCCCCTTCCTGTCCGCGCACCTACCACGTGGTTGGCTCCCTGCCTAAAAATGTGCGTTTCTCATACACGACACTTACGATCCTAAATGAAACTCGTTACTGTCAAAGAGTTCGCTCTCAATACTAAAATGAGCCAACGACAATTACACTGACAATCATGTGACGGTTTTTTTAAAATGTTTCCTTTTCTCTTTCATAACTTCTTAAGCGCTGGTATTTTTATAGTTTATTATAAAATCAAAATTAAAAAAAAACAAAAAAACACACAATAAAATACATGTAGATAATAATTTAAAAAAAAGTTTAACTGATCCAGATGGGTGATCGGGCAAAGTGTGGAGTGCGAAATGAGTTTTCCTGCCCCCCACTGGCACCCCCACAGTCCATCACCTCGCCTGAAACGACTTGATAACTGGAACGACTGAACTGAATCTCCAAAGTTACACCACAATGGAGGTGTCGTCTGCTCAGCTTGCACGTAGAAAATGAAACTTCAGCCCTACGGCCCTTGGCCTGGCGCTCCGTGTGCCTTCTAGAAGCCTCGGACCCCTGAAGGTGTGCAGGAGACCCCTTAATAACAGCACCTGACTGAGATCAGTGCTCCCTGCTGGCCAGTCGAACACGCTACGTATTTTTTTCTTTTGCTGGAGGACCCCCTGATCTTTGCGCCCCACCTCATTTTCTGACACTGGTTGGCACATTCTGCTCTAAACGCGCCCAGCGTTGTCCTTAGATTTCACGATTAACTGCAGCATTTTGAAGCCTCCACCATATTTAACGTTTTAAGCCTCATTGTGCGCTTGATTTTGGAGTCATCGGTCCACAGAGCTCCCCCCCCCCCAGTCTTCACCCATTAAGCCCCTTAGTGTGTGGCGTGTGGTCCTCGTTGAACCCTCCACTGCACATCTCTCAGGTCATCTCGAGTCCCCCCGATGTTCCACGTGGTATTTGTTCACCATAACAGTTTGCACTAACGTTCCACAGCTTGTCTGATTAATGTCACTCTTCCCAGCACCTCCTGGGAGGGGGGGGTTCACTTGACCGCTCCGGACCCCCAGACCTCACGATGGTCTCTGGAGATGGCGGGCTTGTACTCTTTGGTCGATTGATAATCGTTTTTTCTGCTGATCTCAGAAAGCCCTCTCATCGTTGTCGTTATCAAGAAGAGAACAAGGAAAGCATAAAAGCCACCGTTCATTGGTTAGTTCAAGTCACGTGACTACTGGCAGTCGCAGTCAAGTCCGTCTAATTCAACTGATCTGAAATGTTGGGGACAAGAGTCGATCGAGTCATCAAAGCTTTGCAGTTTTTCTCCTGTTTCCTCTCTCGTTTGTGTTGCCCACTTTTAGCCAAGACAGACTCCAAAGTGCAAGAGTGCGTGCCAACCATGTCACGAAAAACTGGCCATGAGTCAAAGAGAAAAGCCTCAAGTCCCCACTCTGAATGGATGCTGATAACTTGAGTCAGCTTATAGACCGAGGACGGCCAGCTTTTTCCATTCAAACACCAAGAAGTCCCTTGGGAGCTCCAGTGCCCAAGAAGATGAACCTCCGCTGGTGCCCAGAGCGAAAATGAGGAGAAACTGGGGGGCTGGAGCGAGAAATGAAAAAGACCAGCAGAGGAGGATAAGACTTGACTGAATGTTGGGGGCAAAGATGGCAGAGAGGGTCAGGCCAACTGTGCCCACGCACAATTAAAACAGATGACTCCTCTCACTGGTATTTTGGAAGACGGTGCCCCACCAGACTGGAAAGGCCCACTGATAGATGAGGGGGGCACTTGAGTATCAAGGAATGGAGAACTGAATCGGCCGTCATGAGAGGAAAACAACGAGGCAGGCAGGATAAAGGGAGACCACGGAGGGCATCCTGGGAATACACTGAAGGGAAGGCGCTATATAAGAAAGAAGGGACACGTGTACACTCCTCTAAGGTGGGCCATACTCAAAATACATCACTCACCCTCCTCCAGAGGGCACAGGTTAAGGGGCAGCTACCTACACCACAGTCTGAAAGGTAACAGTGAGGGGTCTCACAAGGACCCCCGCGTTAAGACAGCCAGTCACATTCCGGCTCACCTTGCTTGTGCAGCTTGATCTCGCCGTCGTGCGTCTTCTCCCAGAGCCCATAGCAGCGGCTGCCATCCTGGCAGCGGATTGTGCTGTTGTCTTTGGAGTCCACGCCCTCCCGGGTGCCCTGCACCTCGAGGTGCTGATGCAGGTCGCTGAATGCACAAAGTCGTTTCTCACTCTGGGAGGCTGCAAAGAGAAAGAAACAAGATGGTGAGCCACAGAGTTCCCCCCATGAAGTCCGGGGGCAGATTTATAAAACTTCTATACGCACAAAGAGAGGGTTCAGTTTGTGCGAGTCGCGATTTATACGAGAACTGGAGGGGAGAACGCGACCCCCGAGCCATCCGTACGCAACATTTCTAAGAAACTGAGGGGACCCCCGGATGAAGTGAGGAATGTGGCCACACCGGCGAAATGACGACTCCCGCGCATAATAATAGTTCATGTCACCGAGCCACTATTAGAATGTGACAAATGTGTGACACCTCAGAAGTGACAAACGTGACACACAGACTCCATTTTGGTTCCCCGATGTGTTCTTTTGTCAGTTGATGGCGGCTCCCTGTTGTCCCGTCTCAGGGTCAGAACCCAAAGCGCAGTACGAACACAGACGTGAATCACTCACTGCGTACAGAAAGCTCCAAATCTCATGGCCTGATACAAGATGGCAGACTTGGCACTGCTTGAATACCATGCCAACGGTCAGACGAAGGGAGCGGGAGGGACTGGGAGCTGGGATCGTTGTGCCCATGAAGATGACTGGCTTACTGTAGGAGCCGATTTGGACTTTCAAGAGCCGCTCTCTTAGAACTTTGTGCTGAGCTGGCATTAGAAACACAGACTGCCCAAAATCAGGGCACACCTGTTCATATGAAGACTGGCGTTCTGGTAACAGGAACCTTACCAGAGAGAACTGGGCAACAGGTCAGAAGTGTCTCTGCCAAGGCTCAGCTCCATCGTGCCTGTTGTACTGGAAGCCATAAACCAAGTAACACGGCGCTACACGGTTTGGTCATACATGCCAACGTGAAAAGGAAATCTATAGCAGTGCCCGCTTCTTCTAATGTAATCACAGCAATTGGCAGGCACTCACTGCAGTAAAGGGCACCGAGCGAGAAGGTCGCTGCTTTGGCAGACTGTAATCAGTGAAACTCCATTAACACACAAGTCATCTGTGATGCCAACATGAGGCTGACAAACATCGTGGCACGGTGGTCCGGGTCAGCCTGTGATTCATTTACTTTGAGGTGACGATGGCCAGCTTGTTGGGAAGGTGACTGGCTGAACCGCAGCCTTTGAAGTGGCCTGTGTTACAGCAATCGGGTCATTCCAAGTGTCAGGTGACAGCGGCTACCCGCTCGGAGCACACAGGGAAGGCACAATAAGGACCACAGGACTCCTCAAATGCAGGTGGCGAGGTCTTGAGGTGTCAGGTGGGAGGGCTGCCCTACCAGCCAATGAAGCTCTGCAGCATCCTGATTGCATATGCATGAGGCTGATTAGCATAGTCCATATATGGTTGTTCTGGGGTGGAGTTTGAGGGGCGTTCCCGTACGCACATTTACTCGATGATTTAAATATAACGACGATATATAAACACACACAAATGTGCGCACACCAGGGTGGAGAAATCAGATTTTTTTAGCCGCCATACGCATGTTTTCAAGCTCAAAATCCACACAAACTTTTATAAAAGAGACCCCCGCGTCTCGTGGCCATTATCACTTCCTGCCCAGCTTGGATGCCCATTGTAAGCTCATGCGAGAGCCGCGGAGAAAAGGAAATGCCACTCAATTTAAGTGTCCGGTGTCAAGAAGCAGCCTGTTTACAGGCGTGGCCTTCCCGAGGGTGTCACGGAGAGTTCAGCCGCCGCTTGTGTTTGGGACATGAGGATGTGTGCAGGCGCCACGCTCAGAATGTCACCATCTCCTCTGGCATGTAGAGAATTGTGTGAAAGAAACGAAAAAGAACAAATCGTCACCGGCAGGAGGGGTCGGCGAGACTCCGTGTCACTTAGGCAGAGCGGCCAGGGTGAGTTGACAATGCCACTCACAACTCGGCCGGAGCAAAACGCGTGGCTGCCATTCCCAATTCTGAGCGGGCCGTGCCACTCCCACTCTGGAAGCGATTCAGGAACGTCCAGCCAAAAGAGCAAAGACTGGGAACATTCCAAGAATTCACTGTGAAAACATTTCCAGCCCATGGGCTCTCGGAGGGTCTTCACCAGGTCCCAGCCTCCACCCACCCCAGATGGCACCAGCACAGACTGGGCTCACGCTACTCACTGTATGGCAGGGCGCTGGAGGAGCTCATTGGGGCGGTGGGCTCCGTGAAGCGTAGGTTACACATGTCGGAGCTGCAGCAGCAGAAGTGGTAGGTGCGGTTATGAAAGACCGAGGGAAAGGACGTCTCCACGCACTCCTTGCTGTGGCACTGCTGTTGGTCACCCAGATGCGGCCAGCACCCTGAAAACAGACAAACAGAAACATCCAGTGAGGCTCGGACCTGACCTGACTGGACCTCCCCATGCCAATGGGCACCACTGCACAAAGAGGGAGGCATCACACAGGGTACAAGCAGGGCACTATACCACAGCCAAGATGGCACACGCTAAGAACAGGGGCTCTCTGGCATCGATGCATGGCAACACAAGGTCTGCAGACGCTACAGCGTGGTCCTCCTGCCAGACCCCTACACCAGGGTCTACCCACCTTGCTTAATCAGTTTCAACTCCCCGCTATGTGTCTTCTCCCAGAGGCCATAGCAACGGCTGCTGTCTTCGCAGTGGACTGTGCCATTGTCCTTGGCGACACCGCCATCCCTGGCATGCTGGTCCTGGTCACTGAAGATGCAATCTCTGGTCTCAAAATGGACGGCTGAAGGAGAAAAAGAAAAAAAAAAAAAAAAAAAGAAGGAGAGTGTCACACCCAAAAAGAGGAGGAAGAGGAGAAGCTAAACAAACAGGTGGGCGTCCACATCAGGAGATGCCAAGAACAGCCACTCGCTCACTTTGTCCCATTGCGGGCCTCATATTGGGGTCTGTACTTAATGAAGGTGGGCACCACACATCTAATAAAAGAGAAGGAGCTGCAGGGAGGGCACATACGCTTTGAATGGACTTAGAACCCCAACACCAGACAACATCTTGCAAATCGATTAAGGAAAGCGGGCACTGGGGGATACGTGACCCCCCGATTACTGAGCGCTGCCACTCTCTGAGCAAGCAGCCATTCAGACCTCCACCTAAAACTCAGGTCAGTCTCACCTCCATTTCCCCAAATCTCATCCCGCAGCCATTAAACCACAGCTGGGACCCCCTTCTGCCATGTACCACAACACATAGGTGTCGCCAGCCTGGCACTCACCATAGGCCTGGTCACTGCTGGGGCTTGGCAGCACGGTGGGCTCTGTGAAGTTTGCGTTGCACATGTCAGAATCGCAGCAGCAGAAGTGAAAGGTGCCATTGTGGATAGGAAAGGGCACAGGCGTCAACACGCACTCCTTACTATGGCACTGCTGCTGCTCGCCAGTTTGGGACCAACACCCTGAAACAGAATGAGAGACAAGTCACCTCAAGTGCCCAACAACATCCCCAAACTTCAACACTCTGGCACAGAGCACCAGTCACGATTCTGAACCACAAGGCCACACGCCGAGTGCCAAAGGAGTGGGCATTTGGGGGTGGCACAAAATGGCTGAGGAGCCCACCTTGTTTAATGATCTTCACTAGGCCATCAGGGGTCTTTTCCCAGAGCGTGTAGCACTGACTGTCGTCCTGGCACTGGACCGTATCATTGTCCCCGGCGCCTGGGAGCCCAAGCTGGTGGTGCAGGTCGCTGAAGGCGCACACTCTCCTCTCGCTCTGGGCAGCTGCAAGAGAGGAAGACAAGATGGTCAACATGTGGCGGGAGAGGATAGCGCCAATCTGCCCCTGGAGGTGACCCCACGTTCGGCTGCCACCCACCATTTCCTCAAATTCTCATCCTTTTAATTCTGCTCGGGGATGCTGGAGCCCACGCTGGGCAGGAGGGCCAGTCCACTGCAAGGCACAGTCACACCATGCCAGTCCGGGGGAAGAACGGACAACATCCATGCAGAAAGGGACCGGACCCCACAAAAGCCAGCGAGCCACCATGGCGTCCAGCTCCCAAAGAGGGCCCCTTTGATGGTTTAGTGGACCACACGGTCTCCTAGTTCAGACGAGGGCGGCCTTCAGCCAAACTACTGACTAAGCTGGCATGGCAGAAGGGCAGAGCCCACCCTGGAGTGACGGGTGCCAGTCTATCAGCGGGCACACTGCATCTTATGATTCAGTCTTCAGTCAGCCCACGTAGACATGGACAAACATTGTGCCAATCATTCAATGTGCTTGGCCAGGAAAACAAAAGCACAATTCAAAGTTTGACTCCACCCGGAATTCCTGGCTGGTAAGCAGTGGTCTCCTTTGAAGGTCTCTTCTGCAAACGGATTCCAAGAAATTCTTCACCCTAACCCTTACCAACCTAAACGACGTCACCCCCCAAACCCAGAAATTTCCACAACGACAAAAGTCACCGACCATCACCAGGGATTTTCTTGTTCAGCTGAAACCGAGCTCCATGTCACCACTCCGAGCCACAAGTGGCATGAAGGTGACACGGTGGACTGACAGCCACATTCCCAAATAATTCCAGACAGAAATTCTTCCATCCGCTCCTACTGGGTAACACTGGAGGTCCACACGCGAGTATTTATCCAAAATGGGAAAGTGCTAAAGAGTGACGGCATAAGCCAGCAGGTACGACACCACAGAGGCCCGCTTACACCCCACCAGCGCAAAACCAAGTGGCGGGTTCAAGGATCACTCAGACAGACCATTTCAAACCCCCTCAGTCTGATTCAAGGGCATAGGGAAGGTGGGCACAAGGCCGGACGCAGCCCTGGATGGAATGCCAGTCCACTCATGCGGTCAACCTGACCATCTATAGGGCACTGGGCAGAACGTGCAAACTGCACACAGGGGTGAGATTTGAACCCGTGTGAGGTGGCACTGTACCCAGGCACCCTTTCAAAATTAATCTCTCATTTAAAATTTTCTCCTAGGCTTTAACCCCTTGTATCCCATCCCAGACACCAATCTGGCCACACTTAGTCAGGCTGGGGGGCACAATGGGGCACATCCCGTGTTTCTGTCTTTTTGCTTTACCACTGCCAGATATCCTCAGGTCTCCCACTGCACTGAGGTCACCCATTACCAGTCCGAGGTGACCAGAATATCGAGACACGACGCGGAGGTCACAGGCTTCAAGGCGAGCGGCTTCAACAACAAAAGACCCCTCCGTGTGTCCTTCATCCGGTCACCTGAGGGCTCACACCACCAGCTTCTGCTGCTCCATTCACCATCCAGTTCAGTGCCCACCTTTTTTGAGCACACAATGTACCACCATGTCAGAGACAGGAATTCCGAGTGCTAAACAGGCAGACGACTGATTGGTACTGAGAACTGAAGGGCGATGTCAACAGCGTGGCACAGGGAGAGACACACACACACACACACACACTTCGTGGCCCCTAGGACACAGCGACACTTCCTGGACTGGACACACTGACCCTCACTGGGGGGGGGGGGGGCGGTGGGACGAGGTCACAGATGAAGGCCCCTGGGTGCCATCACAAATGCACATCTGTCCTTGGCTGCAGGTCGGCCATAGGGTCATTTCCGAGTAATCGCAGCTAATCTCTGCTACTCAAACAAGAGAAAACTTCTGGGAATGGCAGGCTGGCACAGCTCAATTCAGAGGAATTCCTGTTTACTTTTCACCTCAAACGAGGCATTTTATTGACAGAGCACGGAAAAGTCGAGGGGGCCGCACGCCAAACGAGGCTCCCAGACACGAGACGCTCCGAGCCATCAACACCGACTCCTGCACCCTTCACAGCAGCCCCTGAGGGGTCTCACAGAGTGGCCAGCATCACCCTTTGACAATGTCCTTAGGGGCCCACTGGCATCAAGAGGGCATACCTGTGCACCACAAGAACCCAGGAGGACATGGAAAACAGCCCACTGACTTAGGACTGGGACCGGAAGAGTAACGGGGGTACCAGAACACCAAGAGGGGGCAAAGGGTGGTGAAGGTGGCATCACACATCTAATAAAAATAGAGGGCATAAAAGCTTTGACTGTACTTAAGTGGAGACGTGGGGGGGGTTTGGCGCTGCCACTCTCTGAACAAGCAGCCGGGGAGAAGCAGACAAGGAACACAAAAAGGAGGTGCAGCCTAAAGAAAGGGGGACACCAAGGACAAGACAGTGAGGGGTGCAGTAAGAGATACGGACTGAAGGACGAGAAAGACAGGGGGACGCAGCCCAGTCACATGATTAGAAGGGAGCCGTCGTCACCAGCCCCAGGAAAGACCACCACAGCAGTGACAGTGAGGAGTCCAGGAACCCCAAAGGCAGCAACGGCCTGCAGGAATGGCGGACAAGAAGAAAAGAAGTAAAGAAGAAAAACGACAGACACAGAGAGAGAGAGAGAGAGAGAGAGATGTGGACCTTGAGAATATGAGAGGACGAGGGGCGGACCACCCAAAGACGGTGACTGCAGAAAACAGAAAGGGGCGAAACTAGGAAAGGAGGAGAGGGGGAAACACGTGAAGAGAAGGGACACGGTCACACTACGTCACAGAAAAGTCCACCACACAAGTGACAGTGAAGAGCGCAGGAAACCCAAAGGGACAAGAGGTGACATATAAAATCAAGGTACGGTCTGGGCGAAGCGTGAGGACGCTCTGCGAAAAACACCAACTCCAGAAACAGACAGGAAAAGCATGAGACACCACCCGGGTCTGCTCGGAGGGGAACGCGGCCCACGCCAGCCTAGTGCTGGATTGACACCAACATTTTGACTTGAGTAACACACCTCGGCAGGCACCGCTACCATAACACGTACCCCCCCGGCCCCCCAAAACACATTCGCCACCCACCACCGCCGCACTACAGTCACCAAGGGGTCAGAGTCAACCCGACCGCCCCAGTATCCCCCTGGTTTCGCCGTAGTCCATCCGAGGATCATAATTTCTTAATCATGCTTTCCTCCTGGGAGTTTAGTGGTGCGGTGGTCCACTCTAATAAAAGGGCACGTGCCTGTGTGCCCCTCCGGTTGTGTGGTCTCTGTCACAACATGCCACTTGGTGTGGGATTCGTAAAAGCAGTTTCTGAAGCACCATCTGTTGGAATGAAAAATGTAATGCATTTTACTCCTACATGTATTACGAAATTCATTCCAACAGAAGGTGCGCTGCAAATGTTAACCGTCAATACACGGAGGTCTCCACTGATTACTTCTGGGTAGCTTGCTATTTAAATAAAATGTATTCTTGTTCTCAGATTTAGACGGGTAGCACGTCTAGTATAAGCACGTTATAGTGGGGAGGGGTGGTCCCCACAAATATAAAAATACTCTCTCAAAGAGTGGGGTCCGAGCGCAAGGTGCCAGTAGACACCCTTAACCTGCCTATGCCAAATTAGCACAATGCCACTATTGTACCATTTTAACCGCTCAGTGGTGCCAAGTGTGGCCTGTAGAAATGAAGGACAAGAGGCAGCACATAAATCAATGAGGGACACGCAAGGAGGTAACGGACTGGACATCGAGGAAGGACAAGACGCAGTCCACGGCGAACTCAGAAAAAACAGTGACTCGGGAAACCAACCAGGAATCTGAGAAAGGTGGGGATGAGAGAGAGGGGGGTGAGAGAGAGAGAGAGAGAGAGAGAGAGAGAGAGAGAGAGAGACCCCACTCCTGAGCAGGGCACCGCGCCACAGGATGAGGGACGGGGCCAAGAAACGGAGAAGGTGCAGCGGCCCCCCAACACAGACACACAGCACACACAAAGACGACGCACCTCCGCCGGCCCCCTCTCCTCACAAAGCCAGTGGCGCCTGGAGCTGAGCCAGCGCGTGGTCAGTAAACAGGACCCTTCAATGACCTCAAATCTGCAACATCACTTTTCCAAGAAGAAGGTCGGCTAAAGGAAGCGACGGCCATGCAGACGTCTCTGAGGACCCCGGTGGGGCTGCACAGCTTCCATCCATTGAACTAACTGGTTTTGGGGTCAGTTCCCACCAGCTTCAGATGCCAAGGTGAAACCCACCCTGAGCCCACTCAACAGATTAGACTCTGAGGAGGGGTAAAAACGGACATGTGGAGACCATGCAAAGTCCATGTCGTGGCCAGGCTGGTATCTGAGCTGTGGCAGCACTGACCACTCCGGGGGCGCCAGCTCAGATTGACCCTCACAGTCCAAGGCACACGGGCGCACACCGTCCAGAAATGCAAATCGGCCTACGACAACAACGAGTGAGAGTTGTGCCCACCCCACGGAGGTCACCCAGGGGGCACCTGCAGCCACACTCCCGTCAAGCAGCCCTCCACCATCTCACGTGCAGGAAGCTGAGGCGCCCAGTGAAAAGTGCAATTAGGGGGCCGCATCAGCAGCCGGAGGAGAAACACGCGGCCCTCCAAAGATCAAAGGAGAATTACAATTTCAAATCAGCGGCAGGGGCGCCGGAAAGCAGGGCCTCTCTGATCCAATTACCGTCATCCTGCTGTTTTTACGGCTTGCTGCCACTGCCGACTGGCGCACTCGGTGCTTTGAATCGCAAAAGACCCTCATTAAACCGGAGCTTAATGAAACGGGCCCACTCTGATGCCAGCGTGCTCTCTGCTGACCGTGGGGAGGGGGGCGCTCAGCTCCTACATCAGGCTACTGCTCCAAGTGGCACCAGAAAATCCAACCCCCCCACCGTGTGGCACCTCAGCAGAATCCCACTAGGCTTCTGGAGTTTCACCAGCCACCCCCCCTCTAGCCCAGTGTAGCTCACCCTGTATTTTGGTGGTCTCATGTCATAACGTCACACCAACACCCTGCCCCAGTGCAACTCTCTAGTCCAGTGGACCACCGGCCGGTGTCCCACCACCTCCTATGCTTAGACCCCCCCACCCCGACGATCCCCGTCAGACGGATCCTCTAAAACACAGCAGTGCCCCCCCAATGACTCCACTGAAGCCTCTTTTGGGTCCCCCTTTCACCCCAATATGCTCTAAAGACCCTTGCTGCTCAAAAAGAGCCTCTCAAAGGACTCTAATGAAGTCTGCCTATGTGGTGCCAGCCTTCTAGACTGGCACAGTTCCATGAAGACCCTTTTGGTTCAACAAAGGGCCCCAAACATGAGGGTCCCTCTGCATCCCTACATGACACAGCCGCGCTCGACTCCAGCAGAGGTTCATCGGACCCCATCCTGCTCGACAGATCCTCAGTGGCACCCCCTAGTGTCCTACCTGTGAAGACCCATCCAGGCCCCTACACAAAGGATTGCTCTTCCCCACGGACCCTCGGTGATGTCCCTACTGACCCCCCTGTTTTCCAGTTCAGTTGAGGTCTACTTGGGTCCACCCCAAGTCCCCAGCCCTGTCCTGGGGGCTGACAGAGCTCTAATCAAGGTGGCCAAAGTGGCCCATCTGCCTGGGCAGCTTGAGCGAAGGGCGCTCTTTTATGCCCACTTTCTGGTACAGGAAGCCCCCAGCTACCCCCCATCCTCATCCTTGCCATTTTCTTCTGCCTCACAGAGTTTCCGTGGCACCACAAGTGTCAAAAAGCCTTCTAGTAAAGCTGACCCACGGTCCAGAAAAGCCCGCATGTGTACCCCAAATCCCACCTGCAACCCTGCATGAAGACACCACCTGGCCCCCCCCGGGCTTCACTTGTGCCCTTGGTGTTTCCCAAAACTCTGGTACAGTGGTCTCCATCATGCCTGCTCTTTGATTCAGCTCCCAGAGAGCAACATGGTGGCCCGAACAACACCCAATACCCCCCATGAGACCCCCAGCTTCTTAGCAGATTACCTCAAAAGTCTCAAATGGAGTCTGTCCTCATGAAGCCAGACCCCTGGACCAGTAGAGTCCCACCCTGCCCCATCTGATCCTACACCTCCACTACCAATACATGAAAGCCCATCTGGACCCCCACACGAAGCACCACCTTGCACCACAGCCGCTTTCTAGTCCAGCAGATGTCCATCCAGACCCTTTACAGTCCCACAGAGGCCTGGTTCAAGGTGCCCACCTCTGCTCCACCAAAGCTAGTGGACAACTGCAGTTTGGAAGGGACACCAACACACACTGGTACCGATTGGGCACCTGGCAGATGGCACACCCGTGGATTAGTGCCAAGCATGTCAGTAAATTCGATGGTAACTTACGGGAGTACAATGCAACCATGTTAACCAATAAGGACACTCAGACCTGTCAGACTGCCACCCCGTGGAGGGAGCGCCAATGACGGTGACGTCACTGTAAGCACCTTGTGGTCCAGGCAGCCCAAAGCTGAGACCCCAGTTCCGTGAAGCTTGGTCTTGATGTGGTCACACAGAGTCTCAGTGGCGCCCCTAGTGTGAAAATGAGCTCTAGTGAAGATGCCCCCTGTGGGGACTCGGGCCTGGGAAGCCTCCGACTAGCCCTGGCACAAAGGGATATGGCCGATTTGGATGCCCACTGCAGACACGTCCCCCTCCTCGGCCCCCTCTGACAAAGCCACTCCCGTCTGCCATCCAAATGTGAAGTGTGACAAAGAGCTCAGACAGAGCCGGAGAGGAAGGAAGCAATAGTGAAGGGGGGGAGGCAGCAAAGCCCACTAGACCGGGGAGGCCCCTGGCACCGGAACGTCCCAGCCCTTCCCCGATGGAGCCAGTGGCACGCAAAAGAATGGAGCGGAAGTTTTATCTGACAGGATGCAGGCAGGAAAATCACTTCCTGACGGGCTGAAGACACGGCCAGCGTTGATTAAAGGCGAGACGTACACCGACCTCGGGAAGCCCACCCAGGGGCTGCACGCATAGGGCTGGACTGCACCTGGTGTACCACCTAAAGCACAGTGCCCTCAGGCAAACCAGCAAGGTGGCAGACTGGCCAAGCAGACGAGGTGGGCTCTCATGTGAACGCGACACTCGCAGGCCATCCTGTCTCACCCATCGGCCTAAACTGTTTGTTCTCAAATGGCTACGCACATCGATTGTGATGTCACTGGGAGACCCCGGGACTTGAGACGGACGCCAAGAAAGTGAGTGGAGTGTGTCATACAGGCAGGTACAAGGACCGCCATGTGACGGAGACCGCCAGCCAAAGTCACACAAGCAGAGTTAAGCGGCGCCCCTGGTATCCTCTGCCAGCAGTCGCCATCCTCAATCCATCCACTCCTGATACGGGACATGAAAGAACAGAGGGGCAAGAATTGGTGGGCAGCGTCCCCAAATACCCACATAGTGGGCCAAGGGTGGCCCCTGTGAAGAACACCAGCAGTCACAAGGCGTGTCCACACTTACGGCCAGCAAGACACTGGGGGACGTGGCACACCGGTGTGATTTTTATAACGAGACCAGCGTGTTTGGAGAGCACGACATGACAAATGCCGTGGGGGCTGCGGACTCTCAAAAGCAGAAAGGGGCAAAGGTGCTGCAGAAACGTCTGGGATGTGCTTTTACCTCCCATAACTGGGGGGCTTCTCACTTCAGTGGGCTACAGATTTCAAGCAAAATTCTGTAACCTCACCAAAAGGGAACAGACGGGCAGCACGGCAGAGCGCCACCTGCTGCCCAGGGTTTGAACAGCCATTACAACGTGACATACGATTGGCTCACAGCTTGTGGACAACGGCAGTTTGGGAGGGGCACCAACACACACTGGTACCGGTCGGGCATCTGACAGGCGGCACACCAGCGGATTAGTGCCAGGCACGTCTGTCAATTCGATGGCAACGGACAGAAAAGTGTATTTTGACTAAAACACACACCAAGGCGGAGACAAACCGCAAATGATTAAGGAGGATGGGAGTCCAAGGCGACCATACAGACATGGCAGAGCGCCACCCACCCCATGGGCAGCTTGAGCCACATCTGTCACAGTGCCCCCGTGGACAGACCTGATCACTGCAAAGGAAATTCATCAACCATGGAATCTCATGGCCTTCACAAGGACAGCCGACTGTGTGTGTGTGTGTGTGTGTGTGTGTGTTCACCTCCCTCCGTACCCCACCCACCGCCTTGTGCCCGACGCTTCCTGGAATAAGCAAGTTTAGAAAATGGACGGATGTGATCCACCGAAAGAGCAGAGCACAGTTCAGGCTATAATGAAATGAGTGCCAACACGCTCACCCCTTACTGCTCATTTGTATGCCAACTCAAATGCACCGTCATATGCCCTTAGCGGGCATCGTTAATAAACTTGATGCCATCTCGATGGTCATCCTCCAGTGCACTCTGACAGACTTTTCACTACGTGGAAGGCACGAGACGGACGAGTTGGGCATGAAAACTACAAACGCTGCCCACAAGACGACCGATTTACACTCAGGGTACGCAGAACACCAACCTTGGTTGGTGGTTAGTGTGGCACTACACCTGGGCGTACTGGCACCGGAATGAAACCAAAGGAGAGGGGCGTCTACTGTGAGGGTTCAGTGGCTTCTTCTATGGAGACCCCAAAGTGACTGGCCGATCATCTGCTCGGGCCCTGTCACCTTAGGTGACACTTCCAGTGACTTGCGTAACCCCCTGAGTGAAGACCAGTCATGTGGTCTGACACACCCAGTGACTCCATCCACCTAGCCCATGACAAAAAACAGGTTTGATTTTGCCTTCAGTTGTAGGGTGGGCACTGTGTGCCCGTCAGCGGGCGACCAATGAGCGCTCCTCTAGAGATACAAATCACAAGGATGAAAGGAAGGACACGGACCTGACAAACGGAAGAGAAGCTCATCTGATTGCGGTCTCGTCTTTTACGTACAATGACAAGATCGCGGCTGAACTCTCCGTACCCATAAACCCCTCCGTCACGCAGCCCACCACTGGCACTGCCAAAATGTCTCCACACGATCGCTACATCTGACAAACCCGATTGTCATCCCCAGTCCTTCTGTTATACAGGCCACCCAACTCGAGGTAAGGATCCCCATTCAGTCCCAGCCAGGACGCCAGTTCCTCCATGCCATCCATGCCAGTATGTTAACTAAAAAGAAAGAACATATGGGTGAGGTAAAAAAAAAAACCAAAAAAAAAAAAACGGCAAACTGTCACCAAGGAGGACCACTGGAGAATCAAACCCCACTTGTCACCTGTCAGTCACATCAAAAACAGTCGCGTCCAAGGGGACCACAGCGAGAAGACGGCACAGGAGGTGCAGACCACCGTCAAGCCTTAAGAGGAGGAATGCCAGGATGGTCTGCTGACAAGCCCACCAATGGATTTTGGAACACGACGTCTTAAAGATGGATGAATGAAAAATAGAAAAAAGAAAAACGAAAATAAAAAACAGCAAATCGGTCCAAAAAAAAAAAAAAACGAGGATCAGGAAAAAGAGTCGAAAAATCAGGAAGAGGGAGACGTCCGAACCAAAACCCCGAAATGAGAGCGAACAGGCGGACCACCAGTAATCCAAACTTCACACAAGAGTCCTTCGCTCGGTTTGGTCCAACCTCAGATACTGGTGACCATTCTGGGGTCAACTTTACAGAATGGTGCGCCAATGACCTGGTGCATCATGGGATAGCAGAAAAGCCACATGACAGCGGCGCCCATCTGCAAAACAAAACGACGTTGGTAAAGGCGAAAAAGACGAATCAACTGCTAAAGCAAAACTCCGAATCCAATCCCGAGTGCACATGTGGACACCCGGGGGGCAAAAATCCTTAAAACGTCATGAAGATTCGACCCGTAAAACAGCAATGAACAAAGACAGACCAAACACCACGGCGCTGCCAGTATGCCAGCCTGGGCACATGTTGCTGCCACAGGAGCTGGTGCCCACATGTTCACTGATGTGGCGACGACTGAGAAAGACAACTGGACGAATTCAGAGCCATCTTAACTGCTTCGGTGTCAGAACTCACTGGTTGGGGCGGGCGCTATATAATAACCCTGAAAAAAGGGGGGGGGGGAGGGCGGGCGCTATACAAAGACCCCGGAAGCCCCCCCCAAAGGGTTCCCAATTTCTTGACCCATATCTGCCGGACCGCGTGCTTCACTTGCTGAGGAGGACACAGAAGTCCCCAAACATAAGCAGGAATTCAAGATGGCCTGGCACAGCATCAGCTGGGAAGAAGCCCATGAGGTCTGTGGGATCAGACAGCCATTGACGGCAAAGGATTTGCAACCAAACATTAGAGCTGATGACTCCACTTGAGAAGACCCCAGTTCACTTGGCCAGTCAGCTTTGGGGGTACGACGTGTAGGGCTGGAAGCAGGCGCTTGTTGTCGTACCCACCTGGACTGGGACCAGAGTGCAGCGGGCAACACCTCAGCACCACACTGGAACTGTGGGAAGTTTGTGTGTGTGTGTTTTTTTTTTTTTAGAAACGGTGACTGGAGTGCCAGTCCTGCCACCAACCCCCAAGTTTTCCCTGTAAGTTGCAGGAAGATGCCCTGCAATTCCTCTGCCATTCGCCCTTTTTTTTGTGTAAATGCCCTCCTCAATTGAACGTTGAAAGTCGACACTGGGAGCTCCAATCCTTTGTTTCATTTCAATCCCGTTGGGTCACCCGCATGTGTACACGGGCACAGCTGAAGGGCTCTAGTGACTGTAATTGTACCACCACACCAGGGGGTGGCACTCTGTTTTAAAGGCCCGTCTCTCTTTTCCTCCCACTGCAGACCAGATGATTGACAGATGACATCACTTCCACTGTCCATCCACCTGGACCCGCCTCTTCCTGTCAGGAGGGCTGAAAGCCGTGAGCTCCGCCCTCTCAGCCAGTGCCATATTGAGGTCCTCCTTTGTCATTTTGTGTGTTTCATTTTTTTCACTTGCAAACCGACCAAGTATATGGGGGTCCGGGTCGTTTCATCGTCTCGTCGTTCTCTTATGGTTGCTTTATGAGTGTCAAAGGTGAAACAACACAATGTACAAACATCCAGTGGGACGGATGCTTTCACTTCGAGGTAAGCAAGACGTGTCACCAAGACGTGTCACGTGAGGCTGGCAGAGAAGTTTGGAGGTCCGAGGGTGGCGAGGAGTGACAGTGAGGACCCCGTGCATTTGGGAATTGTACCACTGGTGAGACAGCAGTGTGGGGACATCTGGCTGCGCTCAGGTCACTCGAATCCCGGGTGGGGCTTTCAACATACGCACAAGGAAATGAACACGGAGGGGCATCAGCACTACAGGAATGGGGGCTTCAAGCCCACCACACTCCGGTCCAGACGGGTCCATCCACTTCATCACACTGCGATACACAGATGAACGCTGGCTTCTAACTTAATCTAATTTAATCCATAAATAAATCACGTAGACGTATCAAACGCAGAGTTACCGGTCCGTCTGGGACCACCCTGTGGGCTGCATGTCAGTGACAAAGGCACTGGGGGGGCATCGGTAGGGAGAAACAAAAACCTCTCTGTGTGTGCCGGCATCCACTTGTGGGGTCCTGACCACTGAATTGCTCCACTGGGGGGGTCACAGGTTGCCATCTTTGGTTCATATGTGGGTTTGGTGGGCTGCCTAGGCTGGCGTTTGACTAGGGTGGTCATTGCTGGTTTGTGAGTGGGTCGCCTAAGTCATCGGCAGCACTGCATGACATTTCACACCAAGGGAGCTGCCAGTCAATGAATTTAAAAGGCGGCGCAGACCAAACGCATTGGCACAGCGCCAATGAAAACAAACTTTAAGGGTCCTTCAAAAAGCCAGAAAACATACGAGACCCTCGGAAATAACAATAAGGGAAGAAGACTTCTCAATGCTGCTGGCGCTGGGCATAAGTATGAATCGCCTCAACTGTGTCAGCCGTGAACTGGCACAGGACTGTAAATATTATAAAGATATTGTGAGCAGTGGGGGGCGCTGCAGCACCCCAAACAAACGCACTGACAAGTCCCGGGTGCAAACACACCTATTTATTACACAAAACGCCCTAACAAGGCTCTGTAGTAACACGACACACATCTCCCCTCTTTGTCCACACCTCCCTGGTGCCCTCTGCGCTCGTCCACCGACCCCGACTCCCCTGGATGAGGTCAGGCCGCTCCATTTCTCTTGGACCAGGGAGGATGCCCAATGCCAGGACACTTCCGGGTTAAGCAGAACTCCCATAGGAGTAGGTAGGGGCCCCAACCCCACAGGACCACAAGTCCCAGCATGCCTTGCAGGTGTCTGTATGAGAATCCTGCTATCCTGCGTATCAGGCGAGTCGGTAGTGCCAACAGGTTTTCTCCCCCTGTCCTGGTATTGTTCCTCGGTCCACCTCTGCCGGGATCCGAGCAGCACTGCCCACTTCTGTCCCGGCATCTTCTGGCACTGCTCATTTGCCACCTGGGCTTTCCAGCCAAGTAACGTAGGGGAGTTCTCCAGGGCAGGGATACCAATCCTAGCATGCCACCATTACAATATGCAACATAAACAGACACGTCGGCCCTCGTGATTCACACATTTATGATTTGTAGGTCGGCCAACTCGCCAGCTTGTCATCAGTTTGAGTTTTGTGACCGACTGCCAAGGTTAGACAACTAAAAGGGTCTTGTAAGTCACAGCTGTCACATTAACTACCACAAACACCCACACAGTCCACCTATAAGAAGTTCAGTTTCGTAAAGAACTGCAGAACTACACACTTTGGGTGCCCCCCTGTAACTTTGTCTTGGCTCTATCTGTGACGTATTGCCAGCCCCAGCCCCCACCCTCCCCGTGTGTGTATGTGTGCCCACCTTGTTGAACGTATTTGCAGATTTTCTCATTGGTGGGGGTCCTGCCACCAATCCCTTGGGCCAACTGAACACGTTTATATTTTCATACAGAAACGTTAATGGGGACCTTGAAGGTCCAAAGCAGGTGGGCACCACACCTACGTGGAAATGGAACGCATAAGACAGTTGGCACCTTTCACCCACGGATGGGCGGGCGCATATTATTTCTCCGCTGGTGCTATGATGGGCCCATCTCTCGGGATGACAACACAAGAGGGGGTTGGCAACTGATGGAGACAGAACAGAATGGGACCCCTCAGGAGCAACTAAAACACTTCTAGCCCAGGACCACCACGGTGGTCTTCCCCTTCGCTCCAATGGCGTTTTGTGCTCCACCTGAGCTTAACCAACAGGCTAAGTATGGAGACCTCAACTTCACATTGGAAAAAGTAGAAGGCAATGTGACAATGACCGGGCTGTGGCAAACAGAGGGACATTTCTGGAGGGTTGGACGACTGGACCGCGTCTCTACCTTGCTTCCAACCAGGATCCCAAGACGCTTCGTCATGTGGTACCAAAGCACACTCCCCGACCCGACCTGACCTGACGTAATACAACCAGTGTGCAGTGGCTTATGGGTAGTCTGAACACGCGGCGCGCTCGGCCGCTGGTCTCGTTCAGCTTCAGCAGGCTTCACTCCCCCCGGGGTCCCACAGCGCAGTGCCCGTCTTCATTTGACAGTGTGGTTCAACTAGACCACCGCACTGCACAAGCCTCAGCCACCCAGAAGCCATTGCACACGTGCTGTTTAGTGCGTCACTTTCAAATTGCCGTGACACTCTGATTTACCCTCACAGGAAGTGTGAAGTGACGGGAAATAAAAGTGCCGTCGTCATTAATGGTAAAGGGAGGAGGAGGAGGAGATCTGGAAGAACAACACCGAGAAGAAGCAGAATGAGGAGGACAAATGGGAAACTTGAGAAAAATAAAGAAGACTGACGTGGAATTTCCAGCAAGCCGCCGTCCCCCAGGCTGTCACCGCTGCGCCCGCACTGCCATCTGCACTCAACATGGCACCGCGGCAGGAGAACGTCCCAACCCCGTTGCTGATCTACATGGACCCCGGCAGCATTCCGCACTTGTCACCTGCAGACCACCCTTCTCCCTCCGTCACTCAGTGACTTCCGTGTCCTGTCCTTCAATTCCGTGTCACTTCTCGCTGTATATACGAAATCTCTGAGAGGCCCGTGGGCACGATGAGGACGACAGAAGGCGTCCCCCAGACGCGATGTGATGGACACACACCGCAGCACCCTGGCCCCCTCCAGGAGGTCTACACACCCCATTATCTACAAGAACCACCACAAAATGTGAAAGGGAAAGGAAAAAGACCACCGTCCATAACCTTGTGACAAGTGACCTCAAGAAAATCTTAAACGGGGGGAAGCAAGCAGACCACCAGCCTGGTCAGAGCCGCTCCGGGGGGAGTCTGCGGTCCCACACAGTCGTCTTCTTGTGCGTTTCCCCCTTCTGCGGCTTTGCTGTGTGTACAGCCGGGGGGGGGAGGCACTTGAAATCCCCCCCCCCCCGACTTGAAAAGCAGTTGCCATGTCATCGAGGCTGTATGAGGGGGGACTGACAGAGAGCTGCAGGGGTCTCCGCCGGACCCTCAGCACTGGGTGTGCTGCTCCCCGAGTTTTAAACTCCAGCAGTTGGAGTTGCGTTCTTTTAAATTCGGCTACAAAGATGAACAACGTGAGGTGACGCAGCAGCGCAGACCCTCCCTTGGGACCCCACGATCGCGGGTTCAACTCCCGCCCGCTACGATTCCGCCTTTGCTTCCCGACATTTGCCTGTCATCGTCGGTTATTTTTGTCCCGGTGGTTTTGTTTGTTCGTTGTATTTTTTTTGTCATTTTTTGCTCCCACTCAATGAGGGCCTTCAGGTGTCACCTGACCGTCACCTGATTTCCCACAATCCCATGCTGTGGCTCCTCCTCATGAGCCCACTGATATTTTTTGTCATTTTTATGACGGCGTCGCTGCGGCCGCCACTGAGGTTTAGTTGACGATTTGTGGCGTGTCGTTCGTTTTAAGTGATCTTGTGACCACTTCGTGATCGCCGCTCCAACACTGAGGACTTTTGGTGGGTTATTTTTTTTTAGGGACCCCCCCCCCCCCAAGGGAGGGGGCAGGCACATGTGAACTGGCTAGCAGACCCCGGTTATTGTTCAGTGGGTTTGGGAGCAAAACTCTCAGGTTACAAGGATGGGCACCACTATCCAAGAGACCCCTGTCCCATCACGTTTCATAACACACTCCTGCTGTCCCCAATGTTGGGGTGTCACAGACAGGATATGTGGCATTGGTCAGAGTGGCACTCATTTTGATCTTCATTCTCTCCTCCTTCCTCCAGGGGGTCCGGAGGGCGTCCCCTAACTGAGCCTGCCATTTTAAAGGCGCCCGTGTTTTATTTCCGTACCCGTTATGTACCCCGTGTGGTTTGTCATGACAGCTGATAAAAGTTCACAATCTCGCGTTACCATGCAGAACGGAGGGAAGGTTTCCGACAGAAGGAGTGCGTCAAGAGGCGCGTCTCCCACCGCTGGGGGCTTTTGTAGCATCCCCACCTCACGAACTTGGGCCATTTGTACTTCCTGGTCCTTGTTGAGGCTCCTCCTCCAGGCTGTGAACTTTTCGTATGATCAGGAGCTATTGTGGGCGGGGCTTGGGCGACAAACTGTGCCGATTGGTTGTTAGTCCGTTAGTACTTTGGAGCGTCCAGATCCAGAATGAGGACAAGAGCGGGTGTGCAGCCCAACAGAAATGCAAGAGCTGAGATCTGGTGGTCCCCCAAGTGCGACTGTCCACCCCACTACTTGGTACTTACTCCAGAATATAAGCCCACCTTTTTTTGGGGTCAGTCTAATCGCAGACAGAGATGCTCGGGCGATGGTGGACCTCTCCGGACCCTTTAACTCTTTAAAGCCGGATGTCGACTTCTGTCAAAAGGGGGGTTGACGGTGGTAGTTGACTGCAAACCCGCCGTTATGTTTTATTTGGACTCTTCTTTGCTAGAAGGGACGTTCACTTCATTGGTTTGATGGACCGAGAGCCCCAGTGCTCGCGCGAGTAGCGAGGGGCAAACGACGAAGAGGCATCGACGTCGGGCGAGAGATCAAAGCGAATGGCAACGTTCTGCGCATCACCACCACATTGGACTCGGACTTGTCGGACTTCCATTTTGATCCAAGTGACCAGCGTCATCGTGGTGCTGAACAGGGTCGTGTAGCTGACACGCCTACGGCAACGTTCTCCTGTGAGGACCACCACTTACAATGACAAGAGGTACAAACCAGACTGCGATGCACACGGACCACCGCTGCCGACAAAAGCCCAACTCGCGGCCACAGCGCGCAGCAGCAGACGGTTTATGTTGATCTCCACGTGAAACCGTTGCTTTGTGTGCTTTTTGGAAAAACATATTCAGCCCTCGAAGAGTTAAACCAGCGTAGGCCCCCCGACACTCGAGTCTTCTTTGAAACGAACCCCTCAAAATTCTGCAATGCGAGGGAACCTACGTCAGATTACGAGAACGGGGGGAGTAACGACCAATGAGAACGCGAGCGGAAGTGGAAAACGACGTCCAAATAACGTGGAGGGAAGTCAGACCACGGCTCGCTTTGTCCACTGCCTCCTCCTCCTCCTCCTCCTCTTCCTCCTGTCTGAACACACGAGACCTCCATTTTGATGGACCAGCCAGACCAGACACCAAACGAGGATTTCCGCATGGCTGACCCCCCCTCCCCCCAACACAGGCACCCCATAGGGCAGTGGGCCGAGCCCCCCTGCCACATCAGCACCTCCTTCATCACATTAGGGACGACACAGCGCCATCACAGGGCCTATGCCAGTAAGCATTGGGGGCAAGAAAGTAACAATCCCCAGACAGGGCAACACACACACACCCCAGGGGGCCGATTTAGCGACGCCAGTTCGCCTCACTGAGTACCGGCGAGGACTTGAGCTTAACTCTTTGTGCCTCCTCTTTGGACAGGCCCACCTCGAGCGTTTGGAGGCGACGGCAGAGTTCTGGAGTCGGATGCTCTGAATCTGGGCAAACCTTTAAACGTGTGCATCACCATGTTGGCGGGCACACCAGGATGCCAAGAGAGGTGGCGGTGTGCTGAAGGTTGTGTAGCGTGACTCGGGTGGACAATAAGAATGAAGCACGTTGGTGACATTTACTCACAGTGCTGTCCACGTTTAAAGAGCGGACCCACGTGGCTTTGGGGTGGCCACGCATGGATGAATATCAAACCAACCAAAATGGCCGCTCATGGACGGTTGGGCCCCACAGTCGCCCTCCTTCATACACGAGCAGCACAGGCCTGAACACGCGACTCGGACCTCAGGAGGTGACAAACATGAGGGCGAGACTCTCACATGGGCACATCCGTGGGCACCCCATGTAATCTCAAGCCTGGCATTAAGTTTAAAGATGATGAGCTTCACAACAGCCACACTCGGATCTCACCTTGCCAGACTGGCACACCCAGATCTAATTTCGCCTGGTAAATGCAAGTCCCATCTCTCCAAAAACTGGCATTCTTGGGTCCCATTTCACCAACCCTTCTCTTCTAAATATGCCACACTCCGGTCCCATCTGGCCAGACTGGCACACCGTGTGTCCCATTTCAATCTCAGTCATCATCAGACTACCAACAGGTAAAGCAGGGGGCACAGCTGGCACTTTATCCAAGCCGACTTAGCGTTTCTGATTTACTGACTGGACAACGAGAGGACAAAAAGTGTCCAAGGAAGACCAGGAGATGAATGGCACACAAGGAGGAGGTAAAAAAAAAAAAAAAAATGGCAGTGAAGGAGCAGGATGAGGACCACAAAGAGCCAGAAGAGCCAATCGACAAAAAAAATAAAAACTAAAGTCCAAAAATGAGCAAACTGTGAGAGAAGGCGAGTCAAGAGTAACAGGAGCCAAAGCTACGAGTCGGCATTATAAATAAGGGGGGGGGGGGGTGCATAGGCCACACCCACTTGACATCACAAGACACGCCCACCTGACCAGTCACTTTCATAAAACAGTATGACGGTGGCCCATGAGAAATGACAGCACTGAAATGCCACCACCATCATCATCATCATCATCGCAAAACAGTCCAAGAACAAACTCACGGGCCGAGTCACATGACAAATCAAGGCGGGCGCCCCACCGAGGTTCAGAGCTCAACGCCATACGCACGACTCCATGAGGCCCCCAAATCAGATGGGCATCGACACTTAGACGCCGGGCCGAGAATGGACATCTTCAGGGGGTCATACAATGGAGCCGCCAGACCACCTTCATGTCAGTTACACCTCACAAGTCCCGGGTTCAAATCTTCCCAGATGCCATACACCCCTCCCCCACCCCGTCCATGTGTTTTCTTTCTGTACTCCTCTTTTTTGGCCCCCCCCCATCTCCTAAATTTGGGTTCACTGATAGTGAGGAGTAGGGTCATCCAGGGTGGGCTGCCGGGCTTAGGGTCTGCCTTGGATTATTTGGGCTCAGTTAGACTTCAAACAATGGGAATCGAGATGACGGAGGGGGCAGGTGAAGGGGCACTCGACACGTCACACTGGGACGCCATTTGTAACTCGAGGTTCTGCTCACTTCAGGACACTCAGATTTGATTCTGGGATGGAAACTTCGAGGTTCACCCTGTGCACCACAATGACTGTCACGGCCGAGACCGCCACGAGAACAGAATGTCAACATCTGGAGCCCCCCCACCAGTGGCCACACTCTGGCCCAAAACCTGAAGAGTGTCCCCTCGTACTGCCACCCAACATGCTGGCACAAAGGACCACTGGACACAACTAAGCACCCAAAAAGACCGCCACACACGATGCCAGCCCCCACACGTGTAACGCACAGCAGTGACAGTCCATTTAGGACGCACTACTAATGAGAAGTGGGGATGGTCACACCAATGGCTGCTGCTGCTGGAGACGGCCAGGGAGAGGTCTCCAAAGACCCCCAGACAGCACGTGGGCACCACCCAAACACACAGGTCGGACTCGACTTCATTACGTACGGCGCCGTGACATCTGGCCCTGAGCCAACACTGGTGGGCGGCTGTCTGTGTGGAGATGGCGGGTCCCCCTGGGTGAAGGGGCCCAGGATGTGCGAGTGACCCCTGCCAGTCCTTCACGCCACCCTGGCAGCCCTCCGCTCCTTAGTACCCACTGTAACTGACCGAGATGGCCCAATGGCCAGCCCAGTGACCGACAGTTGGGGTCTCGCATGCTGTCCCTATGACGATGTGCTGCGATACCCTAAGATGTCCGTCCCATCAACTGGCCCAGCGTTTCCCACAGCACAGTTTAACTGGGAGCTCCAAGTTGGTGGACCGCCATCACATCCAGGGCTGGCTGAAGTGGGACAGAGAATAACTCGGTCCACCATTTGTTTCATATGGCGCCTCACCCACAAATGGACCGCCAGTGCAAGATGCTTTGGAATGTCATCTTGAGGGTGAGAGGCTCCCACCACACGCCTTCCTTTTATAGCGCCTTTCACAGTGAGTAGCACCACAGCACGGTCAAGCTAGCTTGGAAACGCTGCGCCCATTAGTCACATCAGCTGGGAGGGGTAGGTGGGAGACAAAAACATAAATAAATAGGGGGGCCTACATGAGCCCCCCCTGGTGCCCTGTGTGTACCCAGCATGCCTCAGCAGCAGAAACGCCATCACGCCGTCAAACTGTGCCAGGCCTTCATGGCATCATTTCCACAGACAGCACACCTGCCAGGCCCAATCCCCCAAGCCCGCCATAAACGGTGCCCCCCCCCCCCCCCCCAGCCGTCTTCCTCTGTCCTTGTATCGAGTCTTTATTTTATATAGCTCCTTACACAGCACTGTGCAGTACACCCACCCATTTGCAACCTGTGACCACCCAGGTCCCAATGTCTGTAGCCGAGGACCCCTGGACGCCCGCTGTCCGGCTCTGGCCGCTGTCCTTGCGTCTTTCTGAATACACCATTTGGCGCTTTTAAGTCTCAAGACTCCATAAATGGTCACCGCCCATTGGCTCCCTTTGGTCTCTGGGAAGTGGTGCCTTATTGTGATTGGCAGGTCCCCAGGTAGACAGGCAGGGATGCAGTCTGGTGACATGGTGACAGACAACAGCCCACCTCCACACATACTGACCGGTCCCCTGTCCTGAGGTGCACACTCAGTAAGCATGGCAGGGCCTGGCACGCAAGTTTTTTTTTTTTTTTTTTTTAAGGCACTCTCAACATAAACCGAACCAAATCTGGGGACCAGACCACCCTGTGCTGCTAGAGCCCCTGAGAACAATGGAGTCTGAAGTGAGCCTTGGAAGGAATTCAAGGTAATTACAAGGGATTAAGTGACAAAATGGCCTAGGGGGGGTTGTGACGGACTGGCGGCAAAACGAGGGAAACACTGGGCCAGTGGAGGGGACGAGCGGAACGTCACATGCCACACAACGTCCGCACAAGCCGGCAAGCCTCGGCAGTGCGGGTGGTCTGCCTCTCTGATCACCTGGGCCATTTGGCTGCCCCACCCACAAGCAGCGGGGCGTCTGTCTGGCACAGGGGGAGGCCTTAGAGACTTTGGTGGGCTCACAGACGACAAGTGGGAGTAGGAACTTCACAGAGGCCCAGCGATGGAAACCCCCCCCCACCATGGGGGGCTCACCCTGGGTACGATGACGACCTCCACAGGACCTAAAGCTCAATACTGGGGTGTCCACGGAGCCTCAATCAGGCCCGGGGACTGCAGTGCCCACTTATAACGTCACCTGACACGCTGGCACCACTAACCACCTGAGCAGAGTGCCTACTGCCAGCCACGCAGCACACCTCAGTGACGAGAGACGCCACGGGTCACATCACTGGAACGGTCAACCCCACCGCAGGCCGTCACCACCCGTAACAAAGGCTGGAGAGGTCAGACAGCAGACGGACCACCCGACACTACGGCCGAGCCAGACGCCCCCCCACGGCCAGTCAACCGTTCTCCAAATTCCTGCATGTCGCACACTCATACACACATGCATGGCCGCCTTCCAGCAGCGAAACGGTTAGCTGCTGCCCTGCCCCCCCCAACCCGCCGCGTTCCCAAGGATGGGAGGCAGGCCTCCAGCGCCCAACGCTTGGCACGGCTCCAGCCCCTCTTAATGAGAGCAGGCAGACAGCGGAGGCCCCGTCCTTTAAAAACAGCCGAGGCAGACAAAGACGTCCTGCCACACGATTCTGCGATGCCATTGTGGCGGGAGGCAGGCCGAGGCAGCGTGCCAAGGGGCATCCGCATTCTGCGCAGCCAGCTGGGCCGGCGACTCAAGCCGAAGAGCAATCTGGCCTCCTGGAACAAAGGCAAACAATTTCGGATTTACATTCATTAAGTTCCATGTGTCCTGCGACTGGCCGTTATCCCCCAAAATTCATTGGGGGGGGGGGCTTCGTCGATCATTCGGGCCTCCCAGACGGACAAACAGCTGCTGTTTTACTGGGGCGTGAAAAATCAGCTGCCAGCGGCCTGAAAGGCGCCCGGCCATTCAAAGGGCTGCCCCTCAGTGAAGACCGAGATGCCGAGGGGCAGCGGTGGTCTCCTGCCGAGTGACTGATGTGAGACCACTGCGTGTCCCATCCACCCAAACAGTACAAAAGAGCGTGGAGAGGCGAGAAATGGTGAGACCACCAGAGCGGTGAAGGGTGGGAGGCTGCGTGACCATTTGGGGGGGAAAAAAAAAAATCAAGGAGAGCAGCCAGTGAGGAGACGAGGGCAATAAAGATGGGCAGCCAGGAGACAACCGGGAAAGACAACGTGACCACTGGGGGGCTCATGAGGAGACAAGTGGGCCACCAAGAGGCCACAACAAGAGACCAGCAAAGAGATTAGATGGTTACCTGAACCTGTAGGGGGAGCTCATGAGCAGCTAGCAAGTGGGCAATGAGGAGATGAGGGCAAGTGGAACAGTCGACAAGGGGCCGAGGCCGGTCAGCTGGACCAGAAGCAAAGCCAGAAAGAACAGGGAAAGCTGACCAAGGAGATGGGCTGATAAAGAGACATCGTCACTTGGACCACCAAAGAGCAGGAACAGCTGACTAAAGGGATGAGATAAACCAGTAGATGATAGGGAAATAAAAAAAAGGGGGGGGGGGGGATTAATCAACGAGGTGAGGAGGACAAGTGGACTGGACCAGTAAAGACGGTCAGCAGGGAGACACCATGACCAGTGGGGGACACTCGTGAGGAGCTGAGGGAATATAAAGATGGCCAGCTGGACCAGGAGGAGACACCAGCATGGAGTAGCTGAAGAGCTGGGATGTACAGGTGACATCAGCAGAAAGACATCAGGAGCAGTCAGGGGGACACGAGGGTGGGGAGTCAGAAGTTACAGGCAAAAAGGGAGATGACAAGAAAAGACCCCATGACCAGTAGTAGGGGAGGCCAAAGGACGGGGGGGGGGGGGGGTGAAAGTTAGTGTGAGGAGATGAGGGACGAGTAAAGATGGTCAACAAGACCTCAAAACCAGCTGAGGATGACAGGGAGAGACAGCATGACCAGTGTCGAGGGTGGGGGGCTCAAGGGGAGTGGCCAATAAGGAAACAAAGGAAAGCTGATTGGACTAATAGACGGCCAATAAGATGGCAATTGGGAAAGACACCATAACCCATAGCGGGAGCTAACGTGAGGCCAGCAAAGGGACGAGGGACAGTCGGCTGGGCTGACAGACGGTCAACAAGAGGCCAGGTCAGCAGGAGCACAAGGAGAGACCAGCAAGGGGGCTCATAACATTATTTTGGAGGGAGGGGGGGAGATGAGGTCGAGTTGGCTGGACCAATGAAAATGACCAACAAGAGCCACGTGAGGCACACCACTCGATAGACACAAAGGGGGGGAAAAACACCGTGACCAGTGTGGGGGGCTCATGAGCAGCTGGCAAAGAAGAGTTAAATCAGTGTGAGGGGCCAGCGAGGAGACGAGAGGACAGTCCGGTAGGGAGCTGAACAGAGCGATGGGACAGCTGGGTGAACGGCTGTGCCACAAAGGAGCCAGAGGGGCACAAAACCTCCATGGCAGCCCTTAAGACAAGACAGTGGGTGACAATGGCATCACCCACATGGTTTACAGCACCTCAGTCACTTTGTATGCTGACCAAAGATTAATC